>JAZGUH010001021.1:0-330846 GCA_037893225.1 Hippasteria phrygiana
GGTGGATTTTGGCGGATTCAGGATACTTTCTAGTAAAGTTAGCCTGGAATTCAAAGCAACAGACGGATTTTTGGGGTAAACTTTGCAGCGGTTTTTGTGTGCACGGTGCATGAAATTACGTTCTTATTCTTGCTGTAGTAGTAGCCTATGGGAAAATTGGGCTTCTTTCTATGGCTGTATGGCAGGGTTGTTTGATTTAAATCACTCGATTTAAATCATTGATTTAAATCATTGATTGAAATCACTGGAAAAAAATCAAAAACATCACTAATAAAAATCACGTTTTGAATTTATTAAAATGTCTGTTATTTGTTTAATGTAAAAACAATTTCTGTTATTCAAACCCGACTGTCATTAACTTTAAATCGCTTATACTCACTCTAAAGGGATGTATAAGGCAAGTTTCCTGAATATACATTTATCTTGTGTACAATGCATATGATTCTAAAGTACATTGTGTGTGTAATGTACTACCTGCATGTATGATACAGTATTCCTCTCTTACAATGTACATGTACATGTACCATGTGTACATACCCGTAGGTTTAAAAATAACTCAAGCATGTAATGCGCCTATCAATTGATACTGACACCCCCCCCCCCCTCCACCGTACCCATCCCCACTCCCCCTCCCCCCCCCCCCCCCCCCCCTCCACCCCGATCGGGCCCGAGTGGCAATTTTTATCCAGTTCATCAGGCATTAAGGACTTTCTGCTGAGTTGTATAAAAATGAGAATTTAAAAATGTTGTTTTGGGACTTTTAAGGACTTTTATTGATTTTTAATAAATATTTACATTTTCCAAAATTGTAAATTTTGCCTCATTGTCTCTGCTAAACAGTCTATATTTTAACATAGGCCTAAATCTTCAATGGTGCTCTGTCCATTGAAAGTTCCATTGTCTGGTTCCCATTCTACAGCTGCAAATGCAAAATGACGCAAAAGGACAATATTTCCACTGCAAAAATCGTAAAAACTTTTACGGGATCAAAATAAGGACAGTGCCTTAAAAAAAATATGGTTTAATACTGCATTAAATAGTTTTATTCCACCATGGCTGTGTGTAGAGAAGAGGGGGCTTCCTGTATCAACTTGGATGAGAGATGTGCAGTATTGATGGTGATGCTGTAACAGAGATTTTAAGACAAACTTTGTATTCTAGAAAAGAATATGATAAATTAAAGGGATTTTCAGTACTGATTTCATGAACAATTGTGTGTGGTTATACTCGGCTTTCAATGGTGGTCATTTAAATTGACTATTTTAAACAACTTTTATGCCAATGGTAGGCCAACCCCATAGTTCTAGGGGTATGGACAATGGTAGCTTGAAAATTCCAGCTCTAGGCTCAAGATTCGCCATTAGAGCTGGAAGGAATTCTATAGGGTAGGTCAGGGTCGTTTAAGATCTTGCCGATATCTTCCGTTTCCCTGAATATATCAACTAAAGACTCACCTTGAACTGTAGAGCAGTCATTCATGCAGCTTTTGATCCCCTCAAAATGAGAATATGATCAAGTTAAACCCGAATCAGCAAACAGCCGTTGGATATCGAGCCCCGAGGCACGCGTAGTGCCGCTGGCCGATAATCGATCGGAAAACATCGTTCATGTTCAAAAATCCGCTCCATTACTTTGTACACAGCTGGTTTGTGCATGCACCGAGTTGCACGAAAAAAAAAAAAAAATTTCGGGTTTAACTTGATCATATTCTCATTTTGAGGGATCAAAAGCTGCATGAATGACTGCTCTACAGTTCAAGGTGAGTGTTTAGTTGATATATTCAGGGAAACGGATATCGGCAAGATCTTAAACGACCCTGACCTACCCTATAGAATTCCTTCCAGCTCTAATAGCGAATCTTGAGCCTAGAGCTGGAATTTTCAAGCTAGGGGTATGGTAGGCCTATGTCATGATGTTAAAAAAAAATCAAAAACATTGATTTAAATTTTTAAAAATCCGATTTAAATCAAAATATCTGATTGTTTTTCTATTAAAAAAAACAAATCATGATTTTTATCAACCCTGCTGTATGGGGATTCCGGTAGGAGCCCCATAGTTCTAGGGGTATAGGCAGGTAGGGTAGGGGTAGGGGTAGGGGTAGGCGTGGACTACTTCCAAAAATGTAAGGCTCTCCGTTAGCCTTACAAGGATATTCCTTTTTGGACCCCGTAACTCAATGGGATTTGCAATACGCTCTCGTTAGATCAGTTACAATGTTCTAGAATTCCACTTTCCCAAACGTTAATCTCCCCAGAAGGTTATCCAATCCCTCCTACAGATCTTTGAGACTTTTGCGGCACATTTGCGGAACATTGAAACGGACAATTTATTGAGAAATCAGAGTTTTTGCTCACCAACCGACGTATTCAGCCGAGATGAACATGGCGTCGCACAGCTGACTAATACAGTCCACCAGACTGCGCATGCGCGTGGAGTTTTCTAAGAGATTTGGGGCTTGACCATTTTTTGAAGGGGGGGCATCTTGTCTACATCGCGCAACGGTGATGTGTGCATGACGCGCTTTACACAGTGTTGTGTGTGTTTAAACATTCCTTCGGTTTTCAAATGAACAACGTGAACAAAATAATGACCATCGATCCAGATTCTGTTTTTTTCTGATTTGCATAAAATAAAAGCTCGCATTGGCAAAAAAAAACATCAGATGAAATGCAAAATTTCACTATATTTAAAGTCAATGCAGCTAGGGGTTGTGCCTATTTTGGAAAAGTCGTTATAATTTGATTTGTTGCATCATCTAAAAATAGCGACGTGGCTACCCGCCATGAAATTTAGACGTATGGGCATAACAAACATTGTCAGGCCAAGGAACCACACTAGGTATAATAGCGCGCCATTAATTAATCACATTCCACACATCACCGTTGCGCGATGTAGACAAGATGCCCCCCCCCCCCCTTCAAAAAATGGTCAAGCCCCAAATCTCTTAGAAAACTCCACGCGCATGCGCAGTCTGGTGGACTGTATTAGTCAGCTGTGCGACGCCATGTTCATCTCGGCTGAATACGTCGGTTGGTGAGTAAAAACTCAGATTTCTCAATAAATTGTCCGTTTCAATGTTCCGCAAATGTGCCGCAAAAGTCTCAAAGATCTGTAGGAGGGATTGGATAACCTTCTGGGGAGATTAACGTTTGGGAAAGTGGAATTCTAGAACATTGTAACTGATCTAACGAGAGCGTATTGCAAATCCCATTGAGTTACGGGGTCCAAAAAGGAATATCCTTGTAAGGCTAACGGAGAGCCTTACATTTTTGGAAGTAGGCGTGGACATGGTGGCGTGGGGGAAACAATCGTGACAATTGTGTGAAAAACAAACCGTGACAACAAAACAAATCAAATTCACATAGGACTTACGACAATCTTTGTACTTTGTGGCGTAACATGTACTTGCTGCCAGTGCCAACACCAGAATAACAACAGAGAAGCCCTTTGTCGACATCATGATGAAGATGTTTTAGATTAGCTGAGCAAATCTGGTGTAAATTGTCACCGTAAACTCTTGCAGGTACGATGTCCCTGTTGCCGGTGTCGTTGTCGTACATGTGCAATACACGAGCGTGATGGTGAGTCAGTCACATGCCGGCTTTCAGATGCATCAGGTGATTCTTTTAGACTGGCTCCCACACCTCCCAATATAGGACCGGGTCGCTGGTACGTAGTTCGGATATGGCAATGATTGGCCCTCATATGGGGCGCAAGCGCTGTAATAATTACCCATTTCTTATGACTTGGATGCTGTTTTCATCATCGTAAATAATTGTGAATCATAGAACAAAATATTTCAAATGTGCAAAATTGGCAAGTTTTTGCAGCGATTAAATCAGTGTGATGCATTTATCATTATAAGCATAAACCTTACTAACTGGAGGGACCTGAAATATTTGATAACAGTTAGAATGGTGGCGTCAGTGCTGGAGGACTCGAGTCCGCACTAGGACTCGATTCCTGACTCGAGTCCCAAATTTTAAGGACTCGGACTCAGACTCGGACTCGGACTCGGATTCGGACAGTCGGTCAGGACTCGGACTCGGATTTGGATTCGGACTCGGACAGTCAGTCAGGACTCGGACTCGGACAATAAGGACTCGAGTCCGCAGGCCCGTCACCAAGGGGGGGGGGGGGGGGGGGCAGGGGGGCCGGGCCCCCTGGTGATTAATGCCCCCCCCCCCCCCCCCCCCATCTGTCAAACCATAAGCATAAAGTTGTGTTTTTTTCTTATGTGGCCCCATCAAGCACTGTGGCCCCCCTAATGCCTGGAGCTGGTGACGGGCCTGCGAGTCCGGCCAAAAAAGCAGATTTTTACCTTTAATTTTACTGCAATTTTGTAACGAAGTCGGAGTGTTTAGTTTGCAAATTCCGTCAGTAGCCTATGTGTACATACACATGTATACTTAATTCGGTAGGACAGTACGCGTGAACCTCGTCCCATGAACCTCGTGGTGTTCGAGCAATACGCTTCCAGAACGAGGATGAAAGTAGACCCTGAAGTACTTTTTCACATATCATGTCTTAGAGTCACGCCTGGATTTGGCGAGTCTGGACTCGGCAGAGTCCAGGCATGATTCCAAGACCATATAATATTGAAAAAGTATTTTAGAATCCTGCTGCAAGTCTACATTTAGCCAGGGCTCCACCCTAGGCCTAGTCCATATTTCAGCTCATTGTTTTGTGTTTTGGACTCCTAGTTCACTTAAGTCCACTTTTTGACTGTTTTAGCGTCGGACTCGGTTCGGGCTCGACTACAGCCCTGAAAACGACCTGAAATCTGGATTAGGGTAGACCCCCAGACTATGATAGACTTGCAGCAGGATTCTAAAGTACTTTTGCAATATTATATAATGGTCTTGGAATCATGACTGCACTCGGCCAAGTCCGGACTCGTCGAGTCCAGGCATTACTCCAGGACCATAATGATATTAAAAAGTAATTTATAATCCTGCTCCAAGTCTATGTTTCAGCCAGGGCTCTAGCCAAGTCCAGATATTAGCTTTTGTTTTTGTTTTGGTCTCCTGGTGCTGGTGGACGCAAGTCCACTTTTTCACTGTTTTGTCATCAGACTCAGATCGGGACTCGACTACAGCCCTTCTAAAGAGGAATTATGTTCCCCAATACCAGTTTTGAGTAATCAAACTAATCATTGGTTGAAGTAAAACAAACCTGGTTGAATAAATGTTTAGATTGTTGTATTTTTCAGTATAATTAAATCAGGGGCAATTTTGGTTTGGAAAAAAGACAGATAAAGTTGAAAAAATCGACGTTTTTATGGTGACGTTAGAAGCACATGCAATGCGTGATTTTTTTCAAAGCTGTTTTTTTTTTAACATGTTTGTACACGGTTGCAGTACAGTGGCGTATCCAGCAACTTGCCCCCATAGCGGCATTCGAGACGTCATACTAAAAAAACCGAAAAGAAATAGTGTTTTTAAGACGGTTTTAAGACGATTCAGACGTTGTTTGCCCTCCCTTGTACAAAAAGCTGGATACGCTACTGTTGCGGTAGGTGTTATTTCTTTCACGTCATATTTTCAAATTGCAATACGGTACAGTGATAATTCAGTATCATCACAAAGCCCATTCACACAAGGACTCGGACTCGGACTCGGACTCGGACTCGGACTCGGACTCGGACTCGGACTCGGACTCGAAATCGGAATCGGAATCGGATTGGGTGGACTCGCGACTACAGCACTGTCTGGCGTTCTGATTCTATTAGAAGTCTTTCCCAAAGCATGATGGCACAAAAACAGTCAGTTTATGTTTTTCAAAGTGAACAAAGAAAACTGGCTGGAGCGGAATTCGAACCTGCGACCTCCTGTCAGTATATATTTTTGTGCCATTTTTCCTAAATTTCCTTTGAGAATATTTCTGCCATGGTCGAAACCTCAGGCCCCCTAACTTCTGTAATTAGCATAAACATGTCAAAATGTTGTCAAATTCATGCTTATTAGCACTATTTGCTATATCCCTGGTGAGGAAATAATAATAGTACCGAGTCACCAGAACCAGAACTATCCGCTACCAGCCCCCATAATCGAAGCCAGAATGGAGTGACTCATCTCACGTGTAACAATCTGGATATATCATTGGCTGTTCATGTTGACGGCACCGTCCGCCATCTTTCCACTCCACGCGATGCGCGAACATACGTAAAACTCGTGCAAGCATGACGTAAGCAGGCGTTAGACTATGACTATAGGCAGTAATGATGTTACAAGAGTGGTAATGTGGCGGCTGCTGGTGACAGTTGTTCGTACAGCGCGCAATGGCCAATGAGCTATTTGTATACATGTACATGGAGATCAGTGAACCGTTCATGCACTGCGTCATTAATTTGTACGTCCCTCATCCCAAAGTTAACTAGTAACTATAGTTAACAAAGATACTGACAATTTGGGAGACCGCCAACATAGGGCAGATAGCTCAGTTGGTAGAGCGCCGGTACGGTATTCCGGAGGTCGCAGGTTCGAATCCCGCTCCTGCCAGTTTCTTTGTTTACATTGAAAATGTAGTTTAAGGGCGTGTTTGGTTTTGATGTTCCCAAAGACATATTGTATATGTATTTTAACATTTCACCAATGGTGGTGCCCTCATTCAATGTGTCCTCTATAGACAGGGCCCAGACCAGGAAAAACTGCCTTTATTTTCCTGTCAAGGTTTTCTCAACGGTTTCATTATCATGAACCTCGACCATTTGAAATTAGCTGGGGGGCCACCCTGATTTTTGCCCCTAATTCAAAATGGCCGCCAAAATCCAAAATAGCCGCCAAAATTACCTAAATTGGATATGTACTGCTAATTACGTTTAATATCAACGTTTTTTCAGTGGTTCTGTCCTCCTGAATCTGCACCCATTGAATTTAGCTCCAGAATCACCCAGAATTTGGCCTCAAATCCAAGATGGCCGCCAAAATCTAAAATGGCTGCCAAAATTATCTTAATCAGATTTATTCTACTTTTTTTTCTGTCAGAGTTTTTTTCAGTGATTCCGTCATTCTGATCATAAGGCCTTTGAAATTAGTCTGGGGAATACCCATGATTTGTCCTGAAATGGCCGTCAAAATGGCCGCCAAAACGGCCACTAAAAGCATCTTAATTATCTTCGTTTTTTCCTGTTAACGTTTTCTAAAGTTGGTTTCATTATGGCGTCCTGAACCTAAGCCTTTTGAAATAAATTTGGGGCTACCCAGGATTTGGCTGCAAATCCAAGATGGCCGCCCAAACAAAATGGCTACCAAAATTACCTTAATCGGATTTAAACGGTCTCTTATTTGTCCCCCATACTTTTCCTTTCTCGGAAATCAGAGTTTATGCCTGTCACACTTTAACTGTACATATAATCTATAATGTCTTCTCTCCAATAGCAAAATCAGCAGCCCAGCCTCATCGTGGTCCATCTAGAATTGTTTCCTTGCACGTAATTCGAACATACAGTTTAGAGAAAGGATCAAAGTAATCAATTGACAGGTATGTATACTTGCGAGCATTGTTGTTTGCGAAATACATTGTTTTGGATGACATTATTGCTCAACTATGTTCTTCTTGTGTAAGTATACTGTAATTCACGAACAAAAATTGAATGACTTTTACAATTGTATCTTTACTTTATCAGCACTATGGCGGCTACCCCATTTTTGAGTACAGGAGCAGATGACAGAAGACGGTGTCTGCTTTGCAATGAAAATATCAAGGATAAGGATGACATCTCAAAATGTGACACAAGCTGGACTGGAAGTTCTCTAAACACTGGCTGACAGATGGTCAAGTGATATGAGTGTATGTTCTCAGCCTCCTTATACTACATTTCAATTAGCTGCTCCACGACTGTCCAGCCACCATCCTTATCCTGTGATCTGTGATCGTGGTTTTTGTCGGCCCGAGTAGTCCCGGAAATAGCGCCCTCTTGCGTCCTCTTGTGAGTTAAAGGCCGTGTACATGATTGGTAATTGTTGCAATTTTCAAAAATGAGCGGATTTGGGGGTTAGTACCGTATGTTATAGGAAATATCGTTCCACTCGCCTGTTTAAAGTTTTGCGTTGTGGATGGCGAAAAAACCGAGAGAAAAAGGGCGCTCGTTTTCAACCGTCGGGCGGATGATAGCCTTTAGTCAAGGCGCGCGTGGCTACCAGCTGGACACGTGACGCGCCCTGAATGCCAGCATGTGCAGCGCGCCACTCGTCCGGGTAGCCACTCGCGCCTTGACTAAAGGCTACAGGGCAGTTTTCCAACGATTTCCAGCTGGAAATCGTTGGAAGACGATATAAATTTCCACTTTTCTTGACAACGACAGCACACCTGGTGCCATAATTTCGCAGGATGATTAAGACTACTATTAACTTACAGTCCATTAAGGTATTTCGTAATAATTCAGTAAAAAAGACAAAATGAAGAATTACCAATCGTGTACACTACATTTAACCTTCGCTAGTTTGTGATAACCAATAATGGGTAATGACGTTTAGCGTGGCTGATGCAGACAAAAATATAACCGCGATCTCGGACTTAAAATCAAGTCTAATATTAACCATCTGGTGTATCTACTTTTTGGCATAAAAATAACTACTGCAAAATGCAATAATAAAAAAATAGGTTATCAATCATGCCATGGAACTGAAACCCTCTTTTAAGAGAAAACCGGTGTATTTCCCGGAGCCCTGGGATTTCAACTCTCTTCATCGATCCCCCCTTCGATGCTCCTTGCCGGGTTCGATCCCCTTTCAATCCCTTTGCCGGATCTAGTGTAAACGCGGTGCATCTCAACATCTAATCCCCTTGGGGGAGTTTATTACAGGTTAAATGACCACAACCAGCAGGAAACAATGGATCACTTGACACTGTGAACCCTTGGAAGTGATTTCCTATTCAAAATGGCATGAGGATTAAGAGGATGTGATTTTAACAATGAGGCTCCAAAATCACATCCTACTCTATTTAAAATCACATCTGAATTAAGCCTGTGAACTTTTATCCCACCCTGACAAAGAGTACATTGTGACTTCTGGGTTTAACAGCTTAAACCGCATTGTGATTCTGGACTCTGGATGTGATTTTGGATTCTCATTGTTAAAATCACATTCTCTTAATCCTCCTGTCCATTCTGAATAGGAAATCACATCCAAGGGGTTCATAGTGTGACTGAATGACATACTGAATGTGCCCAAATCTTTATTGTCTTGCAGCCGATCTGCCGATTGTTTTAACACAGGGCAAGGAACAGTCTGAAATCAAGCCTTTTCAACTGGATTGAATTAAAACCAAGAATCATTCCGGATAAATAAAAAATGAAGGGCAAAAACCGCAAATTAAACGCCAAAAATGGGGGAGGGAGAAACTTAGATTTTTGTAGTCATGACATGGCTAAAATAATGGCTAAAAAATAATGGCTAAAATAATGATATATATATTCTCCATATAATCTTAACAACTTTTAATTCGTCAAACAATCCACAATGGAAACTGACTAGGTAAATTTGAATACATTTTCAAAGTGAACAAAGAAACTGGCAGGAGCGGGATTCGAACAACTGAGCTATCTTGCCCCATGTTGGCGGTCTCCCAAATTGTCAGTATCTTTGTTCGGGTGAGCGCGCGCTAGTCAGAAGTCATAAACCCAGAATGCCGTATAGCCAGGGATCACACCCAATTTTACGATACAACCCGGGAAGCGACATTGTGGGGATCACTCAATGAGTGATACGACTTTTTAACTTATAATTCGTCAAACAATCCACAATGGAAACTGACTAAGTAAATTTGAATACATTTTCAAAGTGAACAAAGAAACTGGCAGGACTTCTGACTAGCACCCACCCGAACAAAGATACTGACAATTTGGGAGACCGCCAACATGGGGCAAGATAGCTCAGTTGGTAGAGCGCCGGTACGGTAACCCGGAGGTCGCAGGTACGAATCCCGCTCCTGCCAGTTTCTTTGTTCACTTTGAAAATGCTTAACAACTTTTGTTTAAAAGAAAGTCAGGTGAAAGTGGCCAGGAATCGCCTCAGATTGCACCACGGAGCATCCAGAATCCAACATTTTCCCGGGCCCTTAAGCGGGCCCCGGACCCCACGCCGTAAGGGCTCTTCACGCTCGCATTTGTCCGTTTTGGGTGTTCTGCCCTCTAGATTTTTGTAGTCATGGCATGGCTAAAATAATGGCTAAAAATAATGGCTAAAATAATGATATATATATTCTCCATATAATCTTAACAACTTTTGTAAAACAAAAGTCAGGTGAAAGTGGCCAGGAATCGCCTCAGATTGCACCACGGAGCATCCAGAATCCAAAATGTTTCGGGCCCTTACACTATGAACATCGTGTTAAAAGCGGGCCCTGGACCCCCGGGCCCGGACCCCACGCCGTAAGAAGAAGGGCTTTGCGCTTTGCGCTTTGCGCTCGCATTTGTCAGTTTTGGGTTGCCCCTTGTCTACAAAATTCCTGGATCCGCGCCAAAATAACCTTAGTGCTTTAATTTAATGGTCTGTGACGGACCCCATTAGCCTTTTAGAGGTATGGCGGACACAATAGGAGGGCGCTATTTGATTTGGGTAAAACCTTTGTATTTATACCCAAATCAAATAGCGCCCTCCTATTGTGTCCGCCATGCCTCTAAAAGGCTAATGCCATCATTCCTTCCCATGTTCCTGGGTAGCTTTTTTCAAGTTCTCCTCAACGTGCACGCCATGTGGTGCACGCCCACATACTTGCTTTTTCACACAGCGCCCTCTTCGAGTTCTTTAAACAGCGCTCCGTTGACTGTTGCTAGTGACGACAGCTACTCTTAACGCCCCACAGCTCTAGTAGTACGCGTGTAGAAATAGACCCAATCTTTCACAACCACTAATTATCAAGTCATTGAATTTGTGTTATCTTACTTTTCAACCATGCACTGTAATAAAAATATAAATGAAATAAATTTGTTTCAATTTGTTTCATCTTTGGTGACAGTGCTTACGAATATTTTGGGCCTAAATTGAAGTGATGCGCCGGTCAGCCATTAAATATAGTTCCGGAACTCCGCGAAATGTGTGTGATATTAGTTCCGGTAACATGTGTGCATAATGCATAAGAACAGGTGTAATAATAAGTTTGATATGTGGTGGGTTGTATGTTGTGCACGCGATGTTAACTTACTTTGAGCAAAGTTACCTGTGCTTACCATAATTTTTGTGCGTTCATGATGAAGATATGGACTGGATAACAGACTGCTTACGCGTTCCTGCCATTGTCTCAGCCACTTTTCTGCCGATTGTTGTGATGCCAAATTAGTGTTTGTCGCCGAAATCATGCACAGTGAGTTTTGTTTACAATAAACCTTTTCGACATTCTCAATGCATTGTGGGTATGGAGGCCAAACAAAAACCAAATATTAATTGATTTTATGCTAAAATAATATCTGTCATGAGTTGAGAAATACTCTTTTCACATATCTTTGCATGGAACATAAGGAAAATAATAACCAGAAAAAAAAAACAATTTTAAATAATAAATGGCAATAAAAAATTAAATAAGGAAATAAAGACGTTTTGGAAGGTTTTGGAGCATTTGTCATTTTTAAAGACCTCACACTCACAGCCGGACGAATTCAGCATTTAGTAAGCCTTGTTATATACTGTGGAAATTGCTAACATCTCAGGAATACAATGAATGATGTATATAAAAGTGTTCAGCGATAAGAATTTGGGGAGATATTTGAAATCAAAGTCGACCGGTTGTAAAACTCGGCGTGTAGGGCTGCCGTTGGAGTAGGGCTGTAAGTGTAATGGTGACAATAAAAAGCCAGAAGTTAAAAAAGAAACCATTTACAGCCCTATTTGTAGGGCTAGGTACCAGTTAGTTACTGATGAATGCAACTCTCTGGAATTAGAACAGCTATAATGTCACATTATTACTATATTAGCCAATCAGAAGAGGACTTTTGCAATCATGACAACCGACATGTGACCAATGCGACCAATTACGTCTGTTCTAATGTGCTTCCTCTTCTAATGGCAGTAAGGGCGGAACAAATTCCATATCCGGCCATTACTTAGACCTCATGCATAAAGTCTATGGGCCATGACAGAAAAAGTCAAAAGTATTTTCAAAGAATAAGTTGAAATTTTTTCCCTTCTAAATTCGTGTTTCTTCATCAGATTTACACTTTTTTGTAGTTTTTAAGTCAACCTAAGGGAAAATAAGTGATGGCCGGATATGAAACTCTTCCCGTAAGGGCTGATGCTGTTCCCATGATGCTTTGTTTGAGAATGTCGAAAAGGTTTATTGATTGTCGCACTTCTAGTGTTTATTTATGGCTACCAGACTATTAAAAGCCGTGTCTGCATTTGACTTTTTTTTGGTAAAACGTACGGAGACTTTTCCAATAAGTCCAGTGCAGACAGCCGGTAAACTTTCCAAATAAGCCATTTGCGAGTTAAATTTGAATAACATCTGGTACACTGACTTCTGCAAATGCTTGGCACATTTTAACTTTGAATTCTCCAGACCAAAGACACAGTTGCTATATCACATGATTCGGGGCAAGCTCTTGCATAGTTACGTAAGAGACGCTTAGCACCAATTGTTCACAATGGGTGAGAATGGCACAAAGACATCAGACCATTCCGGAGCTGGGGGTTGCTAGCATAAGGCTTGAATGGTTCGCCAGATACTGTGCGCCTTATAAATTCTCTGTAATTGCCCCGAATCACGTGATATAGTATTCAGTCTCTTTGGTCTGGAGAATTCAAAGTTAAAATGTGCAAAGCATTTTGAGCACGTCAGTGTACCAGATGTTATTCAAAGTTAACTCGCAAATGGCTTATTGTCAAGTGTCGATCGTTGGTTGTCCGTTTATCCCTCCACAGAGGGAACTTTTACAGGGCCAACCGTGTAGCGGAAGAGTTACGTGGCAGTTTTACATCGCAGAAAAAGTCCAGTGCGGACAGCCACTGTAATGTAAAATATGCATTTTGATCATGTGCTTTCGGTGTTTGACCACGGCGTGGCCAAGGACTTTCCGCGAACCGTGTAATCCAAGTGCAGACGCACGGAAGAAATAACCACAGTGGAATGTTAACAATCTCTCTTGGTAACTTCTGACAATAGTTAGTCCAATGCGAACGCGGCTTAAGTTTAGTTACAAGTGGATCTCAACAAGTCTGTTCGTTATTGTTAAACATCTTTTTATATTTCATAAAAAGAAAAAATGAAATCAAAATCGAATGTGTTTTGCATCTATCTTTGGAACTTAAATAAAAAATTAAAAAAACTTAGAACTTGAGTTGTACTAACATTTAGAATCAGCCAATTAATTTTTTGTTTGTTTGAAGAATGCATAAACAAGGCACATGTAAATAGGGAGTCCACCGTTTTGGACCGTATCATCAGAAGCCTCCCAAAAGGCAATTTTTTGGAGTTTAGCGGAATCGAAATGGGACTTATATTCTCTGACATATTTCTTGTGTATTGTGCTGACTAATGGGAGCAGATAGGGGGGGGGGGGAGAACCTCACTCCCGACCTGCAAAAAATTGAAGAAAAAAAAGGATGCTAAGCAACAAATTTATTTTTACATGGCCTAATCAACACTGCTGCCATTCGTTATAAACTTACTGTATATGTTTCACTTCATTGTGATTTTTAAGGTTCATTTCATGTGAGCCAATTTTGATCTTTTCTGAATATGCTTCCATCTTTACAGAGTACCGAATCCTTGGCAAGAAAGGCGAAGGGACCTTCTCGGAGGTTCTGAAATGCCAACACATTGAGAATGGGACATACTATGCCTGCAAGAAGATGAAACAGACATATGACAGGTATGTGAGTGGACTGTCAAGCCTGGCTGACCGGTCAGCTGTCCAAGTAGCATCGACGACCGTCGACGAAGGTTATGTCATTGCCAAAAATTGTTTTCATTATAAAAAGCGCAATTGTGTTGCAATGCATTATGGGTAAAGTCGGCCATTCATGGAAGTTAGATATTCATATTCATATGATGCCCACAAAGATATAAATTGGTAATGCCGATTGTTAAAATTCCTGCCTCATATTTTCTCAAGAAAGGAAAATCTGGTAGATTCTTGATCTTCTCACAAGCATCATGACGCGTGCTGCTCCAGTTACCAAGTTTTACAAAATGAAAATGTGACACCTATTTTAAAAGTTGGCCATTTAGAGTAAATTTTGACAACCTCACCCCAACTATCCTCAAAGCTGAATATTATAACTTTTTAAAGCAATGATGGGGGAAAGAGTTCCATATCCGGCCATCACTTATTTTCCCTAAATATGACTTAAAAACTACCAAAAAGTGTCTATCTGATGAAGAAACACAAATTTAGGAGGGAACAAAATTCAACTTATTCTTTGAAAATACTTTGGCTTTTTTCTGTCATGGCCCATAAACTTTGTGCACGAGGTCTAAAGTGATGGCCGGATATGGAACTCTTTCCCTATGATGATAAAGGCTTTCTGCAATCTTTAATGAAAGGACTTCTAGTGCTTACTCGGATGAGACTTAAACCCATGGCCAGTGGCGTACTCAAGGAGGTTGGGGGCCAGGTCCGGAGAGCTTGAGGCCCCTGCTTCCCCTCCCCCTTTTCCTTCTCGTTCTCCTTCCCCCTTCTCCCCTTCTTCCTTCTCCCCTTCTTCCTTCTCCCCTTCCCCTTCTCTCCCCCCTCCCCCCCCCCCCCCCCCCCCCCCCCCCCCCCCCCCCCCCCCCCCCCCGCACCTCCTGCTAATTACAAGTGCAGACTTTGTAACCACCCAACCACCAATGTTAAATGTAGTATACATCATTTGCAAACAAAACTACTGAATTATTACGAAATACCGTACTAGATTGTAAGTCTCAAGCATCCTGTGAAATCATGGCACCTGGTGTGCTGCCGTTTTCAAGAAAAGTGGAAATGTATATCGTTTTCCAACGATTGTCGGCCGACATCATTGGAAATAGTCTAGTTCCCCGACCTGATCATTCCCGGACTCTATAAATTGTTAAGTTTTGTCTAAAGTAGGGTCAGGGAACCAGACTACTAGAACATAATTTTTTCTCTCTTTTTTCTTAGCATCTATGCACACAAAACTTTAAACGGGTCAGCGTTACAGTATTTGTGACCCGCTATGCAAAAAGGGCACATAAGTCGCTGTATGCTTTTACGCATAATGGGCCGTTCTATGCGAAGAGGGTGAACAATTCTTCGAACAAGTGATTTTTAAGGGAGGGAATTTTTTGCATCTTTGATACCTATATAATTCTAGTCCATAACCAAAATCTTTGATTATAGAGAATAAAGTTAGAAAAAGAATGTGTTTGTGTTGAGTGCTTCAATCTATTGCTTTGCTTTTTGTTTTTTTTAAATGGCTTGTTTCTCCTTCAGTCATTTCAAGAAATTCCAGAAAACAAATATGCAAA
Organism: Hippasteria phrygiana; assembly: GCA_037893225.1. NCBI lineage: Eukaryota > Metazoa > Echinodermata > Asteroidea > Valvatida > Goniasteridae > Hippasteria > Hippasteria phrygiana. The sequence continues at coordinate 15,409 of JAZGUH010001021.1, forward strand.
TTTCCAAATATCTTGTGAATGCAAAATGCTACAGGCCACAGACATATATATACCATATGAAAGCTTATAAAATGGCCTTTCCAGCTATATATAAAACACTATTTTCAAATTTTGCAACATAATTGCCCTTTTTGCAGATTGGGTCACATTTGCTAGCACGCTATAAAATACTAACCCCCATATCTATTTATTTCTGAAAATTACTGCAAAAGCAAATGATGTACACTACCTTTAGCACTGTTACACCACGGTGACCTACTTAACAAAACAGCGCCATGGCACATCGCAGATTTAACGGAGCCAGCTGGCCATTTTGGATCCACTATTACCTAGCAGATACACCAATCAGTAAACAGAACATCAAATCAACTATTCTCATTGTGCTGACTTTTTTTGTCTTCAGTCTGGAACAAGTCAATAACCTGCGTGAGATCCAAGCCATGAGAAGACTGAGTCCACATGAGAACATTCTGGAACTGATTGAAGTCATCTTGTGAGTTATATCCCTTTGCTGTAATGAAAACTAAGTAGTGTGATCATGGGTGTCGGTGAGGTTTGTTTGAGTAGGATCCATGGATGCGAAGGATGAGTCCACTCGGAAAGGTTTACATTTACACCTGAGGCCTCGTCGGAAAACACCCCTCCCCCACTCTTTGCCATTTAATTATTTGTTTTGCTTCTATGCTAACTTTTGCAAGGCAGCAACCCTTTTTGGATCTTTTCTATTGTCTTTATCCCCCCCCCCTTCCCCCTCTCCGCTACATGTATCTCTTTCCCCTCTCCTTCTTCCTCCAGGGGTGAGATTTTGTCAGGATTTTTCCTCATTTCAGGATTTTTTGTCGGGATTTGAGAATTTTTAAAGAGGCTCTTTTGCAATCTGGAATTCCTGATGAGGTGTTGTTTATTTTTGAACAATCTCACCCATGGATTGTGTACAGCAGCATAGCCAGGGCTCTCCCCATGGGGAGGTGGGGGGGGGCATGTAGGGGGGGGCATGATGGGGATCGGAGGGGGATGGATGGGGGGGGGGGGGGGCTTGATGTTATGTTAGATAGAGAAATGAAGAAAATTGAAATAGAAACATTTAAAATGAGAAAATGGAGAAATGTCCTTAACCTGAAGTATTTTGTTTACCCTTTTTTCCTTGAAGTGATAAGAAGACAGGAACGCTGGCCTTATTATGTGAACTTATGGACATGAATATCTATGAGTTAATACGAGGTGAGTACTATGCCTTTTTCTGAACTCGTTTGCTTTTAAAACCGAAGAGGTGTTAATTATGCATTATATGTATGACAATGTTGGACTACATCTTTGGATTTTATAATGATTTTGATAAATTGAATGCGAAATATTAAAACAAAAAAGTGTAACAAATAAATAAATTTTCCCCCGTCATACAGGACTGTAAATTACAAACACATGCTGATTTTACACAAAGTAAGAGTAGCAGGTAACTTTTTGTTGAACAATTTAAGGTTCCGTTTCCTTTTGTTGTTCACAGAGTAGCCTTATCAGTTTTAGGACTGCTGCCATAAAGAGCCCTTTTTCTTCACAAGTGCAATGCAATTTAATTTTAACCCTTTCCTTACCAATGTCAAGTTTACTGACAAGGAAACCACACAACAGACTATCCAAGCAACAGTATATCCACCATGTTTCAACGAACTGTAGTGCTGGCTACCTAAAATGTGGCCAACCCCACCACCTCTGTTTTAGCCCATTAACCACTTGCGTACGGATGACGCCTTATGGCCCCCCAAAAAGAACAGTGCCACCAGGCCGCTGTTTGTGCAGTTTCAATCTATTGTTGGATTATTGTGTATGAAAAGAACCGGGGTGAGTGTGTAACTCGACGTTGTGCTCTGTCCGTCCTCAGGAGTGTAAGTGATGTGATGCGGAGTAACTGAGTTACACACTCACCCCGGTTCTTTTCAGAACCACACTTCTTCCTAGAAGAGATTTATTTCACATGGTGTTACCCGCAATCCCAGTCTCTCTCATATCACACCCACCATGCAAACCTTCAAATCGTATCTATGTCATGCTTGACTGCACAAACACATTGTAGCGGTTCGATTTGGCTGCCAGAACTGCTGCAACACCCCGACGTCTCCCATAAAATACCGTGCTCAAGGGGTTAACCCCACCACCTCTGTTATAGCCCATTACCTAGAGTGGCTTTTAGATTTGTAAATAATCAATACGAAAGGCAAGACTAAAAATAAAAAAAATCACAAAAAAATCACACATATGGTATAGCCTGTTATTGATGAATAACAATGACTCGTGAAAATCGAATGTCATAAATACATGCATATTTAATTTGATGGTATCAAATTTTAATATGAAAATATTATTTTATATGTAAATATCTTAGTACATGTATGTATTCAGTATTACTGCAGTACGGGTTCATTGAAATGGAAATAATAACACTAGGCCTACTGCATTTGTTCTCCCAAACAAACGTGGACGTATAACAAAGGGAACAATATCGTCTGCGATTCCCAGAATACGTCTGCAATTGAGATCGTGTACAAAACCTATGGGAGTCTTCCGAAAAATTTAAAGTACAAACAAAAAAGCGAACAATAGGACGTCCGCGTTTGGAGGTCGATACACGTTTAACTGTACTTTACAGGCCTTCTGTCTAATTGCCAAAAGTAGGCTTGGGCTACATGGTCATCTGAACAGCCTGACCGATCAAGTAATTAGTATTTGGATATTCACATATTGCCAATGTCTTTAAAATATATTAATACCATTTATCTTCAAGCAAACTTATATCAATGCATTAGCCATGCGACATTATCCGAAGTAGTACGGCAATTAGTATGCAATTTTGTTGTTAAACATTATTCAATGTGAATTCAAAAAGTCGCACGTTTGCGTCCGGTGTGGATCGTCACGTGCATTTAGGTGCATCAAGTTTGCCTTCGGCCTCGTGGTATGTGGGACACGGATGCACTACATTATTCCGTGTTCCACTAGCGCTCGTGGTATAACTAATAATATTTTTTCAGTGTCTTAAAATTTCATTGGTGCATTATTAGTTTATACACTGAGGTTGTTGAAATTGGAAACCAACTTCCCTGGTATTTAGGTTGTCATAAAGAATCGGTTTGTTTTTGGTCAGTTATTCTTGGGGAAAAAACCAAAACAAAACAAGACAAATCATAAAAACAAAAACAAAAATTGAATACCTGGTAATACTGAAACCATCCACTAAGGGCTGTGCGGAATATTCAAATATTTGAATGATTATCGAATATTTGAATATATGTATTTTCGAGTACGAATATTCGGAGGTGAATTGCAAAGAAATACAATTTTAAAGGGGAAAAAAGTTCAAAATTTTATAATGAAATTACATCCGTGTCTTTGTGACTGGTTCCTGTTCAAATAATAGTATGACCGCATCTAAATCTATTTGTGAACATTACAAACACGTAATGATGAATGTATCTCTTCCTACATGTACTTTTTCGTCGGGGGAAAATTAAAAGAAATTCACCAGGGCTAAAAAAGTATTTAGCACGTGTGCTAATTCTTTACTAAATCATTCCTTGGTGCTGGCAATAGTTAATAATGCGAGAATCTATTATAATGATTATAATGAGCAGTTAATTACATGTAGACTGCCTCTGTACAAACTGTTTTACCCCACAAATCAGCTGTCCAGACAACCGAATATTCGATCGAATGGAAGGTTGAATATTCGAATATATTCTATTATTCGATTTGACTCGGCCCTACATAATACACATAATACACATAATACACATTAACACAGAATAAAGAATGTGTACATATTTTGCTTGCATCATTGGACTGTACATTGTATAAATTACATTGACCTTGTTTACTTGTAACCTGGCATCCAGTACACTTGGATAATTACTGAATTACACAATGCTGTGCCGATTCTTATCCCTGCTTCAGCTCGATTATGTAGCACATCCCTACATATACATAATATATTAACAATTGCATGAAATGAGGCAAGGTTGTTTGAAGCTAATGAGAGGTCCCATAGAGCTAGCATCTTGCCTGCTAAGGCAGGTATTACTGACGTCTTCGAGTGTGTAATCCTCAAGACTATAAAGATGTACACGTGTACAAAAGCACGCTTTGTAGCCTCCAACAAATATATACCAAACAAATTTCTTGTATCTTTTTTTGAATGCTGTAAAGTTTTGATTTTCATAACAAATTTACAGGGATGTAGGCAGCAAAGGGATACAAATAAAATACATGTATGAATGTACATGAAACTTATGCCAAAACAGTACTTCTGACGTTATTAAACATCATTCAGAGCAAATACCTACATGTATGTGATGCGATCCGAGCAAAATCAGTCTAAAGTAGGCCCTGGTCAATTTTGGGATTTTTACATATTCATTTGTAGCGTACTTCAAGCTCCATATTAGTGAAAACCCCATGTGAATACGATTTTTGGTTAAAAAGTTACAAATATTTGAACACCGGCACATTAAATAGAAAGAAACTGAGAAAATCAAGTTTAAAGCTATAGGCCTAGTACTTTAATTGAGTCATTTTGATTTTTCCACCCCTGCGAACATATTTTGGCCCATATCTCAAAACAAGGATTGCTGAGTTTCGACTGAATTTGCTTGGGATATTTAGCCCTTTCTCCAAAATTGGCGACAGTAGTCCGTAATTGCCCCCCCCCCCCCCCCCCCCCCCCCCCCCCCCCCCCCCCCCCCCCCCCGATTAAGGACATGCGGTTCATTTAAATTTTGGGAGTACATGTATACACAAATGTAAATCAGAAATTTCATTTCTAAAGATGAAATATATTTACAATCTGTAGTTTTTTCTAATTGGAGTAGGGTTACTAAATATGTGAATTCAATCAATATTAATTTACTTGCGATAGTTTCCCAATTATGTTGCGTCCTCATCAATCGGTAAAAAATATGGCCCATTGAAGCATGGAGGAATGTGTCTTATTCATCCCCGATTAAAGCCACTTCACATCTTTAACATCAGAAAGTCCAATCTGGAAAATGCTCTGACATTTCCTGTTTGTGTTATACAAAAGAAAAGAAACACATTTTTGGGAAAATTCCCAGATCCTGATAACACTGTTCTACAACCAAAATGCTTCGGAAATACAAGTAGTCAATCTGTTGTAACCAAGTAATTTTTTCTCAAGTCAAGTCAAGTCGCAAGTCAAATTTTCTCAAGTCAAGTCAAGTCAAGTCACAAGTCAAATTTTCCCAAGTCAAGTCCCAAGTCAATTTTTTCCAAGTCAAGTCAAGTCAAGTCCCAAGTCAATTTTGTTCAAGTCAGGTACCAAGTCTCGAGTCAATTGTTAGTAAATAAAAATTCCAATGACAAAATGACAATGCATAGGCTAGCATGCGTGCACTGTACGAAATCAACTTGCATACGTACTGGACACCCAGCTTGCTATATACTCGCTATAGGCTTGTTTTTTTTAACTGATACCTGTATGTTTGTGTTTATTTTAACAGAAGTGTTAATGTCAGCAAGTCAAATTTATTCAAGTCAAGTCGAGTCACAAGTCATGTTCTTTCATGTCAAGTCAAGTCCCAAGTCATTTTTTTTCTAAGTCAAGTCAAGTCTTAAGTCAAAAAAATTGCGACTAGAGTCCGATTCAAGTCAAGTCAGCAAGTCAAATCACCAAGACTTTAATCTTTACTAATTTTGAGTCACTGAGTACGGAAACGATGCCTAAACTTGTAGTTGGCTCTGTTTTTGAAGATACAGAGTCGGGTAGCTTTATATAATGTACATATACATTTTGTACATGTATTATCCTTGACTTGGGAAGGCAGGAGGGAAAAGGGCTCTTTGTGATTCAACCGACAATGCACGATAAGTTAAAACTGTACTTATTTCTCATGGGTAGCTCCTTTTTTTTTTATTGTCGGGCTGAATCAGTGTAAGCAAAAGTCCTGCTTTACACATGGACATGTAGTCATGTTTTTCTATGCTTTGTGTTTCCTATTGTTCCTTTAACCCTCCCTCTCTGTGCTAATTAAAATGGAGCCAACTAAAACCTATCGAGTTTTAGGTTGAAACACACAAGCTGTTGGAGAGGAAGGGCTTAGGTTTTTTGATAGGTTATGATAGTTATAACAGTAGGAGGTAATATAACAACCCCATAGAATAAGCACGTATTTTTACAATGTCACGTCCGAGGACCGATTTTAACAAAAGACCGACTCTCGAGGACAAGAAAGATTCCTTTGTATTTTCTTTCTCCTCTTGTCCTCAAATGTAATACAGTGCATGTACATGTACACGTACACATGTACATTTATTGTACATTTATAAGTAAACATTGTACACACAATATGACACTTAGTTTTCTTGGGAATTGTAGCCAATCAATTGTTTTTGTGGTCATATTCCTTTTCAGCACCCAAAAATCCTTAAAGGGAAATACATTCAATCTCGGAAGCACAAAAATTGTCAATTTGTGGACCAGTGTACATGTACATGTACACATGTGTACATTATTTCAAGTACATTATTGCAATTTGGAATATTGTGCATTTGGCACCCGCAGCCAATTTTGATGTTTTTTTTATTCCTGACATATCATTTTCACATTCAGCATGGCATCTTCTAAAATGTATGAACCCGAACATCTACAGGTATTCCCAAGCACAACGTACAATTTGTTTGCATTCATTTTAAGTGAAAAACTTAGTGCCTTCATCTGCAATACGGTCACTTAGCAACCAGAGTGAGCACCAGTAGGCATGTTTACCAACTTATGCTCTGCAAACACGATGTCACATGCAGTTTTTGTTCATGTTAACATGGGCATTTTTGGGGGTAAAAATTTATTATATTTTTTTTTTTAACTTGGCTATTTGTAATGCAGAAATTAACTTGCATTTCATTTCCACTTGTCAGGGCTGAACCCAGGGGCGGGGTATCCTTTTGTTCGGAGGACGTGTTCACAAGATCAGGCTGTTTTTATACACGGCTGATGGGTAAAAACGACAAGCTTGCCTCGACTCACCTCGGGGTGACGTCTCAACACGCTAATCCTTCATTTGTTTTGTACACGGGTTATTCCATAAATTAGGGTACCAACTTGTGACAATTTGACCCAAAATGGAAAAATTGATTGACAGGGGATTTATTAATAATTTTCACTATAACTTAAAGATATTGACATTCCTGATTAATTGTAGCCAAAATCAGACATTATTTACTCCAGAAATGCCAAAATATCATGTCAAAACCCATTCACGGTTTCACGTGTAAAGGGGAAACCAAATTAGTTTTCTGCTATTTTTGTGATAATTCATGCTCAATGTGGTGTGTTTATTTTTAAATGTATTACCCAGGATAAAACATCAAGGTTTATTGTGAAAATAACTTGATTAGACTAAAAATAACAATTTGGTGCATGATTGCGTATGGTGTATGGGGACACCATTTGGTGTCCCCATTTACACGTGAAACCTAGTAAATGGCCCAAAATTAAACATTTCCAAGCATGCAATCTTTGTTATGATTTCACACTTATCAAGTGGGACATGTAATTAATGATGATAGATTTGGGTTTGCCAGTGAACCCAATTATCTTTCTATTTCTCAGAAACATTACACAAATTTCACGTGTAAAAGGGACACCAAAAAAGTGGGTCTTGTTTACACGTGAAACATTTGGGCTAACACACTGTCAATCTCGGTCAACTAGTTATTAAATCATTTAAATATGGTGCCATTCTTAAGCAGTATTAACATGCTTTAACATAATGCAGGGCAATTTTTCATACACATACATGTATGTGCACATGGTAGTATTTGAGAACCAAACAATGCATTTCAACAGCAGTTTTTAGAATGTCGCAGCTTTGGTGTCCCTTTTACACGTGAAGCCGTGAACTATTTAGGACACCATTACTGTCAGGAAATTAGTCAGATGTTTCATCCTTTGCTACCAGATATTTAGGTACAAGTACTATAATTTGAGCAACTAAAATCATTTGTATATATATTTCACTGTTGGTAATACAAGGGAAACAAATATCACAACGTAAAGAGGGACACCGGCCCCCACATTTATGGAATCACCCACTAGTATACACACACAAAGTCGAGAAGTCTGTGGAGCTCGGAGGCGGACCGTGTGTTGAACTTGAACTTGGCTGCTGTGCACGGCTTGTTGTTCTACAATTTACGCTCCGGTGGGCGCATTCAGAGTATTGAAATATATGAGGTTTCGGCAAGAAATATTGTACAAATACTGTTGAAATGACTCTTGCAAATCAGTATTTGTGGCGTTTGGCTGTATATCAGAAGTTGGCTGCTATATTTGCCTTTTTGGAAAATAGAAATTTTCGGCAAAAATAATCCCGGCGCGAACTGGTTAAAAAACAATTCGTAGAATCAGTGAAGGCAAACCATACTACATATGTTGATATTTGGAAGTATATGTGTAAAGTCTATTGACAGTGCCGCTATTGAAAAAGTGGACACCCCACTCTGCTTTTTTAAATATTTTGCAGGGACCAAAACAAATTTAGGGGTACAGACATTTTAAAATTGTGTCTGAATATTTTGGATATATGCACACCCCCCCCCACATACATGTACACCCAAGTGTGTAAATACCTGCAATCGCGGACCTCCCATTGTTCCTTTTTTGTTTATACTTGTTATACTTTGTTTTTTCGGAAGGCCTCCCATATGTTTTGTACACGATTTTCAATTGTGGACCTTGACACAATCGTGGACCCTATTGTCCTCTTTGTTAAAGGTCTACGGTTTGAATAGCTATAGATACAAACTCACACACACAATCATGCGGCGTATTGGCCCGTGCTTGTCATGACCATTGCATTTGTCATAAGATGCATTTTGTTGCTGTCTGTGTGTGTTTATTTAACTGCATTTCAGTGTTAAAATCATGGAACTACGTACTATACATGTATATTAAATTACTGGAGTGATCTCCCCCGTTCCCTCTTGTATAGCAAATTATGTAAATTGACAAATTTGAAGCTGTACGTCTTTTGTAAACCCTGTCAAGGATTGCGTGTGTTGTGTGCAAGACTGAAATAAAAATTAGATTATCGGCATCGTTGGCCTTTCAGTATGGTCGTATCTTCTGTGCGTGTTAGTAAACATCCAGAACAGATCCCGAAAAAAGACCATGGCCTCATAATTAGGTTATGAATGTATTGGGTGCATTTATCTTGCATGCAGCCATGACCATTGTTGAACAGTGCCGAGTTCCTTAACGCACAGACATGGTGAAAAGGCATGCCATACAAATTGATGTATAATTGACATTTAATTCTTGCAATTTTCCATAAGTTTGTGTGCCAACAATGTGGCCGAGTCAGCACTCGTGGGGGAGGGGGGAGGGGGGGTTTCGACCCCCCAAAGCCCCCTCTGGATCCGCCCCTCTGGAGGTACGGGCCAGTTTGGCTAAAAAATAACATAACATATGCCCTAAAACTGCTACTGTTGGAAAGTCTTCATTAAAAAGTAGAATATAGTAATGTGCAGGGCCTTCCCTTGAAAATGCACTGTATGTTTGTCTGAAAATTATTGATAAAAAAATTTCGGAGACAAACGTTTGGTTCAGTTGGACCAGACTTGTATGACTCGTGACTCGGACTCGGACTCGAGTCACGATGACAAATGACTCGGACTCGGACTTGGACTCGGACTCGGACTCGGACTCGGACTCGGACTCGGACTCGGACTCGGACTCGGACTTGGACTTGACCCTGTGGACTCGGACTTGGACTCGCCCTGCGTGACTTGTGACTCGACCCCAAAAAATACCATAAAGAACTCTTTTTAACATGAAACTTGCAACTTCTTTGAGCAAGCGATACAGGCAGTGTACGCAGATCCGATGCATCTCGAGATCTCATGTACAATATAATATAATACATGCGTTTGTGCGGCACGGTTGTTTCCGATATTGGCCTATTGATTAGGAAAATCAATGTATCGAAAAACATGTACCATGGCGTCCACATGTGATACTGCGTGAATACAAGTTGATATTGTCTGGTGTAGCGTGAAATTTTGTCACTATGAAATATTGTAGTATCCGTTCCAGGCACAGACTGGCGCCTTTCCAGGCAATAAATGTAGCTTTGAATCTTGTGTGTTGCTGTATGAAGCATCTGAGTCGCAGCTGGTTACCCTCATTTATGGATCTGATGTACTTTGTAAAATTCCTATTGTATCATTTGGTCAAAGGCTTCGACATGGAAAGTGTAAATTAACCCCTTGTTTGTAAAAGTTCCGTTTCTTATGTTAATAAAATATAGGACAAGGTATACAGGTCACATCTAGATCGAATGACTTGTTTATTTGACATACATGTACTGTATAAGTACATTAATTTCTAGTTCATTAAATTAGAGAAAAGCTGTAAAAAATTGAACCATTTACACTGTTTTACTTGTTAGCTTTTCGCGGTACCTCAAAATGTATTTAAAGGTAACTCGTGACTCTGACTCGTGACTCAACCTTTGTGACTCGTGACTCGGACTCGACCTGTATGACTTGGGACTGGGACTCGAGAGAGGTGACTTGGACTCGGACTCGATGTTTGGTGACTCGAATACAAGTCTGAGTTGGACCCTTGGAAACTGAATACAGTTTTTCATCAATAATTTTCAGAGAAATTTTCAAAGGATGGTTGTGTACATTAATATAGTCTACTTTTAATGATCTTTTGCAGCTTTTTCCGCCTCTTAGAAAATGTGTTTTCTTAAAGTCGAATGTTAGAACATTTTCTTGGTGAACTCCAGAGGAAAGAGAAAATATCCCTGATGATCTCATCTTGAATTGCATAAGTTTGACAGCTTTTTGTTTTGTCAACTGCTGCATGATTTGTTCCTGATCGGTAAATGCAATTTCCAGCCGGTTTGCCAGAAGTTCTCGGTTGGCGTGAGAAATTCTGACCAGTGCACACAGTTGACCTGTCATGGTAGAACTATCTGAGCGCAGCCTGTGAAATATTGTCCAATCACGCTACAGGGTGGTTCAAAACAAAGTTAACCCAAGTTTAAGGCGATTGTTCACCCACCTCCTACAATTCCTGAGAATTTGTGTTTACCTAGTGTTGATGAGTAGGGTGTTTAGAAATAATCCTGAAAAAATGCTAGGTCTAACTTAATTGGATCTCAAGATATGGCCCATTACAGATGGCATGTACAAAACTGGCTTGTCCACGGAAGCATCATTGTAAATGAGGCATGTTGAAGACAGAAACTAAAGGTAAGAAGCTCCCGTGGACAAGCCAGTTTTGTACATGCCATCTCGGTGTAATGGGCCATATCTTGAGATCTAATTAAGCTAGACGTAGCATTTTTTCAGGAGTATTTCTAAACACCCTACTTATCAACACTAGGTAAACACAAATTCTCTGGAATTGTAGGAGGTGGGTGAACAATCACCTTAAACTTGAACCACCCTCCCTAGTTATAATTTAACACGGAACATGCAATATCTGAAACAAGGAAACATTTCTGCACAGAATTCCACAGGGATGTCTAACAGGCCAGGTAGTTAAAGGTATTTTATACATTTGCAAATATAAAAAAAAAAACTACTGAATTATTATGAAATACTTTACTTGACTGTAAGTAAATAATAGTCTCGAGCATCCTGTGATATCATGGCACCTGGCTGTCATTTTCAATTTGTATATCGTTTTCCAACATTTGCCGGCCGACAATCATTGGAAATAGTCTAGTTCCCTGACCTATACATGTAATAATTCCCTGACGTTTATACATTGCTCCGTTCTATCCAAAGTATGGTCAAGGAACCAGACTACAAGAACAGCATTTTTTCCCTCCGTTTTCTCTGTTTTCCCAACACCTGTGTTACAGTATTTGCTATAAAATTACAGCAAAAGCAAATGTATTCCACCTTTTAACTCTCAAACAGTGATACATATACGCCAGTTTCTGCTGCCAGTGCATTTAATTTCTGATCTGCAGGATTCAAATACACATGTGTACTATTTGAATGCCCAATCAAAGCCAAATCGATATTTTCATTGTAAATGTTCCACCGGCTTGTGCAGAATGTGTTCCTCCAGTTAGGGTGTTTGAGCGTGAAACTTGGCTTTCTGCCTGTTCCTACCAATACACTCTCACTGTCATACTACCCCCGGTAGAACAAAAAGCAATGCCAATAGCTTTTTCCTTCGTTGTGTATCTCTATGGAATTCTTTGCCTGGTGCATGTTTCCCTTCGTCTAACGATCTTTCCTGCTTCCAGAGGATGATGAATTCCGAACTCTAGTATTTTTATTCTTTTCCTTCTCGTACATCCGTACATGTACTGTACTGGCTTTTAGCCTTGTTCGGGGAAAACTTGCATTAAAACAAATTTAAATACTCAAATACTAAAATATTTAAAAAAATCAAAGCCCTTTTCACTTGTAAATATACACTGTAGAGTACATGTACATTGCAGAAAAATATAACCATGACAACATGACTTATAATCCCCATGTCGGTCCCATTTTTAATTTTAGGGAGACGGCATTACCTGTCAGAATTGAAGGTAAAATCCTACATGTATCAACTATTGAAGTCCTTGGATCATATGCACAGGTGAGTGGTCGGCCTTCATCAGGTTTATAAAGGTATGATATAGCATTGGCAGTGCTGACAACACAGTGGTAGACAGTGTTCATACTTTGTGGGATTCAACATACGTGTACGCATGAAATAACAAACCTGATTGAGCTCAGTTCATCATCCAAGTCACGAGAAAATAGTGAAAAGCTATTCTGTTTTATCCCCTTGCGTACGGATGACGCTATAGGGCTCATACAAAAAACAGTGCCACCGGGCCGGATGATGTCATTGGATTATTGTGTATGTCATGCTTGACTGCACAAGCACATTGTAGCGGTTCGATTTGGCTGCCAGAACCGCTGCAACACCCTGACGTCTCCCGTAAAATACCGTGCTCAACATTGGTTTTGTGCATTAATAATATGCTTATTACAGGTACATGTATTTTAATATTAGCCAGTTCAGTATTTCCACTGCGCATATGTGCACAATGACATTTTATCCCGAATGACCCGCGTGACCTAACGTGCATGTGTGAATGCAAAAGGTGGTCGCACGAAGTACACGCGTGTTAAATTCAGTCAGAATGGGCGTTGCGTAACATGGCATGACATTACGTCGGCAATTTTATCCCGAATAACCTTTGACCTTTGAGATACCGAACTGGCTTATTAAACTTGAAGTAAGCCATATAACAGCTTTTTTGGAGGTTTATCAAAGCTTTAATTTACACTACCCGAACAAATTAAAGGATCAGATTTATTTATTAATGCCTTTGACTACTCCGGTCAACTGGACTCTGGAACATACGACTGAGTAATTGCATCATCTTACATTCTATGGTGCTTATTATACCAAGCATGAACATCCGCTGCAGTGTACATATGTATTTAAAGTACAATCAATGAGGTTCACACCTGGCTGAAATTTTCAAAGGCAAATGTCTGATCCTTCAATTTATTTGAGTAGATCATACATTTAAATGAAATGCTACCGGTGTCTGATTAATTGGTCATTCTATAAATTAGGGGTCCAATTTTGGTGTCCCTGTTACATAGTGACAGCTGCTGGGCCGGGACACCGAGGACAGACAGACAGAAAAGCTACAGTAAAACACGTTTGTTCAACTTATTGTTTAAATCAAATCATACAGGTTATCATTGTGAAATATCAGTAGACAAAAACCCGGTACTTTTCCAACTTGCACAAAACGCAAGCTTGAGTCGAGGATAACTTGCGTTCGGTTATTTTTCACTTGAGTTGCACAAGCACTGCAATGGTAATTTCGAGCACTGAAGATTTTTTGCAATTCAGGACACATTCTTTAACCCTAACCCCCAGACACCTTTTTGCTAGGAACCATCCTCAATCCTCCAAAATCCTCCGATTACCCTGCCCCAAAAAATGCATTCATCCTCAATCCTCCAAAATCCTCATGTGCTTTAAACACCGTTCATCCTCAATCCTCCAAAATCCTCTGCTTGAAACACCATTCATCCTCAATCCTCCAAAATCCTCTTTTAAAAAAAATACCATTCATCCTCAATCCTCCAAAATCCTCCTTGCTTGAAACACCATTCATCCTCAATCCTCCAAAATCTTCTTTAAAAATAGATACCATTCATCCTCAATCCTCCAAAATCCTCCAAAACTGCAAGGAGGATTTTGGAGGATTGAGGTGGGTTAGGGTTAATGCCTTCTACACTGTATCTCCAACAGTGATTGTGTAAAGCAAAGTACCTGCCAAACAAGTAAAAAATAGTGTAAAGTCAGTTTTAATGACACTTGATAGGAAATTACACAGGTCAGGTGTAACAGGGACACCAAAACATGTCACACTTTTGGACCCCAAATTTATCGAATGACCCAAATGATAATTGCATAATTATATTTTTAAGATAAGTGCAATAAGGTCAATGTACATTGTATTCATCTGTGGGTCAATCCCTTTAGAGTGAAAATGTATGCATCTTGTTCAGAAAGAAAGGAAAAATAAAAGAAAAAGTTGATTCTGATTTTTTCCCCCCGAAATTCACTTGATGTTATAGGAATGGAATCTTTCACAGAGACGTAAAACCAGAGAATATACTCGTGAAGGTGAGTTTCATTGTGTTGGTTTGGGTAATGTGAATTGTGTTGGTTTGGGTAATTCACTGCTGACAGTTGACACAAATTATTTTCTATTCAAATGCTGCAATTGAAATTCAAGGAATGAGAGTTGCATTGAAGCATGTTGCTATGGCAGCACACAGCAGAATTCAATGCGAATCACAAGGCTAAATGTGTTTTTAGCAGTCAAGAATGACCAAAGCCAGCGAAGATGATGGATTGACACAAAATGTGATCACGAATGCGGAAACAGTAGTACAATAGTGTATTGTCTTTGTATTGTCCTATGTTTTTTGTATAATGTAATTGTAAAAGGGTGCATGCTCCTTGTACAAATGTAGTTTCCAAGATTCTCTTATATGCTAATTTTGACCTTTGCCAATTTAACCCTTGTTCTTTGTTTACATTTTATGTAGTTTGCATAATATCAGCTTATTTGTACACGGTCTGAAACCGTCTTTTAGTCCTAACGGTCTAAACTAACGATCTAATAAGCTGACAAACTATCGATCTAGCGATCCATCTAATGATCCAGAATATAGTCGAAAAGCTGCTGTGTTATTAAATGAAATAGTTGTTATCGTTCTCATAAAATCTGGTGTGAAACTGACTTGAAATTGTTGATCAACGAAACTGAATCCCCGTGAACATTGTGAATAAACCGGATCGAGTGAGGCGATATCGACTGTAACTGTGAGTTAATTGTTTGAGTATGAAGACATGAAGTGGAACTAGGTTTTGAATAATTGTGAACAGTGAACATTACACTCCTAGACACAACACCCCCCCCCCCAAAAAAAAAAAAAAATTGAGAATCTTGACAAGACCGCAGATGGTGCAAGGTGTACAGAACCTCTTAGATAATTGAAAACAGGTACATGTAATTGCTGGCAGTGTTTCAAGTGCATGTTGATATAGCCATGCAAGGACAGAGTTGGATTTGTTTACCCCGTTGAGATGAAGACATATACAGAGTGGTGTAGTGCACATGTAACTTGGGGGGGAAGGGGGACATGGAGGGAAAGCTGAGGCATTTGCCACCAGCCTGCCTGCCTGCCTGCCTGCCGGGCTGTCTGTCTGCCTGTCAGTTGGGCTGTCTGTCTGTCTCTCCCCCCACCCCGGAGATTTGTACAAATGTAGTTGTGCACAACAATTTATGCCAAGTGTATTTTCTCCCTGACACTGTGAACAAGTAATTAACAATGGATTTAGTGCCAAGTAACAATGGATTTCCATTGTTAGTGCACCGTTTTTTTCTTTTGTTAGATGTTCATAGTGTGAAGTGCCCCTATAAAATTAGTCCATCTCGGGATCCCCCCTGTAAATTGCATTACGCTTCTGTCTAAACAAAAGAAGTAGTGCTTGTGTATGTAGCACTTTACACAAATGCCTTAAAGTGCTCCACAATTATTACTCCTGGTACAGATCAGCGCAACTATTAGCTATAGTTCTCGAACAGGTACCCCATAGAGAGAAGAAATTGAACATGTAGTATATGGTGGCCGGTTGCCCAAGCACAGATCTAAGCACCATAATCCCCAGGGGATGGTTCATATGAGGCAGACACCCATAACCATTGGACCTATTGATCCCCGTGTTGAAAAAAAATGTGCATAGATTATTGGCTGTTCAGGTTGATGGCACCGTCTGCCATCTTTCCACTCCACTCGATGCACGAACCAATGTATAAGGTGCTAGCTAATATGGCGGCTGCTGGCGACAGTTGTTCATACAGCGCACAACGGCCAATGAGCTATTCAGATTTGTATCCATGGAGATCAGTGATTGGACCACAGTACTCTACAAGTTTGTTTTAACCTTTAAGTGTGTTTACTGCCAGAACTGTTTCGCGCCGTCCGTGTACAAAGAGACACATGTATGAGCAACAGTGCATTTTGGAAATTTCTTTGCAATTCCTGTATTTCACCAAAAAAACCTAAAGCAAATACATTTCCAGTGGTGTTTCAGATTTAGCAATAAATCTTTGTTGATAGAGCTGGATAATTTGGATAATTCGCAGTACGGAAAAGTTGACGTTGGGGACATAAATCCTGCTACTTCCTCATTGCATCATGGGAAAAAGTCCAAAAGAGTGTGTGTCATTTATAGCACAAGACAAGAGAACGTCGGCCCTCTCAGAGGAAGCGGGGGAATTTTTGTGTGCGGCTATCAAAGGCTTTTCCAATTTGGTGAAGCCGAGATATCCAGAGAAATTCCCCCAGGAATATCGACCATGAAGTTGGTAAATGGCCTCTCTTGGCCATCCGCTTCAATCTATTGCTTTTATGGTTGTCTATTCTCCATTATAAGGACACTTACAAACATGACAAATAACAGCCAATATTGTGGCTGTCGTTGTTTATACACATGGGAGGAATAAACTTACCCTTTATTGTCTCAAATTTCCTCACGGTATCAGTGATGGAAATAAGAAAGAAAAAATTGATTTGCAAATTATGCTTATCATATTTTCATTTGATTAGCAATGTGATAAAATTGACTAGCAAAAAAACAAAACGCGAAAAACTCAACGGAATTATATGATTTTTTTAAATCAAACTTTTAATATTGATCGATGGGTGTACCAAAGATAAGCAATGTATTGCATTCTTGTTATTTAAAAAATATACAAATTACACCATGATTCTGGGTTTTGGTTCTTGCACAGTGTAATTGTGAATGTAAAGTGTTGGATTCAAAAATAAACTGAATATTTTTCCAGTTGAAAATGTTTACACAATAAGGCCAAGTAAAAAAAAACACCGCTGATCGTCTGGGTTTTCAAAACGAGGATGAGGGCCCTTTTAAATTGATGAAAAATCTTTTTTTGGAGGGAAAAAAATAAAATGAAAAATAAAGGATGCGGCTTCAAAAAAGGATGCGGCGTTTTTTTTACTTGGCCTAAAGACGAGAATAAAAAAAAATTCGGGTATAAAAAAACAAAACAGGCAATCCGCACCATACCTGCATACCTTCACTGTTGAACGTTCGGGATGCGCAATACGGATGGCATATCAAGCATCCCCTATGGCCTACTGCGGTGTGCAAAAGGATGCATGCCCAGATGGTAGACGACGAGTGAGTGAATAGACGACTTTGCCCCCAAGATTTTGAAATTTTTCTAATAATAGGTTTGTAACATAATTTACTTCAGGTTGGTCAACAAATCTGCAGCTAGGAACAATTGTATTTTCACTGCGTTTGTAGCAGTCAGCACCACATTTGTAATCGTTTCATTGGCAGTATGGGACCCACATACATGTAGTACAATACCGACGCTCCCCTCGTCGCAGTGGTATTGCGCTAGTGAACGCGTCCCAGGTTTGCTGTGAAACCTTGTAGATATGACCTTACTCAGATTTGTGGCTCCTGGAACAACTGTTGGTATGAACTCATCATACGCAGTATGAGTTCAAATGTCGATTTGGAATTCTCAGGTAAAATTCATAGGTAAAAAAGCATCCAGTCCTCGATTAATTACTAGCCTGACATAGCAACATTAGTCAGAACTGCTGCAGGCTAGTCAAACTTGCTTCTAGGTTGCCCAGTGGGCTAGTCAAAAGTCGGCAACGTGTACTTGTAATGAATCTATGATACGATGTTCGGATTTTCAAGAAGTGAATAAAGCAAAAAGGAGATGTATATGTACCACCACTCACAAATGAAAATGGCCATTTCAGAAGTCATCCAGATGAGATGATGCCAATCTTTTGACATGGAGTTCCTTGTTTTACTTAACAAAAATGGCGCCCTAAAGTGAAACTTCATAATGGGCTAGTAAAATGTACAGTGACCAGCTCATCGGGGGAACTACATGTAGTATAAGAGCAATAGCCTGGTATAGTGCGAGGCCTGGTATCAGGTACATGTACATGTATGCAAAAACTAGTTTCACATGTCTCTATCTTTAACTGGATTCATTATTTTCACTCTCAAAAGCTGGGCTCATTTTCTAATAAGACGGCCGCTGGCACTGCCCCTTTTCTTCAAGAGGGTGATAACCTACAACTGCTCCTTTATTTGTGTATTTTATCTTTTCTTGGGGCAGGGTTTAGGGAAATATGTAGGCAAAATTCTGAAAAGAAAGTGAACGGGAATGCTAAACATGTTATTTACATAAAGTGTTGCATTTGTTACATGTGCTGGTGCTAGTTACGGACATTTTTGTGTGAAAAGGTTGTACTTTTCTGCATACTCTACCTTGTGTATTCCATTTTTTACAAAATGCACTTTCTGATAGACTGATTCATTCAGCTCCGCCTCACAGCTGTGATATGCGTGACTGACATGTGGTGATTGCGGCTGTGATTGGTAAATATGTCAAGGGGGGCGGGGCTTGATGGATTGGTCTATGACAAAAATGTTCAAACCTGATGTCACATGAAACCTCAATAAATTATGCACAAAAGGGGGAAAGATCAAGTGTGCAGTCACTCTCGCTGCATGTCACAGAGCCAACAAGGTGATCATTTAGTGAAAGATTAGAGTTGTAACACAAACTTCATTGAATTGGAAAAAATCCCACTTATTCCCGTATGCACAGGATGATTTGTTGAAGCTGGCAGATTTTGGTTCTTGTCGTAGTGTCTATTCAAAGCAACCGTACACAGAGTATATATCAACAAGATGGTAAGTGAATATTTTATAAAGCTTAAATATTCTGGGTTTTTTTCCCCAATTTAATTAAGCCAGTTTTAGCCTGATATACATGTATTATGTCAGAAAGAAGAAGTTACTAGTTTTGTACTCCCGACTGGCATCGTTAGAGCACCTCATTTGCTAACAAAGAATGGGCTATTGCTGTGCCTTGATTGTCTACTTCGTGCAGATCTAAAGCTGATGTGCTTGCTCTGAATGATAATTTCAATTTAATAGATTTCCCCTTTGATGAATTGTTTTATTAGATGTTACGCGTTAAGATTGTCCTATACATTAACACTGTGAGAGTTACATGGAGAAGCGCCCCGCTCCTAATTCACAATTTAAAGCCTATTATAAATACAACATTTGCTTTTGCTGTAATTTTCAGAAATGAATGGATTTGGGGGTTAGTAGTTTATAACGAGCTAGCAAATACTGTAACACTGACCTGCTTAAAGTTTTGTGTGCATAGATGCTGGGAAAACAGAGAGAAACAAATTATGTTCTAGTAGTCTAGTTCCTTGACCCTACTTTAGGCAAAACGAAGCAATTTATAGAGTCGGGGAATTATCAGGTCAGGGAACTAGACTATTTCCGACGACTGTCGGCCGACAATCGTTTGAAAATGATATAAATGTCCACTTTTTTTTGAAAACGACAGCACACCAGGTGCCCTGATTTCACAGGATGCTTGAGACTGCTATTTACTTACAGTCTAGTGCGGTAATTTTTAATAATTCAGTAGTTTCGTTTTTTGATGTTTGCAAATGGTTGTATACTACATTTACATTATTAAATCTGTTACTTAATGTCGGTCAATTTTTTATTTATTTTGGTGGCTTTTTTTTGCGGAATGTCTCATCAGAAAGCTCATAACTTATCTAATGCTAACAAATAAACAATTCAGTTTGAAAATTTAGTTTTTGGAGTGCCACACCCAAAAAGCACGGACACAACATATTTAACCCCAAATTATGTTTAACCCTCTCTCGGTGCCAAAATGGAGCCAACTACGTATCAAAACCTGTCGAGCTTCAGGTTGAAAACACACAAGCTGTTGGAGAGGAAGGGCTAAGGTTTTTGGATAGGTTATGATAGTTATAAGAGTAGGAGGTTAATAAAGTGTTTTGCAAAGAGTGTTCAATTGTACATTTATTTCGGTTAATGCCTTTATTCTGCTTTTTAAATAGTTAAATGCTTTTCCCAAGGACGTTGTCTGCACATATTTGCCATTATCAGATGATTGTCTTTTGATGTGGTTAGAGCAATTAGGATAATAGCTTTTACCAGTGGAAAGTCATTTGGTTAATGTCCTGTTGTTGGAATGAAAGCATTGCTTTCAAAGCAATCAGTTGATTGGCCTTTAGTGGGTTAGAGGCACAATTTGGCAGATTACCAAATATTTGGGGAGATAGATCTGTAGGTTTTTGGACATTTTATGCAAGTTCCCTCTAAACACAAGGTTAAAAGTCACTCGAGCTATAAATGCATGTAGAAAAAGAATGGAAAAATACAAGAGGTAGGAATTAATATTCCTCTTGAAGCAGGAAAGATCGTATTAAGATGAAGGGAAACATGCACCAGGCAAAGAATTCCATAGAGATACAGAACGAGGAAAAAATGTTATTGCCATAGCTGTTTGTTCTACATCTAGGTACAGCTAAAGTATATTGGTGGGAACTTGCCATCTCAAGTTGTTTCCTTGGATCGTGTTTTTTGTCTTGTTTGTCAGGGCTGCAGTTCTTGTCAGAGTTTTTATAGATTGTGTGTGACATGCTCCATTGGAATCGGTGGAAATTCACACTATGGTATTCCGAGCTATAAGCAAAGTAACAGTTATTCAGTGGAGAGTCAATTTTGGGATTTTAACATTTTTAGATTGTATTGCGAAGTGTTGCATTCAACTGAAATGAGAAGCAGTATTTTTCGGTGATTTTTTTCCTTTTGAACTGATTTCACTGATTTTGAGCTTCATTTTCTCAAAACAAGTGGGTCATGACTCTATCATCTTCAAAAGGTTTAAAACAACATGGGAAGAAATTACAAATGTAGCTGCAACACAATAAATAACCCCAACCCTGCTAAATCCAACAATGGTGAAATGCTGTTGTAAAATCTGTTGGATTTTGTCGTATTTAGCAGGATGTGGCAGCTGTGGAAGTTAAATATAACTGTTGGATTCTGTCAAATTTAGGAGGGTGGAAGGAGTACTTATGGTAATATTTCAGTTGGATTGTGTTGGATTTGGCAGGGCTCATACAAACAAATACCTGTTGTATTTTGTTGAATTCAGCCGGGTAGCTGATACCAAGGTTTGTTCATGTACATGTAGGTGCACGTACACTACAGAATCCAACAAAATTTGCTGTTGGATTTTGTTGTATTTAGCAGGCTTCTCATTTCAGTTTTGTTGGAAATTGTGGGATTTAGCAGGGCCATGTGAAAAGGCATTGAAGAGGGTTTAAGGCATGTTATAGTTAAAGCTCATTACATACTGTCCCCATCCCACTAGAGCTTTCCGGGTTAGAAGGCCCTAACTCAGAAAGGAGCACTGCCTTTTTGAGATTTTATGTTGTTTACATTGTTTATCTTGTGTCAATAAACTTAAGATACTATCAGTTAATCCTTTGTTGACTTAAGTTCTTAGCTATATGAGTTATATTTAACACAGAAACATCTGCAAGAATTCTTAGTTTTATTGTAAAAAAATGCCTCAGTTCAGATTTTCTATCCTGTGTAACTACTTAAAAAAAACTTTGAATCATGAAAAACGGCCGCTGGAAAGCTGAGAACGATAATAAACTTGAACGAATCGGAGAGGTGATTTGTACGCTGTGAGTAGTACCAGCAAATCCCAGCCTGGAAGTGTTTACTTAAGGATTACAAGCAATTGTTCGGCTAATGGATTACAAAGATAAGAAGCTGGCAAAGGTGTTGGTGTGTCAACAACCAAAAGGCAGTGGAGTTGCCCGTTTTGGCTCTAGTGGGATGTTTCCCTCATGAGCAGTGCTTTGTTCAATGTTCCCTGTTACCCATCTTCTTTCATCTGTGCCTGTGTGTTTCCAAACTTGTTAGTTTCTGTTTCCTATCATTTAGCCTTTGTTGAGAGACTCTGCTAGGAATATAACATCAGGCCTTTCATCAGGTTTTTGAAAACGTTTTTGCTCAAGTTCTATTTTGTTCATATTTCATGACTGCAGGTACAGAGCTCCAGAATGTCTTCTGACCGATGGCTACTACACATACAAGATGGATCTGTGGAGTGTTGGCTGCGTCTTCTTTGAAGTCATGAGGTAATTAACAGTCCACATTTTCCGACCATTCTCTTTATCTAGACTTGGCATGCTGCCCATGCTGACGCTGACATACATGTATATTTGTGGTTTATCAACTTCCTGGGTGTTCATTTTCCAATAATTTAGTATTCGATTATTCGAAACTGTGTTTGACTGAATATTCAAATATTCAATACTCGCCGATCAAGTTTTTCACGCGTCAGCTGCAACTGCATGCCGCGCCGGTAAAAAGTTGCACGCAAAGCACGGTGGTGTTTTACGTGCGGCAATCGATATTATGGACCGCCCGATCGACTTTTGTCTGTGCCTGTTGTCTCAAGATCATTACGGGTACATATAACGTTCTGATAACAAGAAACCAAACTAAACTAAAGCCTGCCTTTCTGCAGTAATTATTTTATAAGTGTCATAAGTTTAATGGACGGGAACAATAAACCTCTCCACAAAAGTTACCGTCGACAAAAAGTGGCATTAAAATAGCATCAGAGTCGTATCTGTACATGCATACATGTATATGTTTTTCAAATATTCTAACCAGTAAAAAGGTATTCGAATATTCGGTTGACGATCGAATATTTGGTACATTTGGGACACCCCTACTTCATACAATGAAGTAAGACAGTGGTCATCCAGCATTTTGCAGATAGAGCTCATTACAAGTTTGTTAGCTGTCATACACATGTACAGTCGAACACCTTTATAACAAGGTCCTTGGGACTTTACAATTTACCTTGTTATAACAGGTACCTTGTATTATCAGTAATGGAAAACAAAGAAAAACAAAGACTCGGGACCTATTTTTTTCCCTTGTTATAAGCAGGATGTTGTATTAACAGTGCTCTTATTATCAGGGTTCGACTGTACATATATGTGACCCACTCCAGAAAAAGGTGATATAAGTCGCACTATGCATTTACGTGTAATGGCCCTTTCAACATTGAGAGGGTGACATTTTTCGTAAAAATGTATTTTTTGTTTTTGTCTTTAATGACATCTTAAATATCTAAAGTTTCAAGTTGGGTGCACAACAATGTTGATTTCAGTGAATAAAGTGAAAAAATATTTTTTTTAGAGTGCATTGTTCCATTGCATTGTATTAGAACTAGCTATTTCAAAGCATGTTTTCTCTGTTGTGCAATTTGAACTTCATAGAGCTAATTAATATGCAAAAACGCGATATCTCCAAAATGGAAAGGGCTTTGGAGCTCTATCATGTACCAAATGAAAGCTTACATTGCGGGCTTTCCAAACATACATAAAACTCATTTTTCATATTTTGTGACATAATATACCTTTTTCCAGAGCGGGTCACATATGTGGTGTATGAGGTCCGGGGTTGTGCGTACAAGTACGTGTAGATGTTGCATTCCCTGCTTCTTACATGTACTTCATTCACACACAAAATGGGTCCATTTGTTTTTGTGGAAGTCGCCGATACCAGGCTAAAAGCCGCTCTTGGTAAAGGACTACAACAGAGGTGGTGGGGTTGGTCACATTGTAGGTTGCCAGCCCTACCACCCTCACAATTTTCTCTGGCCCAGATTTAAATAGAGGATAGTATACCAGAGAAATTACCCTGATTTTCAAACTTACAGAGACCCAGGCGGGGTAACTTCCACCGTTGGTGAGGCCAACTCACCTCCCCCTTTACTCCGTTGGAGATTTTGCTGTAATATCCGGTGGCTGTATTTAAGCACTAGAAGCTGTTTGATAGTTTAAGACGCCTCTTAAGATCAACTCGATATGCCATCGCTGTGTCTTGAGCTATTGAAGATGTTAAAGATAGGAGTTCCAAGGTTTCTCTTGACAGAGCGTAGTCGTCTGACCGAGTGTTTATTTCAGGAACAACACAATTTGAGAAACTGAGGTGGCATGGATCACTAACATTGGAATTTAAAAATTCATTTATTCACACGGTAGAGAGCGCTTTGAAATGCTTATAGAAATATAATGTAAATTTATGAATGAATGAATGAATTTATTTCACCACATTGTAAAGTACATACAAATATAATCCAGAAAAAAATAACCTTTATGGCAAACAATACAATGGGTAGGATACCGGTGAGCAAATAATTGCTATCAAAGCCGGTCTCCTTGGGAGGTCAGACTCCTTGGGAGGTCAAACTCCTTGGGAGGTCAGAGGTCAGTATAAATGAAATTACATTAATTAATTAATCATTATTACGGAAAGCAATAGACATCAAAATTATTACACAAACATTAAACAATAAATAAAATAACACTGGTGCATATCCGACAATGCTGGATGAGGAGGAGTATAAAAAAATAAATGATAGATACAATAACAGGCTCAATAAATTACAGGAATTTCTTCATTAATTTATTAACAGTTCTAGAATCGTTTGTTACTTTTATGTTATTAGTCTGTTCCAATTCGATACTCCAAGAAAATTTACAGATGATCTTCCTATGTTTCCTGAGATGTTATGTATTATTAATAATGGGATGTTAAAGGTGTGTTGTAGCTTTGGTAAGGATAAACAAATAAATTGACAAGTTTCAATCTGAAAGCTTACTGTTTATAAAGATGGTACCAGTACCAATCCTTCTCAGAAATATTTCCATCTTTGAGAAAACTATCAGAAGACCTCTAAAAATGTTGTGGCTTATTTTGATTTAAACAATGGAAATATGTCCATGTGAACATGCACAAAATGACTTTTTAAACAGAATGGTTTTTCACTTTTTTCTTGAGACTCTGATAAGTTCAAACTTCACAGGTTTATATATACAAGTGTATGTTGAATCACGCAAAGAATGTCAACTCTACCAATGCTGTAGCATACCTTTTTAACATGTGAATTATTGCATCTCGGGGCCATTTCCATGCCTTTCTATTAATCTGTAAGACACATTGTATATGTGACCCGCTCTACAAAAAAAGTATGTAGCACTATGTGAAAACACACACAGGGCTGTTTTACTGAAGCAGGTGAACAAATCTTCACATAAATGATTTTTGTATTTTTTTTGGTTTGTATTATATAGTATCTACATTTTTTTCTTTTATTTTCAGAAACATTTGATATCGATGAATAAAGATGAAAAAATTAATGTTGATAGAAATTACTTCTATCTCATTTCTTTGCACTTTTTGAGTTTAAAGGGCTATAACTCTAAACGCGCTTGCGTTAAATTGGAAAAATGAGTATACAAATGTCAAGATATCTTGAGAACACAAAATGCCACAGGGGTCAAACCTACACCAAATTAACCCTCCTGTTCTCATGCCAAAATGGAGCCAGCTACCCTATATATCAAGTGACAGGTTGAAACACACACAAACTGTCAGAGTTGGTGTTTAGAGTTTTTGATAGGCTGTGATAGTTATAGGAGGGTTAGGAGGGTTAATTAAAGCTTAGAATGTGACATTCAACTATGTATATTACCCATTTTTCAAATTTTGCGACATAATACCCGTTTTTGTAGAGCCAGTCATATATATCTTGTGCAGCGAAATTACCCAGCTGCACTGCTTTGTTTCATGCAGCCTTCATCCATTGTTTCCTGGAGCCAATGAGGTTGATCAGATTGCAAAGATTCATGACATCA
Source organism: Hippasteria phrygiana (assembly GCA_037893225.1). Classification (NCBI taxonomy): domain Eukaryota; kingdom Metazoa; phylum Echinodermata; class Asteroidea; order Valvatida; family Goniasteridae; genus Hippasteria; species Hippasteria phrygiana. The sequence continues at coordinate 41,614 of JAZGUH010001021.1, forward strand.
TGGGCACGCCGGATGCCAGCATTCTCAACAAACTCAGAAAGTAAGTGAACATTTATTGGTATCTTCAATTTTTTGTTTACAGAAAACATCAAGGATTCCCCTCCACCCCTGAGGCATGTCACAAGGGAGTGGCCAGGCCCACCCAAAAAGAATTCAGGCCGACTTTTCATCCCACCCTAGATTTGAGATGTCAAATGTCGCTATTTAATACCCAACATCATATTGAAATTCAAGTTCCTCTCTCCTACAACACTTTTCCACCCTCCCGGCCGACCCTCCCGGCCGACCCTCCCGGCCGACCCTCCCGGCCGACCCTCCCGGCCGACCCTCCCGGCCGACCCTCCCGGCCGACCCTCCCGGCCGACCCTCCCGGCCAACCCTCTTTTCAATATCCACTGTGCATCCGTGGTCCAGGCTCTAGTGATGTACAACATCCCCAATTTAAATTTACATCATCCCTGATGCAAATTCCATCTTATGATGTAAAACTGTTACTCATGATTTGTTTGTATGTCTGCAATCAAGGATCTAATGATGTCAATTTATAAAGGCTAGACAGATGTTACTGTATAATTTTATTACCAGAATGCAGGTGTCTGTAATGGATGGGGTCTGATGTTGATTCCTTTATACTTGATTCCCTCTCGTTTTTAACAAATTAATCATCTTTCACCATCTTTTTTTTCTTTTTCTCCACAGTAAAACAAGAGGGATGAACTTCAATTTCCCTACCAAGAAAGGAACGGGGATCAAGATGTTACTACCCCATGCTTCACAGGAGAGCATCGAGCTGATATTCCAGCTCTGCACGTACGATCCGGACGAGAGGATATCGGCCAAACAGGCACTGAGACACGGCTACTTCAAGGATCTAAGGTCAGTCCGTGCTCTTTCCCAACTTTTGCGTGAGTGTAGGCTTGCGTGACATTATGGAAAAGTCGACTATCTGAATCACGATTCCATTTTGTTCCCTGAAGAGTTGACTCCTTGAAGTAACAGATTCCTGCTTCATCGGAGTAGATTCTACACACCACCAGACAATTCCTAACCTTTCTGATTCCAAAAAGGATTTAAAGATTGTCGGGGGAAAAAAACACAACATTTTTTGGCAGTGTACTTGGGTGTTTCTTTTTATGCGGGTACCAATGAGGAATTCGATGTGATGAATATGAAATGACCATGATTCAACATGAGTGATAATATTTACCAACATAAATTTCATTTATTATCATTAATCAATAAACAGTGAAAATATTCATATTTGTTGCAAAATGAAATGTTGAATAAAAATGTACATTTTGACCCAAAAATGTTATGGAATCTCCTTATTTTTTAGGTACACTGTGTGACATTAAAACTTGCCTCCTTTAAGATACCTTCCCGGTTGAATAAAAGTACACACATCGATTATTTTTTATTTAAATTATCAGAAGTAAGCCAACTCACAATAGTGAGTGCAATTTCAAACTTTGAGCGTCCTGGTTTAGGATGCAGGTGAAGTTGATTCCCGGTAGCACATCGTAACTTTTCGTTACTCGGATTGTTACGTTGTGAAAGTTCATTTCATGACGAGAAAAAAAGTAAAAACCGTTCTAAGAGAAAACGAAGTACATAAAATTCAACTCCAAACAACTAATAGCAAATACCTGGGACCCCTATTTATCTCAAATCCAAAACATCTGCAAAGATATCGCAGTTTATATGCACCGTAGAGTATTTTGGTTTCTCACGAAATAGTTACGTTGTGCGAAATGAAGTCCACATAAAAAGTATACGCGAAGCGAGCGCAACGATTCAATGTCCCGGATGAAAGATCACGTGATTCATCAGGTGATTATTGCAGCGTGCGAGTTGCAGCCATTTTTTCGCGTTCTAAATTTACGACAAATGTTTTCGACTCTGCCATGTTACGCTGTTAACATTGTTACGTTGTGTGTGCTAATTTGTAAGTTGTACAAGGTAAAACTGCGAAATCATCCCACTATATACACGAACAATTATAGCCAAAAAATCCAGTGAATATTGTAGACAATGTTGGCTTTCGAAAGGAACCTTTGGGGTATCTGTCTGGATGAAATGTGTGTGGAAATCGTTCAAGACGAGTCGAGTGTGTCTCGCCTCTCGCGATACGATGTATCGTGTTTGGACAGGTGTTTTTTCTCGCTGCCTGTATATCTCACTAAAACGTACTGATTATGCATAACATTTTGCACTTAGAATTGCAACGTACTTGCAACTTTGTTTCAAGTCATTGTACGTGCCATTTGTAACTCAAATTGATTGCACTTCGTATACAATTTACAAAATAACAATGTAACGGAGAGACTAGTCTCTCGTGACGTTGTGAACCCGTGTTGTTTTTATGGGGTCGCGACCGATGTACGCACAGTTGATGTGGCGATCGCTGCACAACTGTGTAATCGTGTAGTTTTGGACACCTCTAGAAGCTAGAACACCTACATTTTTTAAAGTTCTTAAATAGTTTGTACAATTCCAAAATGACTTTTGTGACTGGAGCAACCCTATTTTCAATTTTATTAATTTCGGAATAAATTTTGGAATGATGCAAACTATGCAAATTAAAAAAATTGTGAAAGAGTTACATATCCGGCCATCACTTATTTTCCCTTAAAATAACTTAATAACTACCAGAAAGGGTAAACCTGATAAAAAAAAAGAATATAGGAGGGAAAACAATTTCAACTTATTCTTTAAAAATACTTTAACTTTTTCTGTCATGGCCCGCCATTAATAACAGTTAGACTTGATGGCCGGATATGGAACTCTTTCCACAAGGCTGATCTACGTTTACCAGTGTGACTGGATCAACCAGGGAAGCTTTTTGTGGATTTTTTTGTTTGAGAACGTGGAATTTTTAATTAATTAATTAAGGCTTATTTTTTTTGGGGGGGGGGGGTGTGTACATGTCCCTCTCCACATATTTTTTTTTCTTATAGCCTACGTATTAACTTATTTTTTTTAAAGAATCATTCAGTTCAGTGACAGCCGCCTCTAATGTGCAAATAGCTGCATACATGTACATGTACACAAATGTACATTTCCTTTTCACTGTACCTGTATATATGCAAGTGTAGTTGTCTCAGAGGAACCATTGTGCTGTATTTTACAACCAACAGGAAGGAGTTGTAAACACTGACGTGGATTATTTCACGTGTAACAGAGACACCGGTTTCTCTGTTACACGTGAAATCATCTATACAGGCTCCTCTGAGTACATTTCAGTACTTCCAAATGTCCTAGTGAAAGATACACAATCTTAACTACTTTCATACATCAAATATTTCACATATTTATTATTTCACTCGCTTGGTTCTTGAAAAATCCAAATTTTGTGTAGCGCACACCTCAACTGCTTGATTTTATAAATGAATTGAAAACTGAAGGTTCAGTTTTTTTTAACCTGAAACTAAATTTATAATGAACTTGTTATGTTAAGAAATTGTGGTAACTGACCCACCAAAAGATGACAACAGTTGAAAAAATAAACCATCATACAATTGGTAAAATGCACTATAGTTTTAAAAGTGGTTTCTCCGTTACACGTGAAATACTTTGCCACATAACTGTAGTCAATGAGGTGCCACAGCGGAGGAAGTCACTCAAATGAAAAAATGCTTTGATTTATTGAATGTGTTCATTATCAATTACCTGTCAATACGTTTTGGTTGACTCTTGACCTTTTTGAAATTTTGACCCTTATGTCACACATTTGGACCCCATATTAAAAGATCTACCCACTTACAGTTACTCAGTGCAAAGCCAATGATGTCCGTTATACAGCAGGTTGTACATTATTCGTTGATTTACTAATCCATCCACAAAACTGATAGCTGTCTTTGATATGACAGGTTACATGCATATTCATAGCAACTTGAATAATTCTGTTTTGTTGACAAAACCATTCAAATAGCTTGTGTAGCAGTAAAAGCTAGTAAAACATATTTGTCTGCCATAAAGTTTGTCAAGTAGTCTGTACGGAATGTGGTACAGCTGTTATAGACTAATCCGACGAACAAAATTAGAAGCCATCTTTGGGTACCCAATCGGGCAGTACTGCGCTCGCGCGCGCGTCATACGCAGGCTTACATTTGAGGCGCGCGTTTACTTTGGCAATCCTATTGGTCAAAGGCGCACTAAGTGCGCGCTTATGACGAGCGCGCGTGTATGGTACCGCTCGATTGGGTACCCAAAGATGGCTTCTAATTTTGCTCGTCGGATTAGTCTATATGGGCATGAGTCAGTGTCTGGGGTGGCTGGGAACCAGCGTTAGCAGTATTGGCTTTCAAAGGTGTGGTCCTTAGACAGAAATACTCATTAGGAATTATCCGGCTTCACAAGGCAAAGTAGTCTGATTGTCACTTTCTTGTGCCCTAGAGGTGTATGGTTTCAACATTGTAAGTTGACCATCAGAGCTGAGATAAATACATTTTTCCCAACAACATTTTCGTATTTTGATGAAGAATTACTTGGTTAGCTCCTGAGGACCCACTTTGGGTTTTTGTCTTTACTATAAGTACCACTGAAACAAGCTTGACCATTTTCAAATTTATGTGTACAGAGAAAAAAGAAAAAGGTCAAAATGAAATTCAGCAATTTGCAATACTTTTGGATTAAATTGTTTGGTTTTTTGCAGAGATGCGGACAAGAGGAGACAACACCATGCAACGGTCAAGAAGACGGACGAGGAATCCGGTAAGATGTCACCCAATTCAATTGACGAAGTCAACGCGAAGACCACCAACAACAACAACATCATTAGCACTAAGGAGGTTGATGTAACGTACCAACCGCAGCAAAGAAGAAGGGTAAGATTTTCTTTTGGTAGTTTATAAAAAATATCTCCAAAGAGGTGACTTGGATATTTGCCTAGAAAATGTGATAACATCCTATGAAAATGATTCATCAGGAAAATTTTTGACTTTGAATCATAAGGATACTTTTCTTGGATTATGTCAATTTTCAAAGTGAACAAAAGAAAACTGGAAGGAGCGGGATTCGAACCTGCGACCTCCGGAATACCATACCGGCGCTCTTAACTACTGAGCTATCTTGCCCTATGTTGGCGGTCTCCCAAATCGTAGGAATAATGAGACTTAATAATATCACATCTGGTTCATTCCATAAATTTGGGGTCCAAAAGTGTGACATTTTTGGTGTCCCTGTTACATAGTGACATGTATAAGATTTTCTAAGCCAGACACGAGCCAATGTGGCCCAACAGGCCGGCGTTTATCTCCGGTTTCTGTAGCATGAAACGACTGAGAATATTTCTATTCCCCCTGGACGGGATGCGAGTCCATCGCAGGTTACTCCCCAGCTAATGCCGGTACCCATTTATACTCCTGGGTGGAGAGAGGCAAGTGGGGATGAAGTGGCTTGCCCAAGGACACAACATATGGCCAGTAGCTGGATTCGAACCCCTGACCCTCTGATCATGAGTCACAAATTCTAACCACTAGACCACACACTTTTTAATACCTTCTATCTCCAAGAGTGATTGTGTAAAGCAAAGTACCTGCCAAACAAGTAAAAAGTAGTGTGAAGTCAATTTTAATGATACTTGATGGAAATTACACAGGTCAGTGTAACAGGGACATTAAAATATGTCACACTTGTGGACCACAAATTTATGGAATGACCCATGTACATATAATCTAATAAACCACAACTCAGAGATACCAGACTTCTGGCAATTGCCGGAATTCAGGCTCTTTCATATTTTTCAGAAAAACCTCCGGCCTTTGGCATTTGTGGGCCGGAACGACAATATTAATACAAAATACAGCGCTTTCCTACCTTCATGCCGCAATACACGTGTACAACTATTCGATTTACACATAGCGCGGGGCACTGTATAAGCAGTGTCCTGCATAAGTATGCAGCGGACACTAGACTTACATACTATGTACACGCAACAGGTAAATTTCAGTCTGTGAGGAACAGTCACAATTTTTGTGTACGTTGCATACCACTGGGTACGTACACACAATGAGCGTGCCGAACAAAATGCAATCAATCGACGACTTGGTCAAGTTTAGTTCCACAGAGATTGCTGATTTTGTTGATTCCAATGCAACTCGTATTCACTTTACGCAGTCAAAGTAGGGAACCAGTTATGTTCGTGCATCAATTGGTTTCGCGAGCGTGCGTGTGCAGCGTGTATACAACATGCGGAATAACAACAGCGGAGATCGTTTGAAGTTGAAATGAATAATGAAGTTGAAATGAATAATGCATAGTGTATTGAACATCTACGATGTGATTGCGTATACTGGTACTGTTCATCGTTGTACGATAGATCTACGTTCGCTTTGGAAACATTCTCGTTGGAAAAATAAATCGAGCACTTTGTAAAAATAAAGCAGAATTAGGCGGCGTCCGAAAAATTGGGCAAAGTTTATTGTACAATGTAGGCCTACATGTATACGCATATGTAATTGTAGCGTGGCCCAGATTCCGGACACGCAATTTTTTTTTCGGCCCTGCAGCCAAGACCTACTGGCATCCCTGCACAACTACATATCTAATTTGTTTAGCCTTAGAAAAATACTCTTCATGGGACAAACCATCTAATAACGTTTATCATTCCTTTAAATTCTTCTGCCTCATGTTGGACATCCAGAGGAAACCGCGTTGGTTTCAGGAGACAGACAAGTCATACCACAGCACCCTGCTGCCCAAGGTGGGGCAGTCCACGCAGATCACTGGCTCCAACGTCGGCAGTTACCCCACCATGTCGTCCTTTCCCTCCGCCACGTTCCCCAAGCTACACACGGGTCCGTCCATGCTTCCCAGTATAGCCAACTCTCACTACAACAAACACCATCAGCAGCACACCAAGAAGGTAGGTACAGCAGCATACCAGTACATTGCGTTTTCAAAGTTATCCTGGCAATGGGAATTTTTTCTATTCACACTTTTTCTCTTCCATGGGAATTCATTTTTTTTTCTCACAAAATGCGAAAAAAAAATCCCATGGTGGGAAAACATTGTCACGCCTTTTCACACGTGGGAAAATATTTTCACGCTTGAATTTCCGGGTGGAGGGGAGGGGGGTGGGGAAGCTGTGTGCGAAATGCGAATGCTATTCTTTTCACAAAATGTCTCACTCCCATTCACAGTTTTAACTTTCATTTGCAATGTACTGTAGCTATGCTCCAATTTGCTGCAGGGGGGACCAATTCTTCTAGGGGGAACCATAAGACCAGATACAATTTTTGCGCACAACTGCAGTCCCCAGTCGGGGGGGGGGGGGGGGGGGGGGGGGGGGGGGTGGGACACAGTGGGGATCAATCTTTAAAAAGGAGACATGTGCCATCCGCAATCCAGTCCAATCCAAAAAATCTTTGCTTGTTCCCTGAATACTCAATGCGGTTTAAAAATTGCAAATGTAAGTCATTGTGTTAAATATTACAATATAACTCTGCTCTTTAAAAAGTACAAAAAGTGTGCATATATGCTGAACTGATTGGCTGTTTTGTTTTAAATTACAATAGCAGCGTTAAAGGTAGTAGGCTATATAAACGATTGGCTTTTGCTGTAATTTCGAGAAATAAATGAATTTGGCGGTTGGTATATAATAGCGTGCTAGCAAATACTGTATCACTGACCTGTTTCAAGTTTTGTGTGCATAGATGCTGGGAAAAACCGTAGTCTGCGTAAAGAGAACAATTATGTTCTAGTAGTCTGGTTCCCTACTTCCCTGACCATACTTTAGACAAAACGAAGCAACTTATAGATGTCAAGGAATTATCAGGTCGGAGAACTAGACTATTTCCAACGACTGTTACACATAACAATTGTTGGAAAACGATAGCACACCAGGTGCCATCATTTCACAGGATGAATGAGACTGCTATTAACTTAGTCTAGTAAGGTATTCTGAAATAATTCAGTAAACAAAATTTGGAGGATTACCCATCGTGTACACTACCTTTAAACCATTTGTAGTGACAGTGCAACACAAAATATTTGTAATCATTCTACATCTTATTAAAATGTAAATTTCTTGTATACATTCTAGACTTCCTCCTTTCAGCAACCCACAAAAACAATCTACGGCCACTACCAGCTTCCGTCCATACACAAAGGAAAAGGAACGCAATTTTGAGCGACGGGATTCCTCCCCACTTCCCTCATCCCACCTCCTTAGGTCTGTCATGTCTTCCACTTGAGGCGTCGTCAGTAACTCACGTGGCGGAGCCGTGTCTGTCCATACAGTGGTTATGGAAAATCTACGTACTCCAGTGGCGTAATAGATGCGAGAAGGTGTTAGAGTCACTGAGAGACTGTAGTACAGCAAGTGAAGTATGTGGAGTGCGTCAATTGTAAGACAACTTTCCCAAGACGGGGCTGAATTGTGAAACTGCAGTTCGAGCCGAGTGCGAGTTTTATTGCACAGCTTCAGTTGAGATGTATGAACCTCTTGAATATGGACGACGGCCAAGGCAGCTGTTTGAAAAAGATCACCTGCCGGTTGTCGTCTATACGCACATTCCTGCAACTACTCAATCCATTCATGTTTTAACTATATTGTTCTTGAATGGGAGTGTAATGAATAGATGGAGTTTTTCAAACAAAGCTTTCATTCACATAAAAGGGGTGCCTCCAAGTGCGATGAATAGGACAACTCTATTCAGTGTGGTGCCTATTGTTTGTGTTTACGCTTGGCTGCACAGCCCGTTCTTGGCAAACCAGCCCCCCCCCCCCATCAATAATAGCCAGACACAAAAGGTTTAAACATTTAAAAATGTGGATCTTTTTCTTTTAGTATTATCAGCTGTGACTAATCTGTCCAGAACACATTCAGCAAACTTTGATAGGCTGTACAATTTGTGAAGCATTACTCTCATAGTTAAGTTGCTGTTCAGTAGATTTTTCAAGGCCCAGTGGTCATTGGGAGGGCTTTTCATGCGGCACCTCACTCGTCACTTTTTTGTTAGCATGACTATGAGCTAGATGGGAACTTTAGTAAAATTAGGATAAAGGGCCGGTCACACGGGCCACGATAAAGAAGTTAATAATACGCTCTCTATTGTTGGATGGAATACGTGCATATTAAACTCGCGAAAATTCCACCAATCAATGGCGTTTAGTCGTCGTTATCGTGGCGAGTGTGACCCTTAACCCCTTGAGTACGGCTATAGTAGATTGCAATGTAGATTGCGTATTGTAAATTCAAACAGCAAATTATTTTTGCCATGAAATACCAAAAAAATGACTTTTGAAAACTATTTTTATCAAGTCCCTCTAGCGCAGCACAGCCCGCTGGTGCCATTTGTCTAAAAGTCGTTGCTGCGGGCAGCAAACAAATCGACGTCACAGGATGAACTCCCCTTTTGTGCCTAGTGCTAGACACAAAAGGTGAGTTCGTCCTATGACGTCAAATTGTTTGCTGCCCGCAGCGACGACTTTTAGACAAATGGCACCAGCGGACTAGACACTGTGAACAAGTAACAATGGATTTAGTGCCAAGTTACAATAGATGTTCATTGTTAGTGCACCGTTTTTCTTTTGTTAGATGTTCATAGTGAGAGGGGACTTGATAAAAATAGCTCTCAAAAGTCACTTTTTTTGTATTTCATGTTTGATTTTGCAATATGCAATCTACATAAAAATGAAAAATGACGCAGACTTATCTCACCACTGAACTTCCTCTTTAATGAAATTGGAGGATTCAGGACTGTCATGGGTAAACCCTCCTACTGTTCTAACTATCACAACCTACATGTACATGTATAAAAAAAAAAAAACTTCCTCTCAAATAGCTTGTACAGGGCTGCAGTCCTAATCCCAATCACAAGCTATTCAAATGAGCTTTGACAAAGGCATTCCTTTGTCATTGTTCATCCAGTTACTTGTGACCGGCTGCAACACTGAGCTTGTGTGTTACAACCTATCACTCCATAGGTTTTGACAGATATGGTATTTGGCTCCATTTTGACACCGGGAGAGGGAGGGTTGATCACTACGTACAGCGATGACCAGATTTCAGTAGGCTGGCAAAGGGGAGGGGCATGAGTGGGGAGGTGGGGCTTTTTCCCCAAAGTTTGCCGGGGCAAAACGTATTTGACCACATGAATCCCAGCGCATGTTTCATTGCACCTGCGAATGCTCCAGTTTGCTGTAGCGATTTGGCGGTTATTTACAACAATTGACCTATCGCGGTCGAATCGCGTCAACGCAGCTTGTGAATTATTGTCCAATCACATCAATTATAATTCCACGTGGAAGGCGCAAAATCTGAGACAAACAAAAATTACCACACAAAATCCCCATAGGGTTGTCTAAGGGGCGTGGTTAACTCGTAAACGGCGATAGGTCAATTGCTGTCAAATCGCTTTTACCAAAACTGTAGTGTCCCCCGAGAATGCAGTAATCGTGTACTCGGATTTGTAGGGTCACATTTTGTAATGTAAATTAATTGTTTAATTACAAAGGACCAATTCACTGAAGCAGAGGCCAAGTTTGTCTTCACATTCTGCACGCAGCTTCGTAAGAACAATTTGTGTACATTCAAATGATGTATTAGGGAAAAAAGCTTTTTAATTAATTGTTTGTATATATATGTATATTGAAAGAATAATGTATGTATAAAATGGTTTGCCTGTTAATGACCAGCATTTTTAATTTTTAATTGATAATTGTGTAAAAAAAACGACACAAGGTTTGTCCCTGTCATGTAATGTATACTTAAGGTGCTCAGACAACCCGACAATTGACCAGCTTGACCGTCTTTGGATGTGAACTGGAGACAAAGTCATCCCTTGATACAGGCATGCAACTTGGAATTAACAAAAAAACGTACAGTACCCCTCTAGACAATAAAAAAACAATTTGATTATTTGTATTTGTGCATTAGCACACTATTGTGTCCAGTTCATTAATAAAGAAGATATGTGACCGGCTCTGCAAAAAGGGGTATTATGTCGCAAAATTTGAAAAATGAGTTATATACATGGTTGAATTTGTCACATCCTAAGCTTTAATTTGGTGTAGGTTTGACCCCTGTGGAATTTTAGTTTCTCAAGATATCTTGACATTTGTATACTCCTATTTTCCAAGTTTAACGGAAGTGCGTTTAGAGATATAGGCCTTTTAAACACAAAAAGTGCAAAGAAATAAGATAGAAGTAATTTTTATCAACATTTATTTTTCAATATTAATGTTCCTGAAAATATATTTTGAAAATATAGATATAACATAAGCCAAAAAAAGTCACGTATGTGAAGATTTTTTTGCCCACTTCACACAGAACAGCCCTCTGTGTGTTTTCACAGTGCGACATAATACCCTTCTTTGTAGAGCGGGTCACATGTCTCTGTGCATTTTAGGCGTGGCACAAAAAATACAATAATTTTCAATTGAATTGCTAATGTGTTAGCAACCAATGAGTTACGAGCTTTCCAAGACATTCCATAATTAGAATACGAGCGCGACACTCCTAATTCTCAGTGTTAATGTATGGGGCAATTACACATAATAAAACGAACACCAAGTAGGGTGCAGTGCAGCAAGCAATTTTGTTTTCACACAAAAATAGTTTTCTACTATAAATCGTTCGTACGGGGAAATCCATTGAATTGCAGGTCAGTTTAATAAATGATGCATTTTTTGTTTCACTTTGCAGTGTGAACATTGGTCTTTTGTGGCACATTTTGTTCTGCGTTTGTGTTAAGCATCAGTAGCTTGCCTTTAGAGAATCTAGAACAATGCAAGTATAATTGTAATCTTTCTTTTTATTCATTAACCCTAACTCCCTAGGGTGTGTGGAAAAATCGTAATAAAATTGGAGGATTCAGGACTTGGGGTTAAGTTATGAGCGGTTGGAATTAAACATTCTTTCCTATAAAGATTATTGCAGTGTTGAGTCTGAGGCAAAATTTGAAACAAACTTAAATGCAAAGCTAGCTCCAACATACATGTACCCTTTTTGATGGGATAAAAGTACTTAGTTTGGAATCCAGCATCAAGGCTCAAGCCAAGTCTAGAATTGAGCCTGTTGGTCCGCTTTCTCAAGTCCGGACTCGACTATGACAATGTATATGTGATATGCAACAGCCAGCCTCTGAAAGATACTCTTAATGATAACTGCAGCTGATATTTTTGTTTGTCAATGTTTGGAATCAAGGCCGTTGCAAGAACAGATGTGTTCATCTTGTTACGACACAAATGGTGCACAATGCCCGTGTATGCAGCAAGTTTCCAGCAAAATGCGTACATTGTACGTCATGCTATATAATTAACCACAAAAATTAATGCTACATGTATTGTGTCATTTCTGAAAGTTGTGTGCAGTTTATAGTGGTGGGGGTAGTTAAATTATTGTAGGGGTTCTTTTTTGAGCACTTGGTGTTTTTTAAAAATATTTTAACAAGTCCAAAACCCTAAAACAAATGATTGAAACAAACCTGCATCAACGTTTCATGTGAGTGAATATCTGAACACTATTTTAAACCTCAGCCTCGTGATTTTGGGAATTTTGCAGAATTAAGAACAGAAAATGTTAACCACTGTTAATATTTCATTGTACGAAATATGTGACTGGCTCTGCAAAAAGGGGTATTATGTCGCACTATGTGAAAGCACACACAGGGCAGTTCTATGTGAAGCGGGTGAAAAAATCTTCATGTAAGTGATTTTTTTGTTTTTGGTTTGTTGGCTTCTGTTATATCTATATTTTCAGAATTTATTTTCAGAAACATAAATATTGATGAATAAAGATGAAAAAGATAAATGTTGATAAAAATGACTTCTATCTGATTTCTTTGCACTTTTTATGTTTAAAGGCCTGTATCTCTAAACACACTTCCGTTAAATTGGGAAAATAGGAGTATACAAATGTCAATATATCTCGAGAACACAAAATGCCACATTGGTCAAACCTACACCAAATTAAAGCTTAGGATGTGACAAATTCAACTATGTATATAACTCATTTTTCAAATTTTGCGACATAATAGCCCTTTTTGCAGAGCCGGTCACATATGTGACCTGGGCACCACAAAACAGATGAAAAGTAGGAAAAGTTGAAAACTGAGATTCCTGAAAAAAAAATACATGTAAATAGGATTTAATTTGTATTGTGTGTTGCAATAGGTCATTCATCAGCCAATGCTATAACCTTTTGAAGCTGTTAGTCTCGACACCTTGATGTGAGAAAATGAAACTCGGAAGTTTGTAAACTGCACACTTTTAACCAGAGTTTTTAAAAAAGAAATCATTTTCCAAAATACTTTGAGATATGATTAGAATGGGGGATTTGTGATGTAAAAATGTTAAAATCCCAACATTCAATATTCTGTGAAAAATTGTTTTTGCTTGCAAGAAAGAATTGAGGCTTTGCGTGGCGGAGATACTAATAAATGAATGGTTTGCGGAAACACCATGTGGAAATATTTCTCAAATTAAGAGAATGGTTCTGAAAAGAACCAGAGGTAAAAACTTGATGTTCCGGTCAGAGCATACTGACCGGAACGAAGAGTTTATACCTCTGGTTCTTTTCAGAACAATAATTGAGACATATTTCCGCAAACCTTGTAACTGATTCTCTGCTCGTTTTGTGCTAGCCGGTCATAAATATTCTTTGTACATTGGATTACTGCAGTGGTGGATTGTGGACGATTCGGGAAGGTTCTTAGCAAGAATGTCATAAGGTTTAGCATTTTGTCAGTTTGAAAATGCACCCAGTGTACTTTGTTGTAATGGGCTACCACCGTGATAACAGGGCAAGTCAAAGGCATTGGCGCATGTTAGTGTTATGCACAGGACATTCAGTAACAAAGATTTCAGTGTTTCTGATTTTAATGTTGGACATCAGCCTTGGGGGGGGGGGGGGGTTGCTCGGTATCAAATGAGGGGAATAATGCTCATGGTAATTTTTGGCAAATATGTGATAGCATTGCAGCAGTAGCAGCTTTTTGGGTGTTATCACTTTTAAAAAAAATGCTATCACACATTTTCCAACTCTACCTTGCCAAAAATCACCATGAGCATTACTCCTCTCGATCATTTGATACCGGTGGCTGGTGGTCTAAAGGAGAATACCCACAGAACTTTGTAGTCACTGGAATGAGTATTTTTAAAAGGTAGGATATGTTATGTTCAGAGACCCTCCACGTATACAGTATATATGTGACCCGCTCTGGAAAAAGGTATATTACCGGTATGTCGCAAAATATGAAAAATGAGTTTTATGTATGTTTGGAAAGCCCGCAATGTAAGCTCTTATTTGGCACATGATAGAGCTCCAAAGCCCTTTCCGTTCTGGAGATATCGCGTTTTTGCATATTGATTAGTTCTATGGAGTTCAAATTGCACAACAGAGAAAACAGGCTTTGAAATAGCTAGTTCTAATACAATGCAATGGAACAATGCACTCTAAAAAGGTTATTTTTTCACTTTATTCACTGAAATCAACATTGTTGTGCACCAAACCTGAAACTTTAGATATTTAAGATGTCATTAAAGACAAAAAACAAAAAATTAATTTAGACGAACAATTTCACCGTTGAAAGGGCCATTACACATAAATGCATAGCGCGACTTATATCACCTTTTTCTGGAGCGGGTCACATATATGGAATAAATAAATCCCTGATTTATCAGTTAGTCCCTTTCTGTGTTGACTTCATAAAGGTAGGACTCCAGAACCGTTTGAGCTAGTTGATTCAGACTATCTATAAATAAAGTACTCTTTAGTTTAATATTACAAAGGGAATATGCAGGATTAGAAAGACACACTGATCGAGAAAAAGATGGATATGTATAATGGATGATTTTTATTATGCCAGATGAGCTACCATTGGCCCTCTCTATGGAAACGTTATGCATATGCAGTGAGCTTGCTGCATGTATGAATATCAGCCCGGAGACATAGTGGTCAAGTCGTTAGGGCTGGGCATGTCGGAACGCCTTGCATGGCATCATAAACATAATGGCTCAGCGCTGGTTCATTGCGGTGGCGCCTGCGGACAAAGACGACAGTTTCTAACGACTTGATTTCAAGTCTAAAACTCGGCCATACCGCGTGACTTGATCAGTGTATGGAGCGTCAAAAGTGGACAACCGTATTTTCCCATTTTCTGCTAGTATAATTTTAGGTTTTACTCGGCACCTCAAAGTGGACAACTAAAAATATCAAATTCTTACTGACAAAAGTCAGCTCGCAAGCTGAAGGCATAAACAGTGACAAAGGGATGCTTTGGTCAGGTCATTTTAATAGCTTGTGACTGCTCTTTGTAAAAAAATCACAATTTTAGGCAAATTCAGTTCATTCAATTTTTTTTTCTTTTTCTAACCAAGTTACAACGGTAAATTTAAACTATTGGTTCAAAGCTACTTCCTTGGAAATTCTTGAATATTTGTTTTCATATTTCCATGTACTTGCAAACTATTTGTGTAATAAAGTTGATCACATGTGTACGTATAGTTTCTTACAAAGTCTATTCAGACTGACTGAAAATACTGTACAGCATTTGTACAGAGGCATGTACATTGCTTATAAAATGTTTATTCTGAACTCTGCATGATCATGAAAGTCAGCATACAAAAATATTTAAATAACGGGCTTTCAAGTATTCTTACTTTTTCCTTCAAATTCCTATTTTTTCGTCCCTAAATAGGGTCATTACAATTTAAAAAAGACTGTTTCAGGATGCAGAGGTCATTTTGGAATGAACAAAAATAATAATCTTACGGAAATCTGGAAGACTGTTTACCAAAAATCCTGAAATCAGGGGGAAAAAACCAGAGAATTCTCATCCCTGTGTGAACAGTGTTCTAGCCAGGCATTAAATAGCGCTAGCACCCACTACGCTTGATTCCTGCCCCTACTCTACCACTACGCTATAAATTTAAGAGTAAGAGTATATCCTCAACGATTTCAAATGAACTAAATTTTGCCTACATAATCTTAAAAACAGTCAAGGGAAACCCTCAGATTCCACCACAGAGCATCTAGAATCCAAAAATGTTCAGGCTTCTTAAGCGGACCCCGTGCCGTAAGAGCTTCACGTTCCATCCTTGAGCACAATGCCCCTACACTTAAATTTTATCCCGTGGCTAGAACACTGTATGAATCACACTGGAGTGGTCCGAGCATTCTTTTTCCTCATTGAAAGAATTCCTTGAGAATTGCTACGTACTCCTCGTCCTTGTAGTTCTTGACGGTGAATGAGGTGCCGTTGTGAGCACCAACAATCATAGCAGAGGGTCCTAGCACAGACAGAACACAATACTAGAGGTTTGGTGTTTATCACAAACATGAGGCGATCGGGCGAGACATTCTTCAGTTGTGCGCTGTTTAATTCAGTTATGGATATAAATATATAATTGTGCTGAAGAAAAGTTCAAATTCAGCATTTGTTTTGAACGTTGGTTAAGCAAGATGACAGGAAAACAACTCACTGAAACTCAAAATTGCGCGAACTAATTACATGTTTATGCATACATTTACACATAACTTCCCCTTTGACGTCATGGCAGTTTAAATTTGGTGCCCAATATTGGAAAATCTAGTTGGTACCATTATTTGTGTAAACGGAAATCTCCAATGTATCAAATGACGGAGATAAAGTGCAAAAATTCATCATTACTGAAATTGTGCTCACAAATAACTTCCGGTTTGATAACATCATCGTGAAACTTCACAAAATAATTTGTTCTTGTCTAACAAGTATTTATCGTCCACACTTTGGTAAAAGTTTGGCAATTTTTTGTTTTTATGCACCGCTGGAGGGTGCTCTTTCATGGGATGACGTCATCAAGCATCACGTTATGTTTGGCATATCATTCGTAATTGCATTCGCTTATCGTTGCACTTCCGGTAACCCCGGAAGTAAAGGTCAAGCGACTTTGTGTCCAGGAATCATAAGTGTCGCGCAAGGCCGACCAGATCACAAAATATAAACATGGTATCTCATTGAGTTCAAAAGTTACAGTACAAAACATTTCTTTAATCTTTGACCTTAATTCGCATGGAATTTGATATCTGATTACATGAAAGTGACGTCATCAAGATATGTACATCTCAACATCAAAGGTTTTAGTGAAAAAAATATGTATTCTGAAAACAAATATGTATTCTGAAAAATGGGAACAGAGAAATACAAAATCGTTGTAGAGTGTTTATCCTAGTTTCAAATGATGTCCCAGCAATGACAAGAGCTATATAACAAAGAATCAAAAGTGATGTTCAGAATGGGACAAGACGTGGGTATATATACAGGGTGGTAAAAAACAAAACGGAACGGCGTACTTCCCCTACCTTTAGAGTCCAACCACCTGTACCGATGGATGGAGAATCTATCAGGAAGAAAAATGATACTAAGACCTCCCGATTCGGTCCAGTAGTTTTTGCTGCTGAGCCTATTTTGTGAAGCAAAGTCGGAGGTCAGTTGGTCCCGAGATGCTATCATCATCCTCTTTTCTGCATGGAACAAATGGCCAAGTGACCCGACCTTGCTTCACAAAATTGGCTCTGCAGCAAAATCCACTGGACCGAATCGGGAGGTCTTAGTATCATTTTTCTTCTAGAAAGATTCTCCATCCATCGGTACAGGTGGTTTGACTCTCAAGGTAGCGGAAGTATGCCGTTCCGTTTTTGTTTTACCACCCTGTATAGGGCGGTGGGCTGCAATTGCTTACGTTTCTCGGTGTCGGTGTCCGGCCGAAATAGACAGAGTATCCTTTTCTCCATTCCAACTGCCCGGCCGATTTCGTATCCAACACCGATTGACACCTGCGTGACCTCGGCAACCAAATCTAAAAAGGAAACAAGTGACAACAATGGTCTTACCAGTGTTACACATTTTTTTTAAACTAACTCAACTCAGCTGAACGTGTCCATTATCAACATATACCAGTCAGGTTTCTTGTCCCAGGCTTTTAAGCAGACCCAGGTGAAAAAGTAGATTTGCACGATCAAAATAAAAATTTAAAAATCAGAATAAAAGCAGTTTTTATTGCAGGCTTTCAGTAGTTTTTGTTGATACTCACCCATGCCCACAGCATCACAAGCCTCACCAGTACCACGTACTGCTCCATTCTTAACTAAGCTCTTGGAAGTATTAAAGTTGCAGTACTCCTGCACACAAGCCCTTTATTGTGTGATTTTCATCTGACAGTGTGTAACACCGTTATGAAAAATAATCAATGTGATTTAATTTCAAGAAAAAAAAAGTATGAAAAGTAGGAGCAAGGTAAAAAAAAAATTGAAAAAGTAGGGATATATACTGAGACGCAATAGAAACTTACCACCTTGCTGAACATAAAAACTATCAGTAGTTAAATGCACATATTGAATGTTTCAACTGATCTAAGCAAGTTATTGTCACACATGGTCACGTGAGCCATCAGTTGTGCTCTGGATGGCTAAGTTATGTTACACTTGAGTTGACCATTGACGAGTGGTCAAGGGGTATGGTATGCTATTAATGAGCGGCACGTGATGTCTGGTTATCGGCCTTAAAAACGCCAGTGCAAACTGCACATGATATTCAACAAGGGATCAACGACAGTGTGCCCTGGGCATGTTCCAAGGTGGAATGAGCTACCGCGAGGTGGCACGTCGTCTTGGCTGTACACACCAGACGATATCAAACCTGGTGGAGAGAAACAACCTTCACAACTCTGCTGATGACAGACCTCGACCAGGGAGGCCAAGAGTCACCACTGCAAGGCAGGATGGGCATATTGTCCTAACTCAAGTTCGGGACCGATTCCGTCCGGTAACCCGCACAGCAGCTGAAAATGTTGGGCGTAATAACCCACGCATCTCCAGTGACACTGGGTGCCTATGGTCTGACTGCCAGAAGTCCATACAGAGGTCCCAGGATGACGGCTGTCCATCGCCACAATCGACAGATATGGTGTGAGCAGCATCTGCGGTGGACCTTGGCACAATGGAATGAGGTGGCCTTCAGTGACGAGTCAAGGTTCTGCGTGGACTGTGATGGACGTGAGCGAGTGTGGCGGAGAACTGGTGAACGATACGCAGATGTTTGTGTGCGTCAAGCAAACGGGTGGGTTGGTCCAAGTGTGATGGTGTGGGCAGCCATATCAGGCCGCTACAGGACTCCACTGGTGGATGTGAATGGGAACATCAATGCTCGGCAATATGTGGATGAGATCCTACGACCTAATCTGCTGCCATTCTTGCGGGACCATCCGGAACTGAGACGATTTCAACATGATAATGCTCGTGCTCATGCTGCTCGCATTACCACTGAATTTCTTCAAACTGAGAACATCAACACAAGCAGTGGTCTGCATATACTCCCCTGACCTGAATCCCATAGAGCACCTGTGGGATGAGCTGGCAGGGTCAGGACACGTGCACAGCTGATTGAGACCTTGATGACCGAATGGAACAGGTTCCCGCAGCATGTCATTCTACGACTGGTACACAGTATGCGCCACCGCTGATGGGATTGCGTATAGTGGGCGAACATTTGACATGTTCTCAATAAAATGTCAATATTTCTAATGATGTCTTGTGATGTCTTACTTTAAAACAATTATCAATTTATTCCATTCCAAATCAAGTGGTAAGTTTCTATTGAGTCTCAGTATATGTACGTGAAAGCCTCTTGTACAGAGCATGAAAATAAGGCAAGGAAAGCCCGATTATACAAGGCCCAAAAATAGCCCACCAGTTTATGTCTGAAAATTGTCACATTTCAGAAACCTTAAAAAAAAATATAACCCATTTCAATTTTAATTGGTTATGCATCTGATGTACAGGCAAGACCACAAATATATTTGTGAAGACATACATGTACCAGTGCCAATTCAGCATAACAGTTGTTTGTTAACAGAATGTTAACCCCTTGAGTACGGTATTTTACGGGAGGCGGCGGCTCTGGCAGCCAAGCGAACCACTACAATGTGTTTGTGCAGTCAAGCGTAACCTATACACAATAATCCAACAATGGATTGAAACTGCACAAACGGCGGACAATTGCGTCATCCGGCCTGGTGGCATTGTTTTTTTTGCGCATATTTGCAGCATCCGTACGCAAGGTGTTAAGGGCCAAAGGCATTTCAGAAGATGGTTGACACAATAGGCCTTCTCACACTATAGTCTCTCAACCCAGACCAAAACCCCATAGGGCTCCCCGGGTTGATTCTTGATTTGACAACCTTGCATTCAATCCTGAATCGTTTCACACTTGTTTGAAGTTCAACATGGGGCGAACACACCCCACACTAGTTACTGCTTTTAACCAAATGGCCAGAGTTTCAACACGGGGGTGAGAAGTCCACCAATCTCAGGGTTGACTCGGGGTTGGTGAAACATCGCTTGTTTTCAACCCTGTGTTAACCTTGCGTCAACCCCAAGATTTGTTTAGTGTAACATAGCCACGTGAGTGCCAACAAAATGATTCCCTCCCCTCTCATCTGCACACGAAACAAGAAAATGTGACCGGCTCGACAAAAAAGGATATCATGCCGCACGATGTGAAAACACACACAGGGCTATTCTATGTGAAGCGGTGAACAAATCTTCACATGAGTGATTTTTTTTGGTTTCTGTTATATCTATATTTTCAAAAAAAATTTTCAGAAACATTAACCCCATGAGTACGGTATTTTACGGGAGACGTCGGGGTGCCGCGGCGGTTCTGGCAGCCAAGCGAACCGCTACAATGTGTTTGTGCAGTCAAGCGTAACCCATACACAATAATCCAACAATGGATTGAAACTGCACAAACAGCGGCCAATGTCGTCATCCGGCCTGGTGGCAGTTTTTTTTGCGCCATATGGCGTCATCCGTACGCAAGGGGTTAATATTGATGAATAAAGATGACAACATAAATGTTGATAGATCTTATTTCTTTGCATTTTGTTGTGTTTAAAGGGCTATTATCTCTAAACGCACTTCCGTTAAATTGGAAAAATATGCATACAAATGTCAAGATATCTCGAGAACACAAAAAGCCACAGGGGTCAAACCTACACCAAATTGAAGCTTAGGATGTGACAAATCCAACTATGTATATGACTCATTTTTCAAATTTTGCGATATAATACCTATTTTTGTAGAGCCGGTCACAGTTTTGCAGAGCCACTCAGTAATGTTATAAGGTCGAATGTTGCCCTCAGCTGAATGTGGCATATGAAATGCATAAACTCCAATTACCTGTGGATGATTGAAGCCACTTAATGTCTACCTCGTGGATTTTGTCCTCTGCTATTTTTTGTCCATCTAAAAGAAATATTACAGAAAATGACAATTCATTTAAAGTCAGACTCTAATGTCTCCACATGTTTTATGGTAAGAGTACATGGTAATATAAACTTTTTTCCTTGGAGGTTAAACACTGCTGATGACGTTGTGGGAGCACATCCCATGATTCTTTCTCTCTCGTCTTGATAAACTACTGAAACTCATCTAACACAATCAAATTTCTTATTGTGAATTCATCGTTGTTTTCAAACCATTTCTATAATTTGTTCCTATTTTGATTTCTGCGAGCCTGTGAAGAAGCTTGAACCCCTTGTGTCTGGCTGTTATTGATGGAGGGCTGGTATGCCAAGAACGAGTCTGTGTAGCCAAGAGTATTCAATGCAAACAATAGGCGCCACACTAAAATACAGTGGTCCTATTCATCGCACTTGAAGCCCCCTTTCGTGTGACTTGAAAGCTTTGGTTGAAAAAAGTCCATCTATTCATTACACCCCCATTCAAAAACAATATAGTTCAAACATGAAAGGATTGAGTACGGGCAGGAATGCACATATACTTGCACGAAAACAATCCCGACAGATGTTGAATTACTTGTGGCCTGACAATAATTCTGTTCCTGCATCTTTTTATGCGGTAGCTGTATGCGGTGATACTATATACCGGAAAACTACCGAAAAACACCGACAAACTACCGGAAACCACCGGAAAACTACCAGAAAACACACTACATACCGGAAAACACACTAAACACCAGAAAACACACAAAAAACCACTAAATACCGGAAAACACACTAAATACCGGAAAACACCAAAAACTCACTTAATACCAGAAAACACACAAACTTACTAAATACCAGAAAAAAAGAAGAAAAAAAAACACTTCACACTGAAAAACTCACAGTCGTGTTTTACTACCCCCCCCCCCCCCCCCCCCCCCCCCCGAGGACAAACCTTTGTGTTTCCCTTTGTTCCTGTAATATAACCTAACCCCATAGACTTAACATACACTCAAATTTCAAAAAAATATGAACGCCCGAGGACACAAAGTATCTGTTGTTCTCTCTATGTGTGTCTGTCCTCGGGGGTTATGTAGAACACGTACACTAAATACCAGAAAAACAGTTCACACCGGAAAACAACAAAAACACACTAAATACCGGAAAACGCCCCACAAAAAAACACTTCACACCGAAAAACAACAAAAACAGTTATTCCTCCATGAACACACTATCCATGTAAACGCCCGAAAGACGCACTTCACACCTGAAAAACAACATAAACGCACTAAGTACCGGAAAACACCCCTCCCCCCCACAAGAACACATTTTACACAAAAAACAACCAATAACATGTACACACAAACGCCCAAAACAACACACTTCACACCGAAAAACAACACACACTCTGAATACCGGAAAACGCCTATAAAAACACAATTCTCACCGAAAAACCAACAACAAAGAAACACTCAAAAATCCCGGAAACACCCCCCCCCCAAAAAAAAAGAAAATGAATAAAATAAATAACTAAATAAATAAATAAATATTGGAAGAGATTAATGGTTTTGTCTTAGACAAAGAAATGATAGATCTTTGAATATTGATTTTGACGAGGTTGAAATTATATTCGCTATTGAGTTTTTAGGTGTTTTTAGTGTGTTTGGTTGTTTTTCGGTGTAGTGTGAGTTTTTGGGTTGTTTTCAGGTAGTCAGTGTATTTGCGAGTTTTTCGGTGTGAAGTGTTTTTTTTTTGTGTTTTCCGGTGTTTAGTGTTTTTTCCGGTATGTAGTGTGTTTTCCAGTAGTTTTCCCGGTAGTTTTCCGGTAGTTTTCCGGTATATAGTGTCTTTTTGGAGGATTTGCAGACACCCAAAACAAAAAAAAGGTTTTTTGGCTAAAACAGTCAATTTTCAAAAATAAAATCTGTTGACTGTTGAAGATCAGGAACATGATATCTATAAAAACAGAACTGCTTAAGAACAAAGACGTGCATTACTCACCAATAATTATTGTGGTGTCCTCTCTACCGACGTGCTCTGTAAGCACCTGACCATACTTGCTCTTCATCTCCTGGATGATCTTACCATACTGACTTGCATCTTGACGACCGCCTCGAATGCTACCGCAAAAGTAGATTTTCCGCTCCTTGGAAGAACTGTTGTCTGTGTCCTGGAGCGTGAGTGTGGTGAGAATTTTGTGGATGGGGGTGGAGGTTTTGATGGAGGTGGGGATGGAGGTGGGGATGGAGGTGGGGATGGAGGTGGGGGTAGAGGTGGGGGTGGAGGTGGGGGTGGAGGTGGGGGTGGAGGTGGGGGTTTAGGTGGGGGTGGAGATTGGGAATTAGCCCAGTGGTACTTTCCACGTCTTCCACCTCAGTGACTTGGGTTCATATCCCAATCAAGCTTACATGTGGATTAAGTTATCAGACCCTACATGTACATGTACCTGATTATCCAGGTTTTGTTTAAAATTGTCAGACGTTTTCATCCAAACTCCAAAAGTTTGTCAACAGGTCTCTTCGGCATAAAATAAGTTAGTTTCCATGTACAACACTTCTGCCGTGTTACGTGCTACATCGGTAATAAAGGAGGCTGGTACTTCTTGTGCAATGTTAAAGCTTTAAGGTTGAATACATGAAATGACATTATTGTGGAAATAAAAAGCAGATGCAGGGGTCGAATTTCAGGTAAAAATCTACTAGACAGCTGGGCTAGTAGCACAAACATTTTACTAGACCGGAGGATATTTCACAAGACCAATGGTACAAATAAGAAAACAGTGTTTTGAATGAGTGTGCCTTTCCATTTTTTTCCCTTTGCCGACCTTGTTGGGGGAGGGGTTAGAAATGCTGTTTTGATTGAAACTCCCTGCCTCAAAACTAAAAATGGCCATTCCAGAAATTATGGGGCTTTTCAGTTCACCGGATTTAGAAAAAAAATTGACTTCAGTGATAGCATTTCACCCAATTTATGAAAAAAATCACTAGACCACCGGACTAGTTCGGTCAAGAGTTCACAAGACCAACGCTCAAATCACTGGACTCGGTCCAGCGGTCCAGTGGATATTTCGATCCCTGAGATGACAGAATAGTTTTTAGATCAATGGCAATCACTAGAAACCCACAGAATGACAGTACAAGATATCGCAGTATATTATGAGACTTCTTTATTACCTTCTTTGCTTCATCAGCAGTTTTTCGCTTCTTAGCTGCCACGGCTTCATCCGTATCTTCCTTTGAACTGAATTCATTGAAGTAAGAGATCCTTGGTAAGATTTATATGTAATCATGTGAAGTTGCAGTGTATTTTACTTTGCATGCTGAAGTTTTGTTTTCAAGTTCTAATGACCAGTTGGTGTGGAAAATATCTTAAAATCTATCAAAATCTTGATATAGCTGCTCATCAGGCTCTGGCTGGCTTCACTGATTTTCTACCATATTTGTAAGTTTGTTTATTTTGACATGGATCATGCCAGCAGTTCAATCAGATTTCCATCTGTCATGCGTTCGCATATTGCGTTTCAACAAAAACTGCACACATTTAGAGTGTCATGTGAGATTCTACAGAGGCTGTGATTGGCTCATAACACCCACGAATGGCAACAGGTCAATTGTGGACCGACTCACAATTAGAGCTGTTCATCCGAACCGTTTACCCGAGTGCACGACCGCTAATGTTAGGAACCAGTTCCAGATTAACATATTGCTAAGTCAGGCCTCAAATTTAAGATTTTCTAGGGCACGGCCATTTTGCCTTTGATAATGAACAATTTGGCAGGGCACCAAGGCCAAAGCAAAGGGCAACAAGGCCAATAGCATTTTTTTTAAAGGGCACGGAGGCCAGTCATTATTTAGTTACTTCTATTAGAAATATTCTGTGAAGCCCTGTAAAACTCCACAGATACATGTGCATTTACATGAATGTTTGTCGCTTTAATCAATCTTTTTGTGGCATTTTTAAAACAAACTTGATAGTTCAGGTTATAAACAACACAATACATCGGTCATACAATGAATGATGCCATGCGCAGCATGTACACAACTCCATGATGAAAGCGCGAGCGAACTTGACAACCAACTTAGATGATTTTGCCTGGCCCGCGTGCACCGTTGCCGCGCAGGGCGCCTGCATGGCCGCGCCGACTACGGCCGGCGGCCCGGCCCGTCACGTCACGTCGGCGTGGCATGGCAAGGGTGGGTAAGCGTGGGCCGGCAACGAGGACACTACGGCCAGTTGGGAAAAGGGTACGGCAAGACTGGCTGTGAAGAGTGCGATTTGTGAAGGGCACCACTGCAAACTTAAGGGCATCGACGGCACTGGCCGTCGTGGCCACCGTTAAATTTGAGGGCTGACCAAGTCATTTTTTGAATGTCATTTGTGGGGAATTTTCAAAATGAAAACTAGGGTACGTGGAAAAAAAAAAAACAGGTTAAAATGCAATTTACACCGTAAAGCTGGAGCTCACTGTACACACTTGCATCTTGCTGCATTGATGCACCAATGTATTTAGCGTGCTGACATTTACAAACAATATGAACAGCAATTTCTTAGATTTAATTTCTGGGATTGGCTTTCGTTTACGGGTGTATGTATACACATGGCTTTCTTTTTCAGTCAGGTACCCAATTCTCATACTACCCATAAATGCACTCCCCTACTCACAATTGAGCAAAGAATTCCTTGAGGATGTCTGGGTACTCCTCTTCCTTGTAATGCTTGACAGTAAACGACGTCCCGTTATGGGCACCCTGTACCATTGCAGACAGACCTGTAATATGCAAGAATACTTGTCAGGATGTGAAATCATGGTTTGACAAGGTCAAACTAAACATACGGGAAACATGGTGAACAAACCCTCCATGCAAACCCAACTGCACCCAGTGATCAGTTGGCAATTTGTGGGCAAATTTGGAAAAGAAATTTGAAAGAGAGGTTTCTGAATTTCTTAAACTTGGAAGAATTCTAAATTTGGAAGAAATTTTGCACTCACACCAGGTGAAATCACTTAACTCAAAACAGAGACATACGGTTCTTCCAAGAACCGAAGGTATACATTCTTTTTGAGTTATAGTTACTTCATATGGTGTTATTTCCAAAACTTTTCTCTAAAGAGGCCTGTATTTTCCAGTCATGGCGTCACTTACATTTGCCAGATTCAGGCCTGAAGAGACAGAGAATCTTCTTGCCCATAGCTACTGCCCTGCCGAGCTCATAGCCGACACCCATGGAGGTCTGGGTCACTTCAGCAACTACAGCTAGAAAAGAAATGAGATTACAGAATGAGTTATTGAAAGGAATATAGAAGTGTTAAGGATGGCCAAGGTTTCTAGCATGTATTGATGGAAGGCTGGCAAAAATCTGCAAGATGTGTGCATGCATATACTATAAAAAGCCTGGTAATGATTTGAATGGAGATAATAATGATTAATAATAATCATAATTTGTCAACAAGGCAATTGCAATTGCAAGTGTTAAAGGTAGTGTACATGATTGGTCATTGTTGCGCTCCCGTACTGATATCATCATCAAGCCGGCCGACAAAGGTTCAGCTGTGGTCATCATGGATCGTCATCAGTACATTGACGAGGCCCACCGCCAGTTGAACAATCATACTAACTACATCTGCCTTGACTCTGACCCCACAGGTACATTCTCTCAAGAGATACAACAGGTGCTGGACGATATGCGATCACGTGACCAGCTGTCTAAGAAAGCTCATAAATTTCTCTCTCCCTCTGACTGTAGGACTGCCAGATTTTATCTCCTTCCAAAGATTCACAAGGCTGGCAACCCCGGTAGGCCCATTGTCTCTGGTAATGGTTCACCTACGGAACGTATCTCCCTGTTTATTGACAGTTTTCTCAAACCCCTCGTTCCACAGATGCCATCATACATCCATGACACCCCAGACTTTCTGCGCAAGCTGGATGGAATCAAGAACAAGATTCCCAGCACAGCCATCATTGGGACTTTTGACGTTTCATCCCTGTACACCAACATCCCCCACGAGGAGGGTATTCGTGCTTGTTCCTCGGCCCTGGCCAAGGCAGGACACACAACCCCACCCATCAGTGATATTGGCACCCTCATGAGACTTGTACTAATTACCAAGAACAATTTTTCCTTCCTAGGCAAACACTATCTACAGGTACACGGTACAGCCATGGGCAATCGCATGGCCCCCTCCTTTGCATGCCTCTTCATGGGCGACCTCGAAGAGCGCATGCTTGCCTCAGCACCATGTCGCCCCTGGGTATGGTGGAGATATGACGATGTATTTTTCATCTGGACCAGTGATCAGGACAGTCTGGAGACTTTCATTAATCACATTAATTCCTTCCACAGGACCATCAAGTTTACATCAGAGTATTCAGTGCATCAGACCAACTTCCTGGATGTCACCATCCGCAAGGAAGACAACTCGGTAACCACTGATCTGTATTCTAAACCCACAGACACCCACCAGTACCTCCACTCCTCCAGCTGTCACCCCAGGCATTGCAAGACAGGCATAGCATTCAGCCAGGCACTTAGACTCAGAAGGATTTGTTCTAATAATTCTGACTTTTCCCATCATGTACAGGTACTGAAGAATAACTTGGTTGCCAGGGGCCACAGCTCCCGCCAAGTTCAACGTGCTATCGCCAGAGCCAAATCTATCACCAGAGATTTTGCGCTCAAGAAAAAGACACCTAGCACTAATGCCGACCCCAAGATTCCCTTGGTCACCACCTTTCATCCTAGTCTCCCTCCCCTTCGTAAAATAACTAATGACAACCATCATATCCTTCATACTTCAGATCGCCTTGCCCGTGCCGCCCCTGACAACCCAATATTGGCTTATAGGCGCCCCCGCAATCTACGAGACCTGATTGTTCGAGCCGAGGTCCCCACCTTGGCTGCATCCCCTCCCATACAGCATGGTACTTTTAAGTGCGATTCCAGGTGTGTTGTTTGCCAGACTCACATGCAGGAGTCTGACTCCTTTTCTGGCCATTCATCTGGAACTACTCACAGAACCAATGGCAACATTACTTGCAACACCTCTAATGTCATATATCTCATTTCTTGCAGGGTTTGTGGTATCCAGTATGTCGGGGAGACCAAGAACACGCTCAAGAAGCGTTTCTATGGCCATCGATCGACTGTAAACACCAAGAAAATTGACACCCCTGTTGGTCATCACTTCAACTTGCCTAACCATTCCATTTCTGATATGATTCTACAGGGCATAGAATCACTTTTCCACCGCAAGGACTCAGTTCGCCTCAGCCGAGAGAAAGTTTGGATGAAACGTCTTCGGACTATTCAACCACATGGTCTAAACATCCAGGAAGGGAATGATTAACTTTTAATTTTTCCCCCATTGTCATTTGTTTACAGATTATCCTCCTGGCAAACCCTCTTGGGGTCTCTTGGCCAAATGGGGTTGTCTTACCATTTCCTGTTTATCTTTGATTTGATTTGATTTGATTTTATTCGGTATTACCATATAGACAAATATAAATATAAATGTATATATATGTACAAACAAACAAACAATTACTACAATACATTAAAAACATGGTAATACCAGGGATAGCCCATGAAAGTTTTTCAACTTATTTCCAATGGGGTCCCCTATCTTTGCCACTAACCACATTCCTTTGTCCAATTCCCCAGCTTCAACCTTCATCCTAATCCCTCCCCGCATTCATCCTTACCCAAACCTCTCTCTTTGATGTTTACCCACTGCCATGCTCCCTTGCATCCCTCTTTTGTGTTTCTCCACCCACCCCCTCATGCATGTGTGTTCCCTACATGTTTGTTTCTTGTACTCTGTCATTTGCCTTTGAGAAAGAACTTGCTTAAGTTCGAAACGTCAGGCCAGCTAATTTTTTGAATTTTCAGAAATTGGCGGATTTGGGGGTTTAGCATTTTATAGGAAATATCGTTCCACTGACCTGTTCAAAGTTTTGCGTTGTTGGGTGGCGAAAAAAAACGAGAGAAAAACGGCGCTCGTTTTCAACCGTCAGGCGGATGGTATAGCCTTTGGGCAAGGCGCGCGTGGCTACCTAGACGCGTCCCGAATGCCAGCATGTCCGTGGCGCGCCATTCGTCCGGGTAGCCACGGGCGCCTTGACTTAAGGCTACAGGGCAGTTCTCCAACGATTTCAAGCTGGATATATAAATTTCCACTTTTTTTGGTGCCATCATTTCACAGGATGATTGAGACTACTATTAACTTAAAGTCTAGTAAGGTATTTCGTAATAATTCAGTAAAAAAGAAATTGGAGGATTACCAATCGTGTACACTACCTCTAAAATTGGGATTTATTGAATTTTTTTTTTAAGTACGCCATGTTAGATGACTGTTTGCCAAATTTTGTGCTCAATTTTCGGGCACCACATTTGTCATTTCTGTACTTAATTTTAAGTTGCCAAAAAACCTTACATGATACATGAAGCAAGTTTTAATCAGGTAATAGTTCCAATATTCACCTGAATGAGTTTGAGGTTCATCAACAAAGAAGTAGATGTATATTCAAATCAGGAAATGTGCACCACGTTAGATGACTCCACAATATTATCAGTTAAATCACATGAAAAACTCACCAGGCCAGTTTCCCTTATGATTGATTTGATGATACTTAAAATGATAACTGAAATGCCACACTGACAATTGACATACCATCACACTGCTTGAGCCTTGCTACGTCGTCGTCATGAATTCCCTTGAAGTCCGAGTGCTCTTTGGGAGAAACAAAGCACACAACAGTAACACTTTAAAATGTGGGAATCTGAGGATTCTGGATTTGCTTTTCAATAGCTGGGAGAGGAAGGGTAAAGTTGTTATGGTCTTGTCTTGGTATAAATACAACTGAACCCTGATAAATATCATTGTACTTTTTGTTGCAATAGTGGTTAGCTCATCAATCAGGTTCAGACAGAGTTTGACAACTTTCTCAACAGGTTTTATGGGCACTGCCAAAAAAGAGAAGCTTGGTACGTACATGTATCTCTCAACTTTAATTTACTTGAACTGTACTTTACATTCAAAATGTGTGGTAATTTAACTGGAAGAGTGGCTGTAATGAATTTCACAACAACAATTTCACGTTTTTCTGGGATATGTGTATTTCTTGTTGATGCTTCAATTTTTAAAAGTTGATTTATGCACCTATCAACTGCTTCCCCCTAACTAATCTAAACTAAGCAAAATATTTTTATCAAAGTGAACAAAGAAAGCTGGCAGGAGCGGGATTCGAACGTGCGACCTCCGGAATACCGTACCGGCACTCTACTAACTGAGCTATCTTGCCCTCTCAAAAATTGTCAGTATCTTTGTTCGGCGGGCGCTAGTCATAAGTCATAAGTCATAAACCCATCATGCCGTATAGCCAGGGATCACACCCAATTTTCCGATACTACCTGGGAAGCGACAATGTGGGGATCACTCAATGAGGATACGACTTTTTAACTTATAATTCATCAAACAAACCACCAAGGGAAACTAAGTAGGTAAATTTTAACAAATTTTCAAATTTTCAAAGTGAACAAAGAAAACTGACAGGAGCGGGATTCGAACCTGTGACCTCCAGGATACCATACCGGCGCTCTACCAACTGAGCTATCTTGCCCTATGACAAGGCATTCTGGGTTTATGACTTCTGACTAACGCCCGCCGAACAAAGATACTGACAATTTGAAATTTACCTAGTTTCCCTTGTGGTTTGTTTGATGAATCAAAAGATTTTTAGTTGGAAGGGCATCTATCAAAGGGCCTTTTTTAAATGGCTCAGTTTTTTGCCCTTTCGTAATTGCAAAAATACACCAGCAGTAACATTCATGCCGCACCATTCTCAACGAGGTCAGGATCGCCCACATGCTTCGTCAAGACTTGTCCATGGCTTCCCAATGTCTTGATAATCTTGCCGTAGAGACCAACGTCTTGCCGACCCCCATTGATGCTCCCGCAGAAATAGATCTTTTTACTCATAGCTCCAACTTCTTTTGTCGGATTCTCAAGATTAGGCAGGCAGTAGCCTGTATAGGAAAAGAAAAGAACAATCCACATACTCTCATTGCCACACGTTTACATGTACATTGAAGTTTAAATTTCTTTAAGTGTGTCATTTTTTCAATATTCACAAATCGTACCTTTCAAATAGAGACCCGCTCTTTGCAATCGGCTCATACTGTCTCCATCCCACTAGAGCTTTCCGAGTTAGAAGGCCCTAACTCGGAAAGGAGCACTGCCTTTTTCAGATTTTATGTTGTTTACATTGTTTATCTTGTGTCAATAAACTTCAGATACTATCAGTTAATCCTTTGTTGACTTAAGTTCTTATCTATATGAGTTATATTTAACACAGAAACATCTGCAAGAATTCTAAGTTTTATTGTAAAAAATGCCTCAGTTCAGATTTTCTATCCTGTGTAACTACTTAAAAAACTTTGAATCGTGAAAAACGGCCGCTGCAAAGCTGAGAACGATAATAAACTTGAACGAATCGGAGAGGTGATTTGTACACTGTGAGTAGTACCAGCAAATCCCAGCCTGGAAGTGTTTACTTAAGGATTACAAGCAATTGTTTGGCTAATGGATAACAAAGATAAGAAGCTGGCGAAGGTGTTGGTGTGTCAACACCAAAAGGCAGTGGAGTTGCCCGTTTTGGCTCTAGTGGGATGTTTCCCTCATGTGCATGATCACTCAATCCTATTCCCACATGATCTAGGCTATTGGTTGTGTATATTTTTATCAAGCCCGATCGACACAGCAAAAACTGCCTTGTGCCATCCGTAGGGAAGATGGGGGTTAGTTGGAACCTGGGGTAAGTTGAAACATTTAGATTTTCTTCCACAGCTAGAATTAATTTTATGAAATGCTGCCCTCTAGAGGTGTCCCTTAGCAACAACCACCCACCATATTGCCTGCAGCACCAGTGCCCCAATAGTACTCAAGTGGGAAAGTTAAGTTTGTTTTTTCACCATCCGAGTAAATTTTTCACCATTCAAAAAATGTGTACTATTTGCAATGCCTCAATCTCCGACAATGAAAATTACCAAATTATTCCATTGTCGGAAAAGACAGGAACCAGCATGGTGGTGGGGTTGCCATGTACATCCGAAACAATTTAACTTTCACTCGTCGCGAGGATCTTGAAACAGATTATGTCGAGTGCATATAGGTTGAAATTAAGGGTAAATAAAGACAGCCTGTGCTTATAGTTCTATTTATAGGCCACCTTCAAGCTCTGTTGAATTTATTGATAAACTAAGTGATATTATTAATAAGGCCTCCTGTGAATGTAAAGAAATTATTGCAACTGGGGACTTTAATTATGATGTTTCAGTTGACAATGATAGTATGAACTCAAACCAAATTATTTCTTGTTTTGGTTTATTCCAATTGGCGCAACTCGTACATGACTCAACACGTGTCACCGAGGCCACTCAAACCATAATCGATCTAATTTTCAGCTCCCATCCAGAGCTAATAAAGAAATGTGGTGTATTACCAGTCCTAATCAGTGACCATTATCTTGTTTATGGTCAACATAGTTGAAAAACACCAAAAATTAAAGGTCACTCAATAAATTTTCGATGTCGTACAAATATAGACAATGATGCATTTAAAGACGACCTCCTTAATGCACCATGGCAAGATGTACTGGACTCTTATGATGTTAATGAAGCGTGGTGCAAATAGTATTCCATATTTATGAGTATTATTAACTTTCATGCGCCAATCAAAACTAAACTTATTCGGGGTGCCTCTTTACCTTGGCTCAATTGTGAAATTCTTAAACTTATGAGACAGCGGGATCGTGCACACAAAATCGCAAAACGCTCAGGCTCACAGATCGATTGGGACTCTTACAAAAAGCTGCGAAACAATGTTACTACTAAAATCCGCACTAAGAAGAGTGAATACTATACATCAGCCAGAAGAAAATAAAAGCAATTCATCTATGCTATGGAAAAAACTAAAGGAGGTACTTCCTACGAAACAGAAAATTGCTCCAAATTCTATCACTTCCCCAAATGGAGAAAATATTGACGATCCCACCGACATTGCTGATACACTAAATGAACACTTTTCTACAACAGGAAAACGTACAGCTGGAAATTTCCCATCGCGCGAACTTGAAAACAATGATACCTACACATCTATCGTTGATTCTCTGGATGAACTTGAAGAATGCACTGTACCTAATATTACAGAAGAGTTCGATCAAAAGCAAATATCATCCATGTCGGTTGGGAAAGCAACAGGTCCGGATGGCATCAGTGTTAAAATTATTAAAATTGCTTCCCCTTATATTACTTTAACTTATATTTTTAACCTCTCCATAAGATGCGAGCAATACCCTAAAGATTGGAAACACGCCTTGGTAACACCAATTCACAAGGGAGGAGATAAATGTAGTACAGGTAATTATCGGCCTATTTCTATACTGCCAATTATCTCCAAGATTCCAGAAAGATGGGTGCACTCGGCAGTATATAGCTACCTCAATGATAACCATTTGATACCTAGTTGCCAATCGGGATTTAGACCCTTGCACTCAATTGAAAGCACTCGACACGATTTAACAAACAAGTGTTTTGAGGCTATGGAGCAAGGTGAAGTTACAGGTAGCGTGTTCATAGATCTCAGTAAAGCTTTTGATTGTGTGGATCATGTAATCCTACTAGGCAAATTGAAGAAGCTGAATTTGTCATCTTCTGTAAATAATTGGTTTAAGTCGTACCTAGGCGGTCGTAGTCAGTCTGTAAATATTAAGGGCACAATATTGAAGGTCCTGCCAATAGACATAGGCGTTCCACAAGGGTCGATCTTAGGGCCACTTTTATTCATTGTTTAAAGTAGTGATTTTCCATCTTGTATACCCCAAAATTGCAACTTATTTATGTATGCAGACGACTCCACGTTAACGTGTAGCTCCTCTAGTATTAACGAAATAGAAAGGAACTTGAATGTAGCTCTTGCTAGTATTCACAACTGGAGCCTTAGAAACAATCTAGCATTAAATGCCTACAAAACCAAATGTATGCTTATTCAGGTTCAAGGCAGAAAATATCCAACATCGACCTGAACGTGTGCATTGCTGATAAGGTTATCGAAAAAGTGAAATCTTGTAAATGCTTGGGTGTAGTTGTTGATGAAACATTAAGTTGGGGTACACATGTTGAATACGTACATTGTAAGGAAGACTGTTTCGTCTAAATTGGGTGTGTTAAACAGAATTCGTGATTACGTTCCCCAAAGCAGCCTGCACACACTCTTTGTAAATTTAGTTATGCCATCTTTAGAGTATTGCTGTACGGTGTGGGGAGGAAGGTACATATCTCACGACAATACCCTCAACAAATGTCTAAAAAGAGCTGCACGGATAATCCTTAAATGTACCTCCCTCACCCCCTCAGCTGATATGTTTGCCAGACTAAATTGGATTCCCTTTAATGAAAGAGTTCAGTCCAAAAAGGCTATCCTTGTTTTCAAAAGCCTTAACAAAATGACTCCTTTGTACATGACAAATCTGTTCACACCACTTACAGTGATTCGTGAAACCACGACAATCGACCTAAATGGCACTGAAAGTTCCTTTCGCCAAAAAAGGAATGCTACGTGACAAGTTTCGCTGTGAGTGGTGCCAGTATATTGAATAATCTGCCTGAACAAATGAGAACCATAAACTCCTTAGGTACATTTAAATCGGAGCTACGTATCAGTGATATTTCTGCCATTTACGCTGATCTGCAGAGTTATAAACTTGGTTGCCAAAATACTTTGGAGCCGGATGAGAATTTCCCCCTTGTTTTTCAGCCTAAAAGGTCTTTTTCGCGGGTTTTTCACCCATCCCGTAAATCAGCAATAGGCTTCTACTGGAGAGTTGAAAAGTTAACAGAAAACAGATATATTTGTGTAAACATTATTGTATTTGTTTAATATTTTGTATGAACGTGTAAATATTCAGTTTTAACTAATAATATGCAGGGCCCCAATGAAAACCAGTTTAAAACTGTTTGGGCACACCCTGGGTAAAGACTAAAGATGTGTAATAAATAAATCCTTTTTAGAAACACACCTGTTTTGTTTAAAGATGACCATACTTTCTTTGGTAATCATGTAGTTTAGGACCCTGTTCCACATGAGAATGAATATGTACATGTATGTACACACCCAAACATGTGGCTATGATCTGCAGGAAAAGTCACTTTATGCATTTGGAATCATTTAACCCCAACTCCCTACATCATTTCCCCCCCATGTAACCTGAATCCTCCAACATCCTCTGATTTCAAAGTGTTAAAACTCTATATAACCTGAATCCTCCAAAATCCTCTTATGGGGACCATAGCATGAATCCTCCAAAATCCTCCAGGTTTTTTTTGCATACCCCTAGTAACCTCAATCCTCCAAAATCCTCATGTATCACATTGAGCCTGATAACCAGGATCCTCCATATTCCTGCAGGGGCAAAAACCCCTAGTAACCTCAATCCTGCAAAATCCTCCGATGCATCAACTTCCAAGTGTCCTCAATCCTCCAAATTCCTCCATTTTGCAAAGAGGATTTTGGAGGATTTGGGAAGGTTAGGGTTAAACATATTAGTAAATAGTTCACTATACGACATCATATGTTGAATATTAGCTAGCATATTTTTGTGGAAAGAGGGCAGGGTTTTGATTTATGAACAGAAAGTCTTGTAAAACACAAAAATAATAATAATAACTAGACGGATGTGTTTGTTGTACAAACACAAGGTGTTGGGCCATGTTTGGTTTGATGGCAAAAACAAAGTTTCACATGCACTTGTTTGTTTTCAAGACTATTCCAGTTATTATGACTAGACACCACATTACTGTGATTTCAGCAAACTTCGCCACACACATCAATTGATTAATAATTTTAAACATTTTTCAACCTGCCGCTAAAGGGCGCTCTAACCGTGATTTTATGACATCACCGCTCATTTTTTTGTGAAGTACAACTGAGCCGGAGACAAGCATCGTTGAAAGCAAGTTCACATCGGAAAGAGTTCCATATCCTCGTGCACAAAGTCTATGGGCCATGACAGAAAAAGTCAAAGTATTTTCAAAGAATAAGTTAAACATTTTTTCCTCCTAAATTTGTGTTTCTTCATCAGATTTACACTTTTTGGTAGTTTTTAAGTCATATGACATGTATGAGAAAAAAATAAGTGATGTCCGGATATGGAACTCTTTCCGTTCACATCTTTTTCCACTTTCAAAATATAAAGCACTTCCGGTTTGGACCGGAAGGACTGGTCATGTGATTTCGCACGTAATATAAAAAATGAAGACCCTGGATTATTCTATAAATTCCCATAAAATGCAAAATCAGATCTGTCTCGGTTGATTTTATATTGACTTTCAAAGACTAAATCTAGAAATCTTTGATTGCTTCTAATCTGATACTTGATGACAGCATCGTGACGTCATCAGAAATCTTGAGAGCTATGTTAACTGTGCCCTTGCACACGTGTTGCCTGCATGAAGGTCATCATATCAATTATAAGGTGATTACTGCAAACTTACCCACACACCAGCTAAAAGTTTATTTTGAAATTTGTTCAACCTTCCGCTAGAGGGCGCTCGAATATTTTATGACATCACCGCACACATTTTTAAAAAGTTCAGCCTGGCCAAAGACTAACATCGTTGAAAGCAAGTTCAAATCTTTTTCCACTTTCAAATTATAAGGCACTTCCGGTTTCGACCGGAAGGGTCACGTGATTTCGCACGCACGAGCAAAAATGAAGATCTAATAATATCCTATCAATTCATGTACAAATCAAGTTCAGGTCTTTCCAATTGATTTTTATATTGATTTTCAAAGATTAAAAATAGAAATTTTTAATTGCTTGTAATTTGATACATGATGACGTCATTATGACGTCATATCATTTTCGCACACTATCTGCAGTTGCTTATGCATTCATGTGTTGAGTTTGAAGTTGATACGACTTTTCATGTTGACAAACAACTCTGGAGAAGAATCTTCTAGAAAAAGAATGAGAATAATAATTAATAGCCCACTACCTAATATTTTTTTTTTAAATTGCGCCGTTTCCATTTAAAAATGATCAAACGTGCATACATGTATTGTGTAACAAAAATAAACATGCCATTAAATAAACAAATTTATGTAAAATACAAACAAGTAATTAATGACAAACCACACTTATTTAAAACACAAAACACATACAGAGGTGTCCTTATTTCTCGATGCCATCGGATTGCCCAGTTTCTTCGATTAATAAATGTGTGAGGGCGCTGTTCATTTTGTGACTAATTTTCTTAATAATAATAGCAAATTGTGATTCAAATTTTGATATTTTTTTGGCAGTCTTACACAGCTCTATTTAAATTCCAATATCAGAATTTGTGTACAAAATAATCACACTTGCATCCTCGCAGATAAACGTACATAGGCCGTACATGCATTTCAGGGACCCAACAAATCCCTATTCGGAATAGCTTAAAAATTCCAGCTCTAGTTAGCTAGGCTCATGACATGTGAGATTCGCCATAAATGGCGAATCTCACGTCATGAGCGTAGAGCTGGAATTTTCAAGCTAATTCGGAAAGATTTTACTTTAATTAAATACCCCCACCAAAATCGGTCAAGAACAGCACAATCTTGGAAAATAACCATACATTTGTGTTCATAATTGTATAAACACTTGGCACAACCTTTAGTTTTGAGAATTTGTTGGGACATTTTACTCATTTAGTGCAATATAGCCTCATATCATAGGGGAAGAAAGTTTGTGTTTTCTGTGTTAGAAGTTCTTGGCACCATTGTATTTGTAATGTTACTAGCCCCACTAGTGTGTCCTGTATGCTGCGCTATAGCGCAGCATACAGGACACACTAGTGGGGCTATAATGTTACATGTTGATTTCTTTCTAATTTTTTACAGATTTTGCTGACATCAATCTTGAAATAACAGGTTGCGCCACATGGAAGGAAAAGATTTTCTCATCTGTAAATTGAATTCATGTAAAATAGGCTCAAGAAATGGACACGACATACCGTAACTGTATCAACATCAAGAACAAATGGCACTGGTCAGCGTGGCCACTCATGAAATTTGAAATTCCCAAGATTCAGCCAGTAATAAAGTTCCCAAGAATTCCCAAGGCAATGGAAAACGCTGTACATGTGTTACGCCCCAACTATGGCATTGGCCCAACTATACCTGGGCCGGCTCCAACTGTAGTTGGGACCGGTCCCAACTGCGTATGCGACGGAGTAGTTGGGAAATCCCAACTACAGTTGGGACTGAAGGGGCGGAGATACGGAACCGCACGTGAATATATGCATGAATTACAATAATCGTATGGTGCGCCCAAGGCTTGGAAAGGAAGTTTTGTGGGTTCGACGCACGTGGCTGGCCGGCCGGCTATTATTTATGGTTAGTAGGCCAAGCTTGCTAAACATCATACCATAGACGAAATCAGCAACGCCAAACGCTTCACTATTTAACCAATTTGAACATAATTTCATCATTTGTTTAAAAATTATCAGCTGTACATGTTGTGGTTACTGCCTGCCACAGCTAGTTGGGCCAGGATTGAAGTAGTGGTCCCAACTATGGTTGGGACTATAGGCACTGAATACTTATTCGTATTACTTGAACACAATTTCACTGTATTAAAAAAATTATCAATCATGTTATGGTTGCTGCCTGCACAGTTGGGCCAGGATTGAAGTAGTGGTCCCAACTATGGTTGGGACTGCACTAGGCACTGAATACTCATTCTTATTACTTGAACACAATTTCACCGTATTTAAAATTATCAGCCATCGATCGTTATATGCATTGCCTGCCACAAAGTGGTGGTCCCAACTATGGTTGGGAGGGATGGACTGCACTATAGGCACTGAAAACTCATTCTTATTACTTGAACACATTTCACTTTATAAGTAAAAAGTCGTATCCTCATTGAGTGGATCCCCACAATGTCGCTTCCTAGGTTGTATCGTAAAAATTGGGTGTGATCCCTGGCTATACGGCATTCTGGGTTTATGACTTCTGACTAGCGCCCACCCGAACAAAGATACTGACAATTTGGGAGACCGCCAACATAGGGCAAGATAGCTCAGTTGGTAGAGCGCCGGTACGGTAACCCGGAGGTCGCAGGTTCGAATCCCGCTCCTGCCAGTTTCTTTGTTCACCTTGAAATTGTATTCAAATTTACCTAGTCAGTTTCCCTTGTGGATTGTTTGACGAATATAAGTAAAAAGTCGTATCCTCATTGAGTGGATCCCCACAATGTCGCTTCCTTAGGTTGTATCGTAAAAATTGGGTGTGATCCCTGGCTATACGGCATTCTGGGTTTATGACTTCTGACTAGCGCCCACCCGAACAAAGATACTGACAATTTGGGAGACCGCCAACATAGGGCAAGATAGCTCAGTTGGTAGAGCGCCGGTACGGTAACCCGGAGGTCGCAGGTTCGAATCCCGCTCCTGCCAGTTTCTTTGTTCACTTTGAAATTGTATTCAAATTTACCTAGTCAGTTTCCCTTGTGGATTGTTTGACGAATATAAGTAAAAAGTCGTATCCTCATTGAGTGGATCCCCACAATGTCGCTTCCTAGGTTGTATCGTAAAAATTGGGTGTGATCCCTGGCTATACGGCATTCTGGGTTTATGACTTCTGACTATAGCGCCCACCCGAACAAAGATACTGACAATTTGGGAGACCGCCAACATAGGGCAAGATAGCTCAGTTGGTAGAGCGCCGGTACGGTAACCCGGAGGTCGCAGGTTCGAATCCCGCTCCTGCCAGTTTCTTTGTTCACTTTGAAATAACATTTCACTTTATTTAAATAACAAATAATTAACGAATTGATATAAAATTGCAGTGTAATTTTGTATTGTTACAGACGAAAAATGTGAATTAATCGATCGAGACAAGTGTACTCGGCACTCTGATACAATTACCCCAATCACATGCTAATTAAATATTTGAGAAAACAAAACATTATGTCTGTTTTCTTTTCTTCAAGGAATGAATCCCCACCTTACTCCCGGCCTTCAATTTTTCATAACCGTCCATGCACAAATGTACGTACATTGTACATGTACATGTACATGTTTATACACGTGGCACGGCTGGAGATTTGCATAACAGTGCAGCCCCAAACCCCGTGATCATGCAAAATCATGACGAATGGATTTTTCAGTCATGCGCCTTACAATATAAGTACGACACCCCCCGCCCGTCGCGTTTAGTCTCCCAACTATAGTTGGGATTTCCCAACTGTCCGGTTCTAGTTGGGACTGGCCCAAGTATAGTTGGTACCATGACCGCAGTTGGGGCGTAACACATATGCATTTAACAGAGCACCGGAAGAAGCACTTTGCG
The DNA here is from genome assembly GCA_037893225.1 of Hippasteria phrygiana. Classification (NCBI taxonomy): domain Eukaryota; kingdom Metazoa; phylum Echinodermata; class Asteroidea; order Valvatida; family Goniasteridae; genus Hippasteria; species Hippasteria phrygiana. Next base: position 82,211 of record JAZGUH010001021.1, read on the forward strand.
CATGTGCAATCCATATTTTTCCCACCAAAATTCCCAAAATCCCAAGGAGTGGCCATAGTGATGCTGGTTATTACAGGCAAAGATCTTATGGGGGCGCGGGAGCCAGGGAAAGATCGGACATCGACCTCGTGACGCTGCACATGATCTGGCTGGGTGCACCCATTGATCTCTATTATACAGACTGTATAATGATCAATGGGTGCATGCACCCATTGATCTCCATATTGGGTGCACCACACTAAATAGGCCAAAATGGCTGCGCCAAACAAATTAGCATAAATTGTAAATCCACAACTTTTTTTGAATAATACATTTTTGGGGGTCATGCAATTGATAGATTGTGTAATTATGATTAGTTATCATAACCTGGGGGTTCTGTGCTTCAACTTTTGTAAAGACGTGATAAATTTTGGCTTTAAAATTGGTCCTATTTGGCTTGTGAAGTGGAGGGATGCTTTATGAAAAATGGCAGCTAGCGGGTTTGGGAAAAAACACATTTGGGGGGGGGGGGGGGGGGTGGGTGGTACTCTCTGGGGACAAATAGCAAAAAAATGCTGACCTGCCAACAATTGAAAAGAATTTGACAGATTAATAATCAAACTATAATTTTCAGATGTGTCACAAAAACTTAGAGATTCCTGGATAAGGACTTTTGTTGATAGATTTTACACTAAGGTCAATGTGAGTTTATTTAGTGTGGTGCACGTGCACCCATCTGGGTAAAGCTTTTTGTACAGTGCCCGCCCGATGAAATGCTATGACATCATTATTTTCGACTGCGGGGAAGTACAGCATCGGGTGTAAAATGCAAGCGGGATTTTCATTATGAATAAAAAACGTTTAAAAGATGAAGAAATGAAGAGACAAATAAAGGAATAATTGAATGAATAAATCATATCCCATATTTTATTGACATGTTGAACACGAACCCTTAAATGTTCTTATATCCATCCATTTCTTTCTTTTTTATTCTGTTTTTTTTGTAGTTTGAGACCAAAAACAAATTTCAATTATTTTTTATCATTTTAATATCAATTTAGTTTTATATTTATAAATGTACACCTAATTTTTAAACATCCGTATAATCTTTTTTTTTTACTCGTATTTTGTGTTTCAAATGTCATCAATTCGGCTTTCAGGCATATATGTAATTATTTATAATGAATGAATGAATGAATGAATGAATAAATAAATGAATAAATGGGATGACTTTGACTTTTCAAACTAGAACTTTTATTTCACAACAAGATACTATTTACAGGAAATAATACAAATTTAAAAAGAAATACACCGATAATATAGATTATGAGATTCATGACTAACAAGAAAAACCGAGCAAAATTCCAATCAATGTTCTAAGCCCAACCTGGGCAATGAACTATAACAGAAACACAAGTTCAACGCACTGATACAATTGGTGGAGGATCAAAACCTAAATATTCCAAATTAGTTCATTGTTGTGAATCCCAAAGAGTATATTATCTGGGTTCAATTTGTGGCAAAAAATAACGGTATTATTCTTGTGCTGATAATACCTGGGATATGGCTGTTACGGAATTGATTAGTTTTGCATTTGTACTGCTGGTATATGGCTAGGCTGTGTGTCTTAAATGTGTAATAATATCACGGAGGTACCTCCATTATAATACATGTAGTTACATGTTTTAGTGACATTTATAAATTAGGGAATATAATGTCCTTTAGAAGGGCCAATGTGCAATCAATTCATGGACTGAATTTGTTCACATGTAAAAACCAGGAAGTTGGTTTTAAGTTAGCAGGTGTCAGATTTTATGCATTCCTTATTGGTGGAAAATATGTTTTAATGTATAAAAAGAAAACAAAAACATCTCTGTTGTCACGGGAAGTATCCATAATTGAGTTGTTTTTTAATGATAAAGTAACATTCTTGTTGGACTTAAACGATTTAATGAACTCAGCTAAATGAAGCATTTTTATCAAACTTTGCCCCACTCGAGAGGTGTTCTCCTGTTAATTTATGTCAATTGTTTCACTGGTAATACTTATAACTGCTACTTCAGACGGTCAGTAACAAAGTAAGACCCGGGAGTAAGACACACCCAGTAAATATAATTTTGAAAACAAAATCTGTTTGTCTATATTATTATTCGTCAAACAATCCACAAGGGAAACTGACTGTTTATTTGTTCACTTTGAAAATGTGTTTTTATTATATCATTGAAGATGAATAAAATTACAATAAATAAATACTATAGTAAATATGTTTTTACTTTTTTAAATACTTTTTAGTTATCAATTTCTCTGACAAGTGATTTAGTTTTTGTAAACCTTTGTGCCAAAATATGTATAGTTATATTTGTTTGTATTGATATTTGCAAAAAGTGGGCATCCACAATTGAATATCAGAATTAATAAATAAATGAATAAATAACGAAAGAAAGAAAAAAGGAGGGTAGAAACATACTGTTAAGACCAATCCTTGTCAAATTTTGTTGGAGGAGTCATTTATTGCAATTAATTCAGTGCGGAGCACCAAGTCTTCGTTTTTTCTCCATTGTAAACTACACTTTTTAGGGTGATTCCCAACTCTGAACAAAATCTTGATCACCCCCCCCCCCCCCCCCCCCCCCACGGTTTTACGCCACCGCTTGCCGTTTTAACCGGCGATTATAATCTTGTGTTGCTTTTGTCAATATTTATGCCTGTGTCCGTCTAAACTGCACCCATTTTCTGCTTATGGTACCTGCGTCCACATTATAGCTGTTAGCAATAAACACATAAAAGGCTCTTAGCCACCTCATGACGCGACTGGGCTACAATATGCAAATCAGTTGACCAACACGTACAAGTACGCGTGACTGAGGTCGCTGTTTGAGCTTCGAACAGTGGGGCTGGGGGTGCACCCTGCGCACGAGCTCATTAAGATTTTGTGATCCCAAGGGTAAATAAGAGGTCCTTGTGGTATGGAATTCCATATCTGCCATTTCAAGGCAACTTGATCGGAGGGGCTACATTTGGCCCAGAGATTGGCCACCATTTTATGGTTTGGGTAGGGAAATATAACAAAATAGCATCTGACAAACTCTAGTAAAATTGAAAAGAAAATTGTTCTAGGGGTCTGAATCTAGGGGTCTGAATTTCCAGTGATACTCCTGAGCGTCACCATGCGCTTTTTCCGTCTGATTTTGTGTTGTTGGTTGTAAGCATACTGTCCGACCGAGCCCTCGCAGGGCCAAATCCCAATGACATCCCCCTGATAGTCAGCCTAAACATTTAGCACCCCCCTCTTGACGTATTAATTGTATTTTAATGTTTCTTTATGGGTCACCCAGTCCACTTTCCCAGACTCTCCCAGATTTTTCATTTTATATGCTATCCCAGTGGTCACCCACATATAGGCTAGCTTTTCATATAAATACACCCCGACCACTCAATAGTCTGGTTCCCAGACCAAAATATTCTGACTATTTCTGATGAATATTAGGTCCGGTAGCCGCCAATGTCACATGACGAAAACTGGTAGAATTCTGCCAGTTTCCGAAAACGTACGAAGTTTCCCGAACTTGTTTGCAATAACAAAATGTCTGTCAGGCCCGTGAAAGATCCTGTAATTTGAATTCTCAATTATATATACAAACTGAAAAATCAATGCCACGTCCTACTCTTGCAGTATTTTGCCGACTGGATTTTGCAAGAATATTAAATTTGAATGATACCACTGACGTCACTCTGACTAACACTGTAGTCATGATCTATTTTAAACCGTGGTAGCTACCTGACCTAAGATTTAGACGTCACGGAACCTTCAGGTCAGGGAACCAGACTAACCACTCAACTTCTACTGGCGCAGCTAACAGTTTTCATCTGTTTCCGAAATAGAACACACGTACTGATGAGACCGGTCTGATTTGTAGCTGATGTACTCCTTTATAATTGTCTCTACATTAATCTCTCCCTCTACTATAATGTACCAGGGTAAAATATATCCTAGCAAAGTCGAGTGTTATAACACTATATATACACTAGTTGTTATGTACACAAGTAAATGTTGTCAGTGTTATGAAATTCCCCTCACGGAATGTATATACGCCCATCATTCAGTATTATGTACGACCGTCACAAACGTGGGCGAGGCCACGCGTCACTTATTTGCATACGCGTGCGACCTCAGCTGACCCTAACTTGTGAATGAATGGCGGGTCAAAGTTGTTTACGCCAAGCCTTATGTTCTGTGTCAATCTCGTGTACGCTCGGTCTTTCGAGAAGCTGTGTAAAAGTCTATTTTTACATGTGACGTAATTCTGTAAGATTATATTTTGGAAGCTGACGTGATTTGTAAGATGTACGACTGGATTTTAGTAATTTCTGAAATGTATGAAATTTCTTTATAACGTGCTAACTTCAAAACAAAATCAGGACTTTAGACGGACGGAGAAATTCGTTGAGACTTTGGTTATCGAGTTCGTTGAGCCGTTTTATTCGGACCTATGACCTGTATATGTATATGACTCGTCTGCGTAGGAGCGTCTGGAGAGAGTTAGAGCTGAGTTTTATTTCCGGAAAAAGAGACATTTATTTGTGAACTGTCGTCGGTTCATTATTTGGGGTTTTATATCCCCATATTTTCGCGACGGGAGCCAGTTTGTGTCGTCCCCCGCTGTTTTCGTCTCTCTTTGGTTGTTTTGAAGGTGAATTCGCCCCGTGTTCCAGCTAGTCAAAGTATTCGCTCGCATTATTGGAGTCGTCCTTGTCCGTTGCTGAGTGCCCAGGCCGTCCAAGTCCTCGCCCAAGTCCTCGCCCATTGCAGAGCTTCCCAAGTCGTCTGAGCCCTCGCCTATATAAGTCCTCGCCCGTAAGATCTTTTAAGCTATATATTGTATAAGATCTTTTCTTAATTCTACACTTGTTAAACCCTATTGATTATCGAATCTTCTCATTATTAAATCACATTTTTTCTTTATTAATTCTTTATATCAGTGTGATCTTATTTGATTTCTTTGTTGCATCTGAGAAAATTCAGGCTTTTTCGAGTAATTTATATTTACGGATAGTCTGGAGATTTTCAGACCGTATAGTATAAAAATGAGCGCGTATTATTTTGGTGGAGTTCCAGTCCCGGACGGCCAGTGTTTGGCAAAAAGGGGATCGAGCCTTTGGCAGGTGAATAGACCTAAATCGCAAATTCCGCCTGGTTGAGACGTCACACAATGGTTACAAGGGATTGTGCAGTGTCGTATCCTGCATAGGGCGGAGCCGGCGTATATTACGTCCCCCCCCCCCCCCCCCACCCCCCCTTGCAGGCCCAGAAAAAATTCAATAAAACTTAAAAAAACAAAACTTTTTAGTAGCAGTAAATTCATTAATTAGTAGGCCTACTACGACGTCGTAATCACGTACCCGGGCAGCCCGGTGTCGTGCCAAAAAGTGTCCGGTGCCAAATACTGTCCGCTCATTAGCATACTGCTCTCTGATTGGTCAAATACTGGCCGCTGAGCACGCGCAAAAGACACGGACGCTGTTTGGCATGTATTACATGCCAAATAGTGTCCGCTGCTAAAAAGTGTCCGCTCGTATCGTGCATGCGTTGCAACGTTGCATTATGCACAGCACAATATGAACACCCACACACACACAAAGCACGTACGCTGCCAAATACTGTCTGTTCCTTGCCAATGTCCTTTCCTTGCCAAATACTGCCCTTTCTTGTCAAATACTGTCCGTTCCTTGCCAAATACTTGTTTTTTACTATACGTATTCATGTACCAGCGACTATTTTGAATCGTTGGATGTGTTTTTATCCACTTTTTTTTCTTGACAGCCCGTTCAATTTTCCCCAATGTTCTCCTCTCCAAAATCTTGACGGCAAGGACGCGATGGATGCACGCTACACGGGACGTACGCGCCCGGACACTATTTAGCAAGCTTCCGGTATCGCGATGACGTATTACCCACTTGACCAATCAGAGAGCAGTATGCTAATGGCGGACAGTATTTGGCACCGGACACTTTTTGGCATGACACCTGGTACATTTCGCCCCCGGGCAGCCCAGCGGTTTGCGATATGGTCTATGGGCAGTATTTTGCAGAAAAAGAGGTGTTTTTGGCGGGATCAACGGACACTTTTGGACAGTATTGCAGGATCGCCGGGACAGAAATGTAAATATGCAAAGAATAAATCGATCGTAAAGTATGAACCGGCCTTCATTCGGACAGCCTCGTAATTATGACGCCAAATATTTGCGCTGCGAGTTCGCAAAAGTTGAACCGTTGACAAATTGTGTGCGAATCTTCGCCGCGAATGATGACGTCAAACTCTTGGCTTCGGCTTGGGCTTCGGCTTCGCGTAATTGTATGTCCCTAGATTTAGCAAGATCTGGGTGGGACACTGTTTTTGCTACATGTACATGTACATCAAGTCTTTTTTTAACCCAGAGCCAAATCCTGTTTGTTTATTTATTTACGTATCCAATGCTTCAGATTGGCAATGGGACTAGGCGAAGCCCAAGCCCAAACCGAAGCCAAGGTTTGAGAAACGCATAATTTCAAGCCGCATTCGGGCAGCGCAGCTAGCTACGTTCCCCGTGATTTTGCTCAATGTATTTTTTAAAACTCAGCTTTGCTTTGCACGAGGTTGCAAATCTAGTACCTATCGACGTCGTATGGAAATTCAACAATGAATATGCCGGTATTGGATCAGGTACCATTTTTAACCGGGAAAGACAAAATTGCGTCCAATGGCCACCGCAACTTGTCAAAAAAAGCAGCGTATCTGCACTTGTAAAGTGCTTTTGAAAGGGAGAGTTGCCCCACACGTTCAAGCTAATGTCGTAAAGGAGATGTTGAAGTATGTTATGTTTCAGAGGAACCAGATACCAATGACATATGAACAGATGAAATACGAGTACCAACGGCAGTCAGGTTGCCACGTACGTAAGAATAACGTCAGGGGTCATGCTAGCCCAGTATGGACTCCCTTCGCGTTGCGAGGGAGTCCAGAATATGAAGCTACTGGAAGTAGTCGACAAAAATTAGAAACAAAATTACAATATTTTTACCTCACTGTAGACACTAAAGTAATTTTACGCCCATTATTATCTTTGACTTGTGTCTTTATCTATCCGTCCGTGAGGTTCACGAATTCCTTATGCTTCGCTGGCCAACGTTTTTCAGGAAAATAAACTCAAAAGCAACGTTAAACTTGTAGACTCTTTTCATCAGTTTCAGACCAAGTATACGTACATAAAACGTATGTGTGCGTATAATTACGCGTGCAAGCAAGCACTAGGCCGCGCTCGCGTACACGCACAATGCACATGCGCGATTTGCCTAGAACTGTCCCCCTTACGCGCAGGCACAATAACTTGCGTGACGTTCGTGTTCGTACAGTGAGGATCCTGCTTTGCGATATGCCATATTCCTTCAAAACAACATCTATTACGTCGTCTATAATAACCTCCCAAATTCGTTAATATTATCGCCTATAGCCCAAAACAGATTTGGAACTTTAAAAGTATCTGTAGACTACACAGAAAACACTTTTCAAGACCGTCCGTACCGCGCAGCCAGTCCAAACGGTAGTGCGCATGCGAGTGGTTGCCAGGCAAATCGCGCGTGCGCATTGCGCCTGCGCTGCACGCCTGCGCTGCACGCAGCAGCATCGCACTGGCAGAATTTCGGAGGTCGCGCGCGCGCGTACATGATGTATGTGTGCACGCACACATTTGCCTCGTGTACGTCATCATGTAACTCTGTATGAAACTGATGAAAAGAGTCTACAAGTTTAACGTTGCGTTTGAGTTTATTTTCCTGGAAAATGTCGGCCAGCGTATCATATGGAATTCCTGAACCTAACGGACAGATAGATAAGGACACGAAGAGTATGTGTGGGCATGAAATTAGCTTCTACAACGAGGTAAAAAGTGAACAAAATCCTGTTAAAGTTTTGATTTCAATTAATGCGACATCTCGTATCCAGGACGTTAGTCGTAGTACAATGAAGACATCGTCCAACCTGGGCTAGGGGTCATGCTAGTCCGAGCATGGAGGAAGGATATCCTTCCTCCATGGTCCGAGTAACTTGGACCCTTTAGGCTTTATCGCCTTTTTTAACATTTGGACATGACCTGGCGATAGTACTTTAGTAGGGTCCAAGGCAGCGTTTGACGATTTTCTATTCATTAATTCAATACGTCTAAAATCAAAAAAAAAAAAATCAGAATTCAACCTGGCTTAGTCCTTACAACGGCCACCAAAATACTAGATACGCCACCATCTGAACAAGTGGAGTTCCATGATCAGATGAAGGTACCAAGGTTTACTTACCATCCAAATAAAAAGTGAAATTTACCGTTTAATTCCCTGAGACCTCTGCAGAACATGTCTTTTCGCTGTCTTGGAGTTCAAATAGTGACCCCTCGACCTTGCATGAAGTCACCCTGATGCGCAGCACCCGCATGCATCGCGCGACAACCTGTTTATGCCGGCGACTGTTTCGTGAGTGGTACAACGGTCGCGTATGTGTTCATGTGTAGATATATTGATTTGAGGTTGCACGCGCCGCGCGCGTCATGGGGGGGGGGGGGGGGGGGGGGCTGGGAACTTCCTCCATGAACTTGGTTTTGTGTTTTGATTTCTTTTGTTTTGTTGTTGATGTTGTTGTTTTTTTGGTTATTGTTTTGTGGGATCCTTTCTTAATGCTTGATTTAAATGTAATCCATGTAATATGTATAATGCATATTTTCCTTTCAGTCCATCAATTGTTCGTTGACTTATTTGCGTTCCCTCAGCAGGTTGTAATTCCTTCATGGTTTCATTATTTCACCCCCCCCCCCCCCTCCCCCCCCAAAAAATCAATAAATAAATAAAAATTGTAAACAACCCCCCCCCCCCCCCCCAAAAAAAAGAGGAAAATTTGATGTGCTTTAATTTCATGTTAAATCTCAGGCAGATGGGCAGATACACCACATACTTGTTATTTAATTACGATAAAGCAGTTTGATCTTCCTTAACCCTAACAGCCCAAGGCTTTTTACTAGAATCCTTCCCTAACCACACAAACTCCAACACTGTGTGGTAAACCAATGGCACATTCTTTGTACTTAGACAAAATCAGGGCATCAAGTCCCATGCAAAGTGATGGTGCCAAGGCTCTACAGTACCCAATCACACAAAATTCAACACAAATGGGGTGTTTGATTTTGGCAGGTTAGGGAAGGTTAGGGTTAACAAAATTACACCTGCCCCCAATAATAAAACGCAACAGAACAATACAAAACAGAACGAGTCCCGCGCGCGTGCAGCCTCCAATCGGACCGACGCGACCGTTGTACCACTCACGAAACAGTCGCCGGCATAAACAGGTTGTCGCGTGGTGCATGCATGCATGCGGGCGGGCGCTGCGCATCAGGGTGACGTCATGCAAGGTCGAGGGGTCACTATTTGAACTCCAAGACAGCGAAAAGACATGTTCTGCGGGGGTCTCTGGGAATTAAACGGTAAATTTCACTTTTATTTGGATGGTAAGTAAACCTTGGTAGGCTTCATCTGATCATGGAACTCCACTTGTTCAGATGGTGGCGTATCTAGTATTTTGGTGGCCGTTGTAAGGGTGAATTCTGATGTTTTTGTTGGGATTTTAGACGTATCTAATTAATGAATAGAAAATCGTAGTACGCGTACTTGGACCCTACTATCGCCAGATCATGTCCAAATGTTAAAAAGGCGATAAAGAGTCCAAGTTACATGTATGTACAGTAGCAGCAAAATTAGTCCCAGTACAAAAAATGTAACTAGTCTAGGACCTTACTTATCGCTTTTTTAACATCTGGACATGATCTGGCGATAGTAAGGTCCTAGCGAATCATGTACAAAAAACAGCGCAACTAAAAAACCGAAAACATAAGGCCCCAAAAATATGGTAAAGAGAATACAAATGAGAAAGAAAGTTGCCCCGGATAGATCTAGACTATGGCATTCCCTAAGGCTGCTTAAATTGTTCACAACAATCGGTAATTTGACAAAAAAAAGTGAAAAATGTTCTGACGATCTTACCGCTGACATCTTCCAAACACCGTTCGCCATCGATTTTTTGGGTAAATTAAGCCGGTTTCGGATCGGACTAGACTCCGGAGGGCGCGTGTTACGTCACAGTCGCCATCGAATACAAACAAGTCACGCTTTATCAACGACCGTTTCATGGTATGATACGTGCGTGCGCAAGACAGTGCGTAAAACACACCGGCAGCGAATTTGTTGGGACTCAAATAACAACTGCAATTTGTTTTTAAAAAATGATGCGATTCGAAAAGTTCGAACTTAATTATAAAATGGTCAGTCCTTTTTTTTTAATACCACTTTACTTGAAAATGTCAGCACACCAGGAGCCACAATTTTACAGGATGCTTTTAGACTGTCATTCCCAAATTGAACAGTCCAGTAAAGTTTCGTGATAATACCAATATACAGTCATTGATAAAGCATGACTTGTTTGTATTCGATGGCGACTGTGACGTAACACACGCTCTCCGGAGTCTAGTCCGATCCAAAACCGGCTTAACCAAAAAATCGATGGCGAAAGGTGTTACTGGTTGTTGTGAACAATTTAAGCTGCCTTAGGGAATGCCATGAATGTATAGATCTATCCGGGGTAACTTTCTTTCTCATTTGTATTCTCTTTACCATATTTTTGTGGCCTTATGTTTTCGGTTTTTTAGTTGCGCCGTTTTTTGTACATGATTCGCTAGGACCTTACTATCGCCAGAACGTGTCCAAATGTTAAAAAAGCGATAAGTAAGGTCCTTCTTACTGGGACTACAGCCAAATGTACCTGTTGGATTTGTCGTATTTATCAGAAAGCTACTTAACTTAGGCCTAACTTAAGTTAGACTATTAAGCCAACTACAATGTACATGTATTTGTTGGATATGTTAGATTTTGTCGTCTTGCTCTTTAGGAGAGTGGAAGCAGACTTATAATAAAATTTTAGTTGGATTTGTTAGATATGGCAGAGCGCATACAAACAAATACCTGTTATATTTTGTTGGATTCAGCAGGGTAGTAGCTGGTGTGTAGGCTGGTGAGTAGGCTGGTGAGTATGTAAATACCGGCAATCGTGGACTAGGGACAAAAGAGTTAGGACGTAGACAAAGGGTCCACGATTGACCGAACGTCCATGATTAAAATTCGTGTACAAAACATATGGGGCCTTCCGAAAAAGTACAAACAGAGAGGGACAATAGGGAGTCCGCGATTGCCGGTATTTACACACTTGGGTGCGTACATGTAGGTGGTACATTTCAGGACCCAACAAAGTTTGTCATTGCTGTTGAATATTGCTGTACACGTACATTTAGGGTTCTCATTTCAGTTTTGTTGGAAATTGTTCGATTTAGCAGGGCCATACATGTATGGAAAAACTCTGAAGGGGGTTAGGGTTAATTAAATAATTATGGTCTGCCACTCTGACTACAGCATCTCCCATAAACTTAGCAATTATATTGACATCCATGCACAACCAGCAATTTCTTGTTTTATTTATACACAGAGAGATGGAGAGCATAGAGGAAGCCAGGAACTTTCCAGCACAGCTTACAAGCGGTTAGGGAAGCTAATTACCACGATGGAGGAGCAGCTGGCAAACATCGACACACTCTTCACTCTCAGCGTTGTGCCACGCATTCTCATCTTGTTTGGCGCCACCACCGTCAGCCCGAAAGAAGTCCATGAGATTGTGTTCACGAACCAAGCCTCGGTGCTCGATTCGAGCCTGACGGACCTGAGGACCAAGCACTGTGTACGGATGCTGATGAGGACCCTCATCGCTGACTCCTCTATCTGGGAGGCCAAGCAGCTGCCGATCACCAACACCCTGCTGTTGGTCTGGGCGCACAGGAACAGCGGGTTAACATGGTTCAAACCAAAGATTTCACTGAAGGTGCCAAGCAGGGGTCGGCTGTACCGCTGTGAGATTCACTGCGCACATGCCGATGCCAAGACCGGTTGCCCAGGTGATGGTGAACTCCAAGGAAATGGTTGTCTTGGTGATTGCGTACTTGGTAAAGAAGAGAAAATTGGCGGAGCTGTTTCTGTGAAATCAGCGACCGGGAGTGACGATTACATTTGGTACCAATCGCCGGTTCCCATCAAGGGAGTGCCAGCATTTCCAACCAAGTCACCGAAGGCTAGTGACATATGGGCTTGATAAATGTTACATGGCTCGGCAGAGTAGAAAGTCGCACTATGGCATTTTGAGTTACAGACGGAAACAACCATTTTTTTCACTGGGAAGTCGACTGTGGGATTTTAACATGTTTACATCTGAAAGGCCCTTTTTGTGTCGCCTAAACGAATGTTTTGGGGGCACTTTACCAGTCATAACTTTTCTGTCCGTGTGGCCCGTGTGGCCCATGTGTCCGTGTGACCGTATGTTAAAGTTTTAGGTTAAGTTTTTGCTCTCATTTGGTGTCATTTGAAAACCAATTGGAACCAAATGTGGGTTATACATGTAACATGGAAACCTTCATATGTTAATGAGGCCAAAGGTCACATACCCAGGTCAAAGGTCATCTGAGGTCAAGTTTTAAAATGTAAACATGTAAAATTTGTCTCATTTGAAAAGTTGAAGCCCAATTGCAATCAAACTTGAGCCTTAGGTGCAACATGGCAACATTTATATGATGTTGATGTTACAGGTCACATAACCCTAACCCTGCCAGACGCAGCACAGTGCATCTGTGGTGACAGCTTGACCTTGCTGCACTCTGCACACAAGCCAATGTGACAAAGTATGCAATCTGATGCGTCTGGCAGGGTTTCTAGCCAAAATACCCTGGAGGGTTAGGGTTAAAGGTTATTGGAGGTCAAGTGGTAAAAATAGGCTTAAAATGTAAAATTGCTCTCATTTGAAAAGTTTCAAATGCGATGCAGTCACCAAAAAGAGTTTTTTTTTCAAATCCCAAATTTGTATCACTTAATTCAGTCTCAAGATATTGTGTTGGGGTGATTTTATAATAACACTTGAGTGTATACATGTATACAGTTCACTGACTTTGAGCATCAGTTTCTCAAAACAAGTGGCCATGACTCTATAGGTTTTGATATATAGGGTAGCTGGCTGCATTTTGGCCTTGAGAACAGGAGGGTTTTAATAGCCAAAAATGATGACCTTAACATGTTTAAAACCCTTAACCCCCTTGGGTACATGCAAAATCATATTGAAATTGTTGGATTTAGCAGTGTTAGGGGGAAGCACAGAGTTTTGTGTTTCAAAACTATCAGCAGAGCCTTGAAATTAGTGGGCCCAATTGTTTCAATGCAAATAATATAGATTTTTTCTTTACATACATCATGTACATCTACAATGCAGATTTTTGTATGGAAGTCGACTATACAAGGCTAAATGCCACTCTATGTAAAGGGCTACTACACACACAGGTGGTGGGGTTGGCCACATTTCAGGCTGCCAGCCCTACCACCCTTACGGTTTTCCTGGTTTCAGATCTAAATAGAGAATAAATCTTCAATAGATACCAAAGAAATTATCCCAATTTTCAGACCTATAGACCCAGGCGAGGTACATGTAACTTCCACCGTTGGTAAGACGAACTCACCTCTCCCCTTTCAAATGTGTCTAATGATGCAACAAGGCTGTTTAATACATAGTGCTTTAAAAAGTTCTGAATATACACATTGTGTACAAAACTTACACGTATTGTGTTTGTGGTACTAACTTTTGTTTAATCTATTTGAAAATCAAAATTGTAGCAGAGTGTGTGTGTGTGTATTTTGGAATGCAATTGTAACAAAGTGTAAACAGAAATGTATTTATGTTAGATTTCTAAACATGGCACAATTGTTGTATGAAAGTATGATTTAGGGATTTCTACTTTTTGGGTTTATTTTTAACTTGCAATACATGTAACTACATTCCATTGAGAATGGACTTTCATGACGTCATAATTGCGTTTACCACATTTGCCAGGTGGGGACGTGGAAGATTACCAGTAACCATGTTGTAGCATATACATGTATGGTTTCTCAGACGAAATATGCTTTGTACGTAGATGCTTATTTTCAGGCTTATTTTTACTTGGTTTTAGTGACCTGAAAAAAACAACCCATCGTTTCCTTATGAGTTTGAAAAAGTAGTCTTGATGTTTGTCCGCAAAACACTTGGTAGAAATTGACATGATCTCAACTCGTATGTACGGAAATGCACCCACAATGTGCTGTTCCATCCCCACTTGGCTGCATGAATGCAATGCATGAATGCAATGCATGAATGCAATGCATGAATGCAATGCATGAATGCAATGCATGAATGCAATGCATGAATGCAATGCATGAATGCAATGCATGAATGCAATGCATGAATGCAATGCATGAATGCAATGCATGAATGCAATGCATGAATGCAATGCATGAATGCAATGCATGAATGCAATGCATGAATGCAATGCATGAATGCAACAAGGTATTAACGGTGTGACATTTTATTATAAATGAAGGTCCATTGTCTCAGTGTCCAATGTAGACTTTCTCAATATTTTGACTCCTTGATTGTTTCTGTGTGTGTTGTATCATAGCCTGCACCAGATAATGATTTTTATATCCATTTCTGAAGGGATGGGTTTTTGTTTTTATTATGAATGACAAGTCAGAATTGCTACTGTGTATATATTCTTGTATAAAGTACGTACGGTAAGATTTATTTCAAATCGTCTATCATTGCTCATGTCATTTTTCTTCTCAAAATACCTCTGAAAAATAAGTAGGTTCATTATTACACCTGTATGATTTTCAAGAATGTGCGTGGAATACTTTCAACATTCAGGATGCTGAACATGTTGGTTTTATTTTTTGGTTTTCTTTGGGTTTTTTTTTAAACGATAGTTGATTGGTAAAATGCCATGTCTGGTATTTCAGGAAAAATTGGTAAGAAGTCATAACAATTCAAACATCAAAAGTAGCCTTTGTTTTATTTAACATTTTAAAATTGAAAAAATAAATAAAGTGCGTGGCGAGTTGAGAAAACTTATTAAAAACAACAAAGAGACAGTTGCATAATCATATTAAAGCCACTTTTTCAAGTTTCACATGGTGTGGAATTCAGCTCAGTTGCACCCCTCACTGAAAAGAATAAGACTAATAAATTTATCAACAAAAAGTAGTTTTTTTCAAGGAGAGAATGGTGTTTTGTAGGCAATTGAATGCAAAAAAATGTACGGTACATTATTGTATCTTAGATTTGCCTTGTAGAACATTAGCCAAGCTTAAAGTGAAAGGCTACATGTACTTGATGAAAGTCCCTGTATTGTCAATGTTTTTTTTTTTTTTTTTTTTTTTTTTAAAGGCTACATTAGCACAATTTCACTAACTCTAGTGTTACAGGTTTTATAAAAAAGTGTGTGAAATTGTGAATTTTATATGCCTTTTTATTGTAGGCAAAGATGATTGTGCGTGTACTTGGTTATGGACATTCATTTCTTTATCCAAAGTAAGTGTAGCTTTTAGTAGGTGTTTGTTGTGAAATAATTTGAAGAGGGAAAAAGAGAAAACCTTTCAAAACAAGGGTGAAATTTTAGTTTTATTTATATTTGTCTATATGTGGCCAAGATAATCTAGATGCTGAACACATTGACTTCTCATAACAAGTATCTCCTGCATACATGTATTTAACACTTTCAGAATTGTCTCACATTTGACTTTCATCTTCCGCATACTTTGTGAATGCATCCGCATAACAGTGGGTGTCGGGCTGAAAGGTTCACATCCAAGTTTTGGATGAGTAAAAATTGGCCTTCAGTTGAAAATTCTTCTTTTCTCCAAATAGAGCAGCGAAGCTGACCTTTAACAGTCACCACATCTTCAAACTATGCAAATTGTTTATGAAAACTTCAGTCAATGAATATTTTAATGAATTTAAATTGTGAATCTTTGTTTTAAACTCAAAGTTTTAAACTCAGGAAACATAGAGATGTAATAAATAATTTGCTTAGATGTAACTCAATTCTTGTTTTAAATGCTTGTTTTATGCGGTTATCACCCGTCCCCGCCAGGGTTGATTGATTTAAATCATTGATTTAAATCATTGATTTAAATCATTGATTTAAATCATGATGTTAAATCACTGGAAAAAAATATTAAAAATCACTAATAAAAATCAAGTTTTGATTTTTTTTTTATTTCTGTTATTTTTTTCATGTAAAAAGAATTTCTGTTATTCAGACCTGACTGTCATTAACTTTAAATCGCTTGTACTTGCTCTAACGGGATGTATAAGGCCAGTTTCCTGAAACGGTGTACTACATTTATCTTGTGTACAATGCATGATTCTGAAGTACATTGTACATTGTGTGTAATGTACTAGTACATGTACCTGCATGTACAAAATGATACAGTATTCCTCTCTTACATGTACATGTATATAGGTTTAAATAACTCAATGCATGTAATGCGCCTATCAATTGATACCCCCCCCCCCCCGCCCCCCCCCCCCCCCCCCCCCCCCCCCCCCCCCCCGCCCCGACCCTGCACCCACCCCCGAGTGAAATTTTGTATCCAGTTCATCAGGCATTAAGGACTTTCTGCTGAGTTGTATAAAAATGACAATTACAAATGTTGTGTTGGGACTTTTAATGATATTTAATAAATATTTATTGAAAATTTTGCCTCATCGTCTCTGCTAAACTGTCTATATTTTAACATACATGTAGGCCTAAATCTTCAATGGTGCTCTGTCCATTGAAAGTTCCATTGTCTGGTTCCCATTCTACAGCTGCAAATGCAAACTGACGCCGAAGAACAATATCTCCACCGCAAAAATTGTACAAACTTTTACGGGATCAAAATAAGGACAGTGCGTTAAAACAAAATATGGTGGCTGCATTCAATAGTTTTATTCCACCATGGTTGTGTGTAGAGAGGAGGGGGTTCCTGTTATCAACTTGGATGAGAAATGTGCAGTATGGTGGTGATGCTGTAACAGATTTTAAGACAAACTTTGTATTCTAGAAAAGAATATGATCAATGAAAGGGATTTCAGTACTGATTTCATGAACAATTGTGTGTGGTTATACTTGACTTTTAATGATGGTCATTTAAATTGACTTATTTAAAACAAATGTTTTATGCCAATGGTACGATGGTAAAAAAATAAAACAAATCGATTTAAATCAAAAAAATCTGATTTAAATCAAAAAAATCTGATTTAAAAAAAAAAATTTAAAATCATGATTGTTATTAACCCTGGTCCCCCGCACACATCCTCACATATGCACCCATACGGGGTACCTCTATTGTGGACTTCACTTTCCTTCTTGTATTCTCCTTTGTCCCTATTGAAATCTCAAACTCCATAGCGTTAACTTTGTGGGGTACCATTGTCCCCCTTTCTTCCCAGTACCCCGTAAGGAGACTAATGTACGAACACACTGCCCCGCCCTTTGGATGTTGGGATTGTAATTTGTTTTCATGCCCACGGGTGAGAACTTTGGTGCTCCTTTAAGTGGAAATAAAGATTTCCCCGTACTTTTGTACAGGAGAATAGCATACAGCGCCGCGGTGCTGCTCTTTTCTGGTTTTTCTTGTGCGGAACTGCCAACAGTGGGCAGGTACGGAAGCGTATTTAGGACATGACGAAAAAAAATTCCCGCTCACTATTTCGCCCGGGCGGATTAGTATTTCGCCCGGGCGGATTAGTAAATAGTAATCCGCCCGGGCGAAATACTAATCCGCCCGGGCGAAATAGTAATCCGCCCGGGCGAAATAGTAATCCGCCCGGGCGAAATAGTGGACGCGAAATTTTTTGGGGGCCATACGCTTCCGTAGGCAGGCCATTTCCCCAAAGTGGAAAAAGTGGGGTTCCGTCGCCGTTCCGTTGGGGAACCTATACGTATGACAATCAAGAGCTAGCAAAAGATTAACATTCTACTTGATCGATAGACCGTCCCATCCCCACAACCTTCGTCGCACCCCACCCAAACCCCAAACAGTGCAACCATCTCCTAAAATAATGACCGATAGATGGCGCTATTACGGGTAAACGTGTGTACAATACAAGCATGTAGTTTTTACGTACGTGTACGCAGTGTTCAGACGGACTTTCCAGTGTGGGGCTTTACAGGTAAACAAAACAACACATTCATGACACAGTTTAATTGTATCTGCTTTATAAATGCCGTTTGGAAAGAGTTCGATGTCCGTAT
This sequence comes from Hippasteria phrygiana, assembly GCA_037893225.1. Classification (NCBI taxonomy): domain Eukaryota; kingdom Metazoa; phylum Echinodermata; class Asteroidea; order Valvatida; family Goniasteridae; genus Hippasteria; species Hippasteria phrygiana. Next base: position 100,396 of record JAZGUH010001021.1, read on the forward strand.
GTAGAACTCTTGCCCTTGCTGCGGCTCCAGACACGCGCAGAGTCAGTAAAAAAAACCCAGACACGTTCACTGACGTTAGCCCGCCTGTTGACTCCATTTTTGTACACGTAAACTGTTACTTAGCCTTTACTTATTTTTGTTTAGGCCTGCCTGTCCACTCACACTGCGATGGAGTCCAGAAAATTGTATGAAACAATTGGAAATAAAATTGGGCGATTGTGTAGTGTAGGGCCCGGCACCCCTCTTTAGTTTTGATGAAATTAGATTCAAGAGTATTTTTTTTCATTCCAAAATGACTTGTTTAACCTAGCAGCACGTACATTAGCAGACTTCTCTTAATTCTTTTGACATCTTTTTTTTGTAATTTTAAACTGTTTATTGCGGTAGAAAATGCAGTTGCCATGCGAATCAACGCGGTTTTGCGTGTTTACTGTGCGTCGCGGTGATCGCCATCTTTTATTTTCGAGTTGCGTTTTGTCGTCTTCATCGCCGCTTTACCCCAAAATTTCCCTCAAAATCTAAAACCCTGCCCTTTATCAACATCATACCTGTTGTATGTTGGTTTGTAATGTCGGTTTGACGTTTGTAATGTCGCTAACTAGTTTGGCAATTTCCATTCACCTAAAAGTGGATTTTTGTTTCCTTATATAGGGAACAGGGCCCTACACTACACAATCGCCTAAAATTGTGGCGTAAACGGCTAGTCATCTTACTCATTTTCCGAAATATTGGACATTAAACTTGGACTCTATTGCATGCAAACGATTTCAACTGGTGTCAGCCATTTTGAAATGACGTCACTGGATTCGAAACAGCTTGCCAACGGCTGTTTGATGAGAGCACAGCTAGCTTATCACGATTTTGCACGAGATGTTCCACTGAAATCGTGATAAGCGAGCTGTGCTCTCATCAAACAGCTTCGGCCAAGCTGTTTCAAACCCATGGCCAGTGACGTCATTTTAAAATGGCTGACACAGTGTTCGATTTAGACGGGTGCACGCATGCACTGGTGCATGTACTTTTTCCTCTGTGCACGTAAACCTCTGATACAACGTGCACGCTGTGCATGTACCTTTTTAGGCCTGTACGTACGTACCTGCTGGTATATTTCCCCATGTTGAACAACGTATCAACGCGCACCCGATTTATTGCACGCAACGATCGACATGATGTGTGCGTGCCTGCATATTACCATCGTTGTAGTCTCGGTCAAGTGCAAACAACCGCAACCGATCTGCTACCATATTATTCCCAATGTACAATGTACGTACACGCAGCTAACATTGACTTGAGAAAAGACTTGTTACCCGGCCCCCGCGACCTGGGGTTAGAGCAATTGATCAATAAAGCCAACCTCAAAAGCGCATCTGCGCGTGCGTGTTACTTTGTTGGTAGTCTTGGTCAAGTGCAAGCAACCGCACTGAATGCCACCGTCTTATTCCCAGTGTACAATGCATGTACACGCATCTAACACGAAGCGAAAGTCGTCTTGAGAAACGACAATGCGTGCGGCACATGCATTGTGCACAAGACATGCAAGACAATGTTTTTGACAGCTCACGGGTGATTTGGGCGTCCATGGTATAATTTATCAGCTGTTACTATAAATCAACAGTGTCAAAATAGAAACAAACGCTCGTCTTTAGTGCCGCAAGGAAGCCAACTAAAGGTAAATGTCGTAGTACTCCAACTACTCAACTAGTGAAACCTTGTCTGAGTTGTCATCAACCCGGCCCCCGATCCTTCCTGCCCCGATTGCCGGCGCGGCCTCGGCCCCCGGGCCCCGGCCCGATTCGCGATCTCTCTGTGGCCGGCCCTGATATTAAATTTTAGCGGAACCGAGCTCAGTCCCGGCGGGTCCGATCCCGGTGGGCCTGAGCTCATGATGCTGTACACGTGGTGATTTCCATCAAAAGAAAAACAAATTTCTCCGTTCTTCCGGTTAGGAAAAAGTGACGTCATCACGATAATATCGCAATATTTTGGGCCGATATTTCGGTATCAAAATATCGAACAGTCTTCCGTGGAACATGATACTACAGTAGTAACGTAACTTCGGCTTCGGCTTCGTCTTCTCGCGATCGTGTCAGAGATTGCTAATTACCACTGATGAAATAAACAAACAGCGAATACCAATTGTACAAAAACACATTTTATTTACAAAGCAAAACAATACCCTTAACAGCACTATACATGTAATAGCTACATTTGAAAATTTGTAGGAATACACATTTTAAAACAACAAACCTATTGTTCTTTTGGGTTATGACTTGTGTGCACACTATTTTGTGCATGTAAAATTTATTTTGTGCATGTAACTTTTTTGGTCTACATGCACCAGTGCATGCGATTTTTTTCTTTCTAAATCGACCCCTGGGCTGACACCAGTTGAAATCGTTTGCATGCAAGACTATGGAATCTGAGTTTAATGTCCAATATTTCGGAAAATGGTGAGTAAGATGACTAGCCGGTAGCAGTTTGGGATAGTAAGACGACAGAGAACACATCCAGACCGTTAAAAACGCCGTCCAGATAGCGCTACCCTAGCCCTACAAATAGGGCTGTAAATGGTTCCTTTTTTAACTTCTAGCTTTTTACTGTCACTAATTTTACAGCCCTACTCCAACGGCAGCCCTACACGCTGAGTTTTACAATTGGTCGACTTTGATTTCAAATATCTCCCCAAATTCTTTTTGCTGAACACTTTTATATACATCATTGTATTCCTGAGATGTTGCAATTTCTACAGTATATAACAAGGCTTACTAAATGCTGAATTCGTCCGGCTGTGAGGTCTTTAAAAATGACAAATGCTCCAAAACCTTCCAAAACGTCTTTACATGGAGGACGCCATCTTGTATTCATCGCTAGGATCGAGAGAAGTCGGGGCACCTGGCGGTTGTAGAAAATGGTCTTTCATGAACTATGCATTTTGCATGAGTATGTATGACGCGCGGTTGTTTCGTGAGAAGTCAGGGCACTGGTCTTGTTATGAATTATGCATAAACGTCCACGGATTCGTGTGTGCATACATCCGCGCGACGCCTCGTGCATATAATTAATAACAAGACCAGTTTCTGCAGCCGCCGAGTAAAGTGCCCTGACTTCTCAGGAAACAACCACGCGTCGTACATGACATGCTATCATGCATAATTCATGTAAAAGCATTTTCTACAACCGCCGGGTGCCCCGACTTCTTTCGATCCTAGCGATGAATACAAGATGGCGTCCTCCATGTAAAGACGTTTTGGAAGGTTTTGGAGCATTTGTCATTTTTGAAGACCTCACACAGCCGGACGAATTCAGCATTTAGTAAGCATTGTTATATACTGTAGAAACTGCAACATCTCAGGAATACAATGATAAAAGTGTTCAGCGATAAGAATTTGGGGAGATATTTGAAATCAAAGTCGACCAGTTGTAAAACTCAGCGTGTAGGGCTGCCGTTGGAGTAGGGCTGTAATGGTGACAGTAAAAAGCCAGAAGTTAAAAAAGGAACCATTTACAGCCCTATTTGTAGGGCTAGTGCTACCCCACCGCACGAATTTGTGAAATTCTTACCACACGAACATATGGGCATGCAGGACGTGTGACTAAGGACCAGCCCGATGTCAAAATCCGCCAGCCACACTCGTGGGGCTACAGTAATGTGTGGTGTCACCAGCATATTAAAAGCCGCAGGGGTTCATACCGGAGTTGTGATCCACAAGCCATACATGTACATGTACACTTGCAAATGTTCGTCTTTTAAATTGACAATAAGTTTGTGGCAAACCGTGGTTTTCTCACATCCCTTGTAGGTCCAGATCAAAGAGTGGCTGGTGGACTAGCTATGTTCTACACGGAACAGTAGTCATTGTAGGGGTTTGGTCACCATGAGTAGCGAAGTGTTCGTCTGTGAAGTGTGCAATCTGGATTACAGCACATGGGGTCAGTTTCAGGAACACTTCTGGTCCATGATACACCATAAACAGCTGGAGAACACATTTGGCAGGTGCGTTGAGAAAAGGTGTTGGTGCTGGATTGCTGCTAAAAGAGCTACAATCAACCCTAACCCTCCAGGGCATTTTGGCTAGAACCCTGCCAGACGCAGCAGATTGCATTGTTTGTCAAATTGACTTGTGTGCAGAGTGCAGCAAATTTAAAGTGGAGCTGTCGGCACAGATGCACTGTGTGCTGCGTCTGGCAGGGTTGGGGTTTAATGTTCTTAGAAGTACTGCACCCGATTTCACTAAACTCATCGTAACTTAAGACGCGTCGTACGGTTTAAGACGCGTCGCTGCCCTGCGACACGTCGTAGCTGCGACGCGTTCTGCGAACCATTTCACTAAACGCGTCGTAAGGGCGATGCATTGCATTTTCAGTTTAATGAGATATATTTCTTGGACGAGCCTAATTATTTTCGCTCTTTGGTACTATTTTGTGTCTCAAATATTTCCGTCACCAAATAGCCGTTGTATATTAACACGCAGCCTGCGCGATACGCGGAAACGGTGAAATCAAGGTGGATGATTGGAAGAAATGTATCTTTGGATGTCGTCAATGCTTTTATTATTTGATTGAACATTTTTTTTTTACAATCTGCCAGTATGTATGGATGGGTGTGTGTGTCATTGCATGGTTTTATCTATTTTGGGAATCGTGGGATTGACTGGCTTTGATGGCGGGTTGTTGATTTAATAGCGTGCTCTTCCATAGTGTATTTCACAGATTGGTCGTGAAGTTGCTTTCAATCTGGTAGCTTTGTCAGTGTGACTATTATTTAAGGCCGCATCCGAAACGGGGATTTACTTATTCTCCACCACACTGTAAATAGCCGCACGCGTAGCAAAAATTCCGGCTTCGGACGCGGCCTAAATAAATAATTACATCCGATAACCTCCCACACACACTGCACTTATATCCGCCTCGTGCAGACCGTTGGTGGCGCTATACATTACCAATCAACGTTTGTATGCAAGGGACCCCCTTTCGTAAGTACACACGTAGAATGGATTTTACGCTCTTTGCCAGTAGTGAGCTCAAGATAACAGTTTGCATTGCGGTGGGTGATGCCCTCGGGAAAATCAGTTCAAATGGAAAATTCGTTCGTTACAGTAGGCTAATACAACCACCATCCCACGCCCACGCAAGTTCCCCAAAATCCCGGGAAAAACTTACCGTCCCCCTTCCCTAGCCCTCCGCAAAATAACAAGTCGATCGACAAAATCAATAATTGTATAGGTATATGACAAACAAATTAAGCATTAATAATCAGCGTTCTCTGTACGTACCCGTGTATCGGGTTGAATATTATTTCCAACTCTTTCCAACAGCTGAACAATCCCCTCTCGTGTGAAACGGTATCTGCTGTACGTTTCCTCATCGCTTAGATTGTCTAAGGGATTGCGCCTGTCTCTAAACACCCTCTCTCTTCTTATTGCTCTTCTAGCTTCACGTTCTGCAAGAAGCATAAGCGCCATCTTTATGATTTTCTCATATATTTCATGTATTTACGACGACCCAAATACACGTCGTAACTTACGACGTGTTTCATGTCGTTGTCAAGGTATTTGCGACGCATTGAACGCATCGTAACTTTAGTGAAATGGCTTGTAAGACGCGTCATAAGTTGCGACGCGTAACTCGTCGTAACTCGAGTTACGACGCGTCGCAGCGTTTAGTGAAATCGGGGGCAGGGCCCAATTTCATGAAATCCGTAATGTTTTCACCGAGTTCTGTGCTTACGGCCTGCAATTCTGTGCCAACCGAGCTAAGTACGTGTCTTATTAGGATATGAAACTTGTGATTCTTCTAAGAAAGCTGATTGATATAGGCCTATGGGTCATTCTGTGAATGAAAAAAATGGAGTCCGTGTTACATGTGAAACCGAAAAACACATTTTCTGACATATTTCCATTGATTTGCCTTGAACATGTCTGCATTTTATGAACTAGTTAAGGATATATCTCTAATGGAAAGATATGAAAATCAGACCTCTTCAGTAGATATGAGGCATAAAATATGATTTTGTGTGGATTTCACATGTAACATAGACACCGGTGTCCATGTTACATGTAAAGCCCATAGCTTGTAAAGTACCATATCACTGTAAATTTCAATTGCAAACGTCTGACTTCCATTTGTTCAATATTGCTGTCTGTAAGTACACGGAATGTGGTTTAGTAAAGAAAATGTTGAAGAAAGTTCTTAAGATATGGCAAAAATAAGGTACTGGTTTCACATGTAACAGGGACACCAAAAGACTTGGTGTCCTGTTACGGTGTGATAGTTTATCCTTATCGTGTATGAAGAAAATACATATGATTTGTAAAATTCATGTTGTGAATTGGGTATTTGTGCTGCTCGGACACACATAATCTGTTTTGGGTATATAAATGTGACCTGCTCCAGAAAAAGGTGATATAAGTCGCGCTATGCATTTATGTGTAATGGCCCTTTCAATGTTGAGAGGGTGAATTTTTTTGTGAAAATATATTTTTTGTTTTTTGTCTTTAATGACATATTAGATATCTAAAGTTTCCGGTTTGGTGCACAGCAATGTTGATTTCGGTGAATAAAGTAAAAAAAATACCTTTTTAGAGTGCATTGTTCCATTGCATTGTAGTAGAACTAGCTATTTCAAAGCCTGTTTTCTCGGTTGTGCAATTTTAACTCCATAGAACTAATTAATATGCAAAAATGCGATATCTCCAGAACGGAAAGGGCTTTGGAGCTCTATCATGTACCAAATGAAAGCTTACATTGCGGGCTTTCCAAACATACATAAAACTAATTGTTCATATTTTGCGACATAATATACCTTTTTCCAGAGCGGGTCACAAATAACCGTGAATGTGAAGAAATCCTCAAAATTTCACAACTCGTGTGAAAAAGTGTACCAACTTCATGGAATGACCCATATAGCTCCATACCTCGGGCAGCTTTTAGCCTTGTGCAGGGCGAACTTGCATAAAAAAAACAAAAAATAATATTAATAATAATAATAATAATAAATTTAAAATAAAAATCTCCAAGTTTCTGTAAAGTTACAGTTGCTGTCAAAAGTTTACATTTACTGCTTTGTCCTTGCCCAAGGAATATCACGTGACTACACACCCTATCTTGGTACAATTCTTTATTTCTTTGTAGTGGACAGACTCATATTTGTAGCTTGTGCAAAGTCAATAGCGACTCTCTCTCCAGTTATGCCAAGCACCTCATCGGCCAGACACACAGGGTGGCCAGTGACGAGCGTAAGAAGCGGAAACAGTTGCAAGTATCTACAACCTCTTCGAGTAAAAGGTAAAGTTGGCTCAAGTGGAGTAATTTGGGTGTGTCATTAACAAGGTTATTTAGTTCTGCGTGTGAAGTATGACACATACTGACTTCATGAAAAGTCTGTTCTACAGATATTTTCATGGTAAATGTTGCACCGGCTGGTCCAGCTTGGTTCCTCCAGTTAGGGTGTTTGAGGGTGAAACTTGGCTTTCCGCCTGTTCCAACAAATATACTCCAGCTGTACCTAGATGTAGAACGAAAAGTTATAATGCCAATAGCTTTGCCCCTCGTTCTGTATCTCTATGGAATTCTTTACCTGGTTCATGTTTCAGTTCAGCTGAGGATCTTTCCTGCTTCAAGAAGAATCTTAATTCCTACCTCTTGCGTTTTTTATTCTTTTTCGTTTTGTAGCTCTGCACCTCAAGTGACTTTTAGCCTTGTTCAGGATGAACTTGCATTTAAAATAATTGAATTTTTCTATAACTTTCATTTCTGATCACTTGTTGATTTCAGTCAAAGTAGTAATGGTGGACCGCTGCATACAAATCAACATCATGGATACCAACAGCATCAAAATCCTCCCGGTTAGTATTTCAGAATATGATTGTTTTCAAGATGATTTCTACTCACGGTGTTCAGGCAACTCGACCGTTAGACAGCTCGACTGAAAAGACAAGTCGACCATTGAGACAAGTCATGTTCGGACAAGTCGTCCATTGTTATCATCTGTTGCTAAAGGCAAAGTGCCACTTCATGTGTCGCATGCTGCATTCAGCGCCCAGCACACATAAAAATGCTGCATAAACATCAATGGTCAAGTTGCCTCCATGTCAAAGTCGACTTGTTTCAACAAACAACTGAGCAAGTTGTCTCAACGGTCGAGTCGTCTCAAGTCAGCAGTGTTAGAACCCAGCGTTACTGCAGAGTTGAGCCTCGAGTTACCCCTTCTTTAATTTTGCCACTCCTCCGAATTGTTGATTGTGTGTTTATGGTCTTTTTCAGCCTCTAGTAATGGACCCCCAGTGCCAGGAAGGAATATGCAGCATCCATCTTTTTCAGGCTTTAATGGGCATCTTCCAGATCCAGCAGGCAGTAGGCAGAACCAGTGTTCTTGGACACGGCAGCCCAGCTACTTCAGAATGTGGGGAGACAACTATGTTGACCAATCAAACATTCACAGAAGTTTCCAACAGTCCTCGGCTCAACAGTGGAATTACGGCAATGGCAGAAACTATATCTACTCCGGGAACAGAACATGGATGCCTATGAATGACCGTCCATACACACAGAATGGTCATTATTATGGTGGCCACAATAATCCTTACACATCCAACATGGCAAATACTTACAATGGTGGCAGCGGTGGGATGCCAGCACAAACTACACAAAGTAACTATCAGGCAAATGCAAAGAGCTTCTCAATGCAAAAGTCGGCAGTGAGCAAGGGAGGATGTAACGCTGTAGCCAATAAGTCAGTGGCAGGGTTGAAAAATGAGAGTGCATCAAACAAAATGCCCAATCCAAGTTCAGGTGTCAAGGACAAGACCCAGTCAGTTGCCAAGTCAGCCCAAGACACTAGTAGCTGTGGGGATCAAACTGCTACTAAAACACCCTCAAGCAATAGATCAGGTCCCATCTCAAAACTAATGGCATCGAGCTCTAAACAAACCCAACAAGCTGTCGGCAGCAAAGGTCCTCAACCTGTGTCCCAAGCACCTTTGAATGATAAATCAGATTCTCAATACAAAGCAGAGACAACAAGCTCCAAACCAAACCAAGAAGCTGGTACTGTAAAAGATCAAATAATTTTAACAGCATCTTCAACTTATGAATCAAAATTTCCTACCAAAAGAAGGGAATTGACTAGATGGGACAATCCAGGAAGTACCACAAGATGCCTCTCAGACGAAAATGAGCCAGTGCAAGATGGGGCATGTGACCAAGCTAAAAGCAGCACAAATCAAGGCGGAGATAAAAACCCTCGCAAGACACCAGTTGCTGAAATCACTAGCAAGTCGACAGAAGCCGGCAAGGAACCTGACCCGCTTGTTGCAAGAAAAAGCAGTGCTGGCTTAAGTTTGCAATCCAGGGTAAAACCGCTTCCATCGGGTCTAGTCAACCAACTCCCCAAAGCTACCAATACAGCTGCTGTGCATACCGCAACAGAGAAATCGGGCACAACTACTGCTACAGGTGATACAAGAATTGTTGCAGTCAGCGGTGCTCTGAACAGACCGTCCCATATACACAAGCTGTCAGCATTAGATTACAATACAATGCAGCAAGAAGGTGTAACACTTGCATCCAGCACATCTTCTAAACCAGAAAGTTTTAAAAGCTCGGAACCCACACCTGCAATGCTACAGAAATCAGTGTCTGTGCCAACTGTCTTTATGACCCCAAAGGCTCCGCCTAAGGTGACAAGACTAACCCTACCCAGAGCAAACTCCGATCCTGGTGATAAAAAGGCATTCAATACCAGTGGTCCCTTAAGTGATGGTACCAATATTGCCACCATCAAACCAGTGTCGGGTCCTGCAGATGGCTTGGATGAAGAAGCCAGTGTTACCCGGATCCAGCTTCCCCCGAGTCTACAGCGAGAGCTGACCAAGCTGCTGGTCAAGAGCCAAGTGCCGAGGCCACGCCCCAATCTGGCCACCTCCCGCAGCCGACTCCACGCCGGCGAGCACCTCCAGGCCCAAGTGGTGAACTCCCCCGACAGGATGGTGCAGCAGCTGCTAATGAAGCTCCTGGACTTGCCAAAATCCCGCGATCGCCAGGTGCAGCAGATCGAGGAGCTCCAGCAGCTGTTGCAGGCCTCCAGGAAGGGTAGTGAGAGGGCCCGCTTTGCATTTCAGCAATTCCCGGAGGTTTCCCAGGAAGACCTGGAATCTTTGCTGCAGAGTGGGCACCTGAAACCCTTGCTGTCTGAAGATGCCTCATCCATTTTTACCATGTTTGCAAAGGAACATTCCCAGGTCCTGGCAGGTCATGAGCATGTGCCATCAAGTAAAGCTAAAAAGACAAAGAATCCAATCAAAATCACAGGACTACACCAGGAGAATCCAGCATCATTACCACCGGTAGAAACTGAACTTGTAGATTCTAAAGAAGCTGTAAGGGCCCTGATAAATGCTACCACACTGAATCAGGTGCATCCAGTGTCATCGTCGGCACCGGGACAAGAGGACTTAGATTCTAAAGAATCTCTGAAGTCCCTCGTTGCAACCACTGACCATCCAGCAACTCTTCCCACACCTCAAACTTTGCCAAAACAAAAAGAGACGGCTTCTCCCGAAGTAGCCAATGTTCCGTATAGTGTTGAACAAAGAGTCGAAGCCATACCACAAGAACCTAATGCAGAAGAGCTCTCTGTTCCTTTCATTAAAACCGAGCCACACACCGAAATCGGTGATGAAGACCATCTTGAGAAAATGTCGTCTTCTGCCACACCAGGTACTGGCCTGTGCAATTCGCTGCAGTTTCAGGCAGTGGAACGCAGCAGCATTTGTGAGCCACATGAGGTAAGTGCCTTTCCTACGAACTTAAATCTTAGCTGGTGATGACCAAGGCCCAGTTTCATGGATTTCATAAAGCTAAATTCTACACTAACAGCTTGCAATTCTGTGCTAACTGAGCTAGCAAAAAAAATTCTGCACTAACCTGGGAAGCCCAGAATTGTTACTATGCATGCACACAAGCCAAAGTTGCTTGCTTATAAACCCGTGAATTATAATGCTAATCGTCGGCTGAAAATGACACACTAGTTAAAGGGGATTCCTCGCTTACGGTAGGTAAGCATAGCCATGAAATTGGGCCCTAGTTTCTAAATGCAAGCTTTTCTGTGCGGAGCAAATTTGTGTGCTTAGCAGCACCATTAAATTGGTGCTTGATTTCCTTACCCTTCGTGCAGCCAAGGTGCTCAAACGATAGACCAATTGTTCAAATTATCTAATTACTCCTTTGAGCCAATTCCGCTCAAACTACATGTATTCCTACATCAAACCCCCCCCCAGTTGGACCTGGAATAATCACCTTTAAAGCGGGGGTTACCCACCAGGCAGGCCTTTTTTTTTTCCGACAGTGAGAAATCTGGGCTTCTGGCCAAGCGCCATTCATTTGTATACAAACCTAAGTCCTTTGTGTATAAACCGCTTAGCCGGCCCCCGGCGAGGCCGAGCCGGCCTGCATAAAGGAAACTATCAATCATCCCACTGCTTGCCCAGTGACAGACGGTAAACAACAGATGTTTGCGCCCACAGAAAGCCTATGTCTGTGACTGTTTTATGTCCATGCTTTTAGAAGGTGCCTTCCGGGTGAGCACCTTGGTGCGCGCGAGTCATTTTATGGTCGTTGCGCCTCCCAGGGTTTCATTAAGTCTGATCCTGCTTGTACGCAAGATTCAGCTGCAGTTTCTGAATGGGTTTTACTGATTTGAACATCTGTTGTCCGACATGTAACTGTGGGTTTAATTCGCCATCGTCCACCAAGATGGATTGGGCAGAGAGCCAGGTGATGCCGCCGCTGTTAGATTCTTTGTAAAGCACTTGCGGCCAGAGGACCACACACTCCTCATGAATATTGCTTTGACGAAACTGCTTGTGTGCCCTGACCTGTACATGTATAGCACTATAAACCTGTATGAGCTCATCAGCCAGCTAGGCGCTAATGCTAGTACCACACCCAAAAAAATGGTACCGCTATTGATACCGCTATCAGACAATATGATATGATCCCTTATTTGTTGCTGTTGAATCCAATGGCTTGATCGAGGTGAAGGATTTTAATAGAAATTTTATTTCATATTTCAAATTATTTACATGTACATCATAGCCTGGTGCACTTGTATGCAGTCATGAAAGTGCCTCTGGCCTGCCTACACAAGAGAAATGGAAACAGGGTGTACCAGAGGATCCAACCGCAGGAGATCCCCCCGGCAGCCTGCAGGAGGTCTTGCTGGAGCTGTCACTCCAGGAGGAGGTGCTTCACAAGAAGCTAGGCACTGAGGAGAGAAGCATGAAGACGACCAAGGAACTCATCCAGAAGAAACAGCTGCGTTTCAGTAAACTCAAGGAGCAGAAACAAAAGGTTTGAATATTTTCTGTACGTCGCAGGGGTGGGATTTGTCAGGATTTTTTGTCGAGGTTTCAGCAAGCTGGAATTCCTGAGGTGTTGTCCTAAAGGTATTTATACCTGTAAAAGTGTATGTAGAGCAATAAAAACGGATATTTTAAGGGTGGTGGGGGGTGCCTTCAGGCAAATACAAACTATATGTTGATTTTTTTGTGTGGATTTTTTTGTAAATTTTTTGTGGATTTCGTTGATTTTTCATTTTTGGCCAATCCCACCCCGAACATCGTGAGCGATGCCAGGGGTGTTTAGAATGAAGACTGAGGCGTATCCTGGGGGAGGCAATAGGGTAGAGCACAGGAACCCCCCCCCCCCCCCCCCCCCCCCCCCCCCCCACCTGATGGCGTTTTGTGCCCACTGACGAAGTTGAAGGGGTATTCAGTTTCTGCCTTGTTCTTCCGTGGGTGGGTGGGTGGGTATATATGTGCGTGGCTGAGTTTGTATAGCTATTCAAACCGTGGACCTTTAACAAAGAGGACAATAGGGTCCACGATTGAGTCAAGGTCCACGATTGAAAATCGTGTACAAAACATATGGGAGGCCTTCCAAAAAAGTTAAGAGTATAAACAAAAGAGGAACAATGGGAGGTCTGCGATTGCCGGTGTTTACACACTTGGATGTGTGCTTGTGTGCAGAAAAAACTCTTCAGCATGATAATTTGAGAAATACCTAACATATGAATAAACTTTAAATTTGGTTTCTAGATTGGTCTTGGTATCCTTGGGGATGACAGGTCAAAACTTGTGTGTTTAAACAGTTCACTTTACTCAGTAGGATATGTTCAGTTTTAAGGGGGCAGTTGTGTTTAACACACCCATGTTTTTTTTAATATGAAGGGAAGAACGTCCGCAGTTGTTGTAGCAGCTGAGGGATTTTCCCCCAAAACAAACTGAAAATCGCTACCAAGACCTATGGTTCGGCTTGTGCAGTTCATCCTCATGTGACCGGCTCTACAAAAATGGGTATTATGTCGCAAAATTTGAGAAATGAGATATATTCATAGTTGAATTTGTCACATCCTAAGCTTTAATTTGGTGCAGGTTTCACCCCTGTGGCATTTTGTGTTCTCAAAATATCTTGACATTTGCATTCTCATGTTTTCCAGTTTAACAGAAGTGCGTTTAGAGATATAGCCCTTTAAACATAGCAAATGGAAAGAAATGAGATATAAGTAATTTCTAAGAACATTGTGGTTTTTTTTCATCTTTATTCATCAATATTAACGTTTCTGAAAACAAATTATGAAAATATAGAAATAACAGAAGCCAACAAACCAAACAAAAATAATAAATCAATTGCATGAAGATTTTGTTTGCCCGCTTCACATAAAACAGCCCTGTACATGTTTTTGCATAGTGCGACATAATGCCCCTTTTTGTATTGCTGGTCACATATTAACTTTCTGTTTATGTACATGCAAGAAATATGAAATGTTTCTTTGCTGCATGCTGACTATTTGTCTGCCGCATTTAAATATTTTCATATGATTACCATTGAATAAACTGGAATTGGTAAACATGCAAGAGTGCAAAGCTACAATCAATGGGTACACCTTTTTTTGGTGTCCATGTTATGAACAACATTTTGAAAAACAATGATGTAAACATTATTTGAGATTACACACGAATCGGTCATCCAGCTTTATGCCAGCTTGGAATAAAAAGTGCTATAAGTGTGGCAAATCCTAGTTTTTCAAAGAGCTATTCAGCATTGCTCTGTCATTCATAATGGTGTCTCTGTGACAAAAAGTGTACCCATGATTGTGGCTGTGCACAAGAATGACCCAACACTATTTTTGTTCAGATCTCACTGGAGGTGTTAGCCATTAGAACGAAACGCCTGCAGCTGCTCACTGACGCCAGCCATACATCATGCTCTGCCTGTACCGTACCTTCCCCTGCCATCGACCCACCTCCTCACACCTCTAACGTCTCAAGTGAAGTCTCAAGACCAAGCGCCGTGACCAGTTGGAATGCCAATTTAAGCCTAGGCACGGCAACCCTGCGTTCATGTCGCGGAAAGGCAACATCGAATTCTCTTGCCATCAACCAAGTCGGCGTGCCTCCCAAATTTGTTGGCCCGCCAACTCGCACAGCAGGTGGTAGCCTGCCTAGGGGCCTACCAGGCACAAGAAAGCCAATGAAACATTCAGCTAATGACAGAATGGCAGTAAAGAGTGACTCAATGAAGGCCGGGGTTGCTAAGACCGGAATTGGAAAAGATCAGAAAAGAGTGGCCCAGACCTCACGGACGTCTCACTGGTTGAAAGTAAGTCCCTCATAGACCCCTTCTAGCACCCTGCTCAATCCAGCAAAACCCAGTCATGGCAGTCGGATGCCAAGATCGGTATAGCCTAGTGACCATTGTGCGGATCTGAATATAAAAACTGTTTATAGGGACGGTTTGTTCAAAGTAGAGCATCTGAACTTTTAGCGGTAACCAAAAAACTGAACTTGATCACTTTCTTGCATAACAAAACAGTTGTGGTTCACCTCTTGAATATGGATGACAGCCACAGCCACAGTTTAAAAAAGACCACCTGGCCGGTTGTCGTCTAGACGCGCATTCCTGCACGTACCCCATCCATTCATGTTTCAACTACACTCGGCCAAAAAATGAAAGTTCCCACCTTGTACTTTTTTGAATAACTCAAGAATACTGTAATCATTTTAACCCCTTGCGTATGGATAACGCCATATGGCGTAAAAAAAAAAAGTGCCACCAGGCCGGATGACGCAATTGGCCGCCGTTTGTGCAGTTTCAATCCATTGTTGGATTATTGTTTATGATACGCTCTACTGCACAAACACGTTGTAGCGGTTCGCTTGGCTGCCAGAACCGCCGCGACACCCCGACGTCTCCCGTAAAATACCGTGCTTAAGGGGTTAAACATTTCAAAAAGTCATGCAGGAAAGGGTTCTGCTTTTAATGATGCGTCATTTATGGCACACAACGTTTGCTTAACCCTAACCCTGCCAGACGCAGCACAGTGCATCTGTGGTGACAGCTCCACTTTGCTGCACTCTGCACACAAGTCAATGTGACAAAGTATGCAATCTGATGCGTCTGGCAGGGTTTCTAGCCAAAATACCCTGGAGGGTTAGGGGAAAAAAAAAATGAGATTTGTCGAATTGGGTGCAAAAATAAAAGTGGCACTTTTATGATGCACACTCAATATTGCATTGAAACTCTGTTTACAAACGTTTTCATTAATGTCAACACGGTTTATCAAAACTGCTGCTGAAATCATGAGGTGTAAATATAT
This sequence comes from Hippasteria phrygiana, assembly GCA_037893225.1. Classification (NCBI taxonomy): domain Eukaryota; kingdom Metazoa; phylum Echinodermata; class Asteroidea; order Valvatida; family Goniasteridae; genus Hippasteria; species Hippasteria phrygiana. The sequence goes on from JAZGUH010001021.1 coordinate 116,051, forward strand.
GATGCATCATTCGAAGCAGAACCTTTATCTGCATTTATGACTTTTTGAAGTGTTTAAAATGATTACTGTATTCTGGAGTTCTTCAAAAAAGTACAAGTGGATTGTTTGACGAAAAAAGTACAAGACGGGAACTTTCTTTTTTGGCCGAGCGTATACTGTTCTTGGATGGGAGTGTAATGAATAGATGGAGCTTTTTCAAGCAAAGCTTTCATTAACACGAAAGGGGGTCTCCAAGTGCGATGAATAGGACCACTCTATTCAGTGTGGTGCCTATTGTTTGCACATACATTTGGCATACCAGCCCCCATTAATAACAGCTGGACACAAGGGGTTAATTGATTAACAATTGGTGAAGCCCAGGGTGCTATGCATCCCTGAGGGTGTTAAACACATCATATTCCACATCACAGCAGTCAACAATTGTTTTGTTATATCGCCAAACCCAGTTTTTTCAGTTCAACTTGCTTTGCTCGGTGAAAAGTAACTCAAACAAATCACGCGATCAAAACAGCTGATCGTGTGCTAGTTCGCTACTCCCAATATTATACAAATAATGAATGTTTATGAGTGCGATGGTAAGAATAATTTCATGAGGTGACAGATTGAATGTTCCATTCCACGAGGCGAAGCCGAGTGGAATGGGACATTCCATCTGTCACCGAATGAAATTATTCTTAACATTGCACGAATGTGAAACATTTATTATTTGTTTTATACAATGCCTGAATAAATCTGACAGATTGCATGCATGGATTTCTTGGTGTAACGTTACAACGTGCCGTTTACCTTCTCAGTCTCGCATAAAACCGCGACAACAAATTGTCCAGTTCTGAATCAGTTAAAGCTTCAATTGTTGTTCCTGCGTGTCTTGCAAATTCATCTAATCGTTTCACTGCATATTTGATTTGTCTCTTTGTATTTGGAGCGTCAGCATCGCCTACGAGTTCCAATATTTCGTCGCCTGTTGGGAGAACAAACCGCGGCAGTTCGGGAAACTCGGCCGCCATGTTGTGTGAATGACAGCCCTGTTGTAGCGCCACCATAGTGACCGTGAAATTAGGGAAGTTTGTTTGGTTCTATCAATGCGCGCGCACCGTTTGATAGAACCATGTGATAGAACGTTTTGGGCAGTGCGGGTTCGCGTCGTGTGATGGGTCGAATAATTCAATGCACGTGATCGACGATCCACCAATCGGATGGCTGGGATTTATTCAGGTGTTGTATAAAGTTTACTATCGTCAGCATTGTAGGTGAAAATTGCATGGGTACCAATGATACAGCTCAATAGCCAGCTGGCTGCAGATGTGTGATATCATGCTTGGAGTGTGCCAGTCTTTTTTATAGACCAGACCTGTGATCGTTCTAGGCCAATCAAAATACAGTATCCAAGACGGAGATATTATTTATAATCTTTTGCTGATTTTTTGTTCATTCACATCACAGCCTGGTGCGCCTGCGAGAAGTGTACCTGCCCAGCCTGCTGAACAAATACCCTCCACGCAGAAACACAGTGCACAAGATACTCCAACAGAAAGAGCAAATCCGCCCGCCAATCTGCAAGAAGTCTTACTTGAGCTGTCTCTCCAAGAAGAAATGCTTCACAAGAAGCTAGAGGCAGTGGAGAGAAGCATAAAGGCCACCAAGAAACTCATCCAGAAGAAACAGCTGCATTTCAGGCAAATCAAGGATCGGAAAGACAAGGTTTGGATATTCCTGTCTGTGCATTTGTGGCACCAGCAAGCGAAATCGGACATAAGTTGGATTTTTTTTAAAATTGAGATTTCCATTCCATAATAAAATATATAATGTAAGCTTTGTAATGGTGCAAAAATGACTGTCATACGATATTTTGGTTTTCGAATAGAGCCGTTTATTCAGCATTGAGAATGGAAAATAGTACTTGGTTTACAATTTTTTTTTCGAAAAATGTCAAATTGTACACATTTTAATGGTCTCAACACAAAAGGAAACCAGGTATTTTGAATTATGAAAATATGCTTTAAACTACAGTATTTTTTACAAAAACAGGAATCGCGATTTGTTGAAATTTGTTGTCAAAAATAGGTCATGCGACTCATGTCCGATTTCCCTTGCGGACGCCACATTTTGACCAAAGCCCGAGAGGCTAAGATATTATTATCTAAGATATTATTATGGTTTCTTAACACATTCTGTCCGTGTTATTAATGTGGTGCCGGAATGACAATACGGGCTTGTGTAGTCAAGTGCGCTCACAAGAGGCAAACAATGGATTGAATACGTGCAGGAATGCGCATTTAGACAACTGGCCAGGTGGTCTTTTTCAAACCGTGTCTGGGGCCATCATCTGTATTCAATGGCTTTATAAAAAGTTGAACTTTTCTGCCACTGGCTACATTGTCAGCTTTTACAATAAGCCAGTTCTGTATTCCAACTGCGCATGTGCACAACAAGATTCGACGATTTTTCTCTTGGGAAAAACGTGGCAGATAAATGCACACAAGGCTATGGGGGACGTGGTAACCGAATCTGCATTCTGTGCAATTTTTCGTGCAATCGAAAAGAGGATTGAAACTTTTGTTTGAACAAAAGTTTATACACACCTGAAAACACTTCGCTCTCCAAACGTTTTTTGAAAAAATGTTACTTCAGAACACGATGATCTCTATAAATTTGGTGGTACCCGCTATGCTTTTGCACGCATACGATAAAAATGTTCTCCCGAAAGAAAAATTGTCAAATCTTGATGTGCACATGAGCAGTTAGAATACCGAACTGGCTTAGTAAAAACCACCACACTTAAACACTCAAGTACAAGCTTACCAAAAAATCACCACTCTACAGTTGATTCATGTCTGAAACTTGATTTGGTGCATGGTGTTTTGGTGCATGCTGACCAGTTGTCTGTAACATTGTTTTAAACACTGACCAGCTCCTTTTTGTTATGATGGTTTAAACAAACCCCCCATGACTACCGTTGTCAAAATGAGTAGATTTATCAAGGCATGCATGATTGATCCATTAATTTCCTTTGAACAGGTCTCCAAGGAGATATCGGGCATAAGAACGAAACGCCTACAGCTGCTCACAGACGCAACATCGAAGACCTCCCCTGCAATCCACGCAGCTCGTCAGACTACGCGCGTCCCCGGTGAAGTCTCACGACCATGTACCCCAAGCATTTCAAATACCAATCCAATCCAAGACTTTGCAACCCTGCGTTCCTGCCTGGGAGAAGCAGTCCCAGGCACATTGTTCTCAAATTATGCCACCGCTGGCCAAGCTGATGTACCTCCTGACTTTGTTTGTTGTCCAAGTGGCACAGCACAGAGCACAATCTGTTTGGATTCCAGTTTCACAATCAACGGTGACCCCAGAACCCTAAAGGATGCTGGCAAGCCGACAGAAAGTCCTGCTAGCGATCAACTGGTGGTAGAGGGTGATTCAGCCCAAGGTGTGGTCGTAAAGATTGAAACGGAAGAAGATCGGGAAAGGGACGTTAAAGGAGTCAAGAGAAAAGAGGAGCAGGATGCGGCAGTACTAAGAGCCAAGCGTGCAAAGATGGCCGAAACGGCCCCGGAAAATCTCGCTGAAATTAAACCTGTGGGAATGGCACCAGTAACCTGGACACTGCAAGCTTCAAACGAATCTGCTCTGGGAACCTCAAGCGAGGCCTTACTCCAACATCCATCAGGAGATGCTGACATCAACTCGGAGCTCACGGTACCTCCTCCTTCCATCGTGCAAGGATCATCCCCCTGCAAGCAGTGGATGAAAGAAATCTCCACCTGCAGGAAGTGGGTCAAAGAGGTGAAATTGTACAAGATGGACACTCAGCAGGGCAGAGAAGTGGCTCCTGCCAAGACGGAGAAATTGGCAGGCGATGAGCAAGTCCAGCAGCCATCAGTAGATGCTAACGTTGACGTCAAACTAAAGAATGATTCTGTCAGCAAGACAGAAAGCTGTGCGCCAGGTGATCCGTTTGCTGTTTTTGAGATATCTTCAGACACTGAGGTTTCCGATGCAGTGAATGAGACTGTCACTGAAACATGGTGAGGAAAGTGGCTCCTAATGTTACGATAAATATTGCAAATTCTCTGAGATCTTATCAAGCCTTGGAATATGCACCATGCAGAATTTTTTTTTGGCATTTTTATTTCGGAGGCATTTATGAACTCAAATTTTTAAGTCAAGGTTTCTGACTCATAAAGAGGGGTCCTTTAAAGGTAGTGTACACGATTGGTAATCCTCCAGTTTTGTTACTGAATTATTATGAAATACCTTACTAGACTAGTGAAAATTGATATTGTTTTCCAACGATTGTTGGAAACAGCTGGAAATCGTTGGAAACAGCTGGAAATAGTTGGAAAACTGCCCTGTGGCCTTTAGTCAAGGCGCACGTGGCTACCCGGACAGGTGGTGCGCCCCGGACATGCTGGCATTCAGCTCACGTCATGCGTCCACGTAGCCACGCGCGCCTTGACTAAAGGCTATCATCTTCCCGACAGTTAAAACGAGCGTCGTTTTTCTCTCGTTTTTCTTCGCCATCCAACAACGCAAAACTTTGAACAGGTTAGTGGAACGATATTTCCTATCAAATACTAAACCCCCCCCCCCCCCCAAATCCGCCCATTTCTGAAAATTGCAACACGGACTAATCATGTACACTACCTTTAATAGTTGGCCCAGAAAAGCCGGCATCGATTTTTGATGTCAAAACAAATTTCAGTGGTCAATTTGGAAAAGTAAACCTTGAACCCTTTGTGACGACAAATGTAAAAAAAATTTAATATATTTTTAAGATTGATGCATTTGAGCACTGCGAGTCATGGGCATTACGCTTAGACTTTGACTTTGAAAAAGTGGCACAAATTTTTTTTGCCTACAACATTTTTGGAAGGGGTGGTTGGGAGGGGGGAGTGGGGAGGGGGGAGGGGTTCGTACTAGTTATGAAGTGATGGCACTTCTTTGCAAAAGGCCGTTGGGGTGGGGAAACAAGTTTCCTCCACCCTTCCCCTCTGCAGCATATGCCATAGTTTACAATACATAAGAGAAATAAAAACAAAATACATATCTAACTGCACTTTCAATATGGTATGTTTTTGAAATTTTTCTCAGGCAATTCCACACGTTAACCACGTCGGCCACCGCCCATAAGCGAACTTCTCCCCCGTGCGGCGTGTTTCCCAACCACAACGGTGCTGTGCTTGGAATGAGCATAGACAGCAGGAGCCTGTACACGGTGTCTGCAGACCGCACTGCAAGGGTCTATGACATAGATGTGAGACGTTTTTCTAAATCAGTATTTGAAAAAAATACAATATGCACTTTTATTATATATAAATAAATAGACACAAAAGAAAAATACTTTTATTGGACATGATTGTTTTAAAAAGCAATAGAAAAAACCATTGGAACGGACTTTGAGACACCAAAAGACGTCAGTATTCCAAAAATATGAAAATGGCATTCATTGCATTTTTAGAAACAAACTTTCATTTTTTTGTACAGATAAATCTTAAAGGTAGCACTTTAAAGACCAAAGGCCGGTTCATACTTCACAAAAATGAAACATTCGCAGCGAAGAATCGCACAAATTGAAATGTGTTCAACTTTTTGCGAATTCGAAGCTCAAATATTTGGCGTTGACGGCATAAGTTTGCTTCACATTTGTATTCGCGTGAAGTATGAACCGGCCTTAACTAATATTTAAAATATGGCATAAGCTTTCACAGCTACGACTACTTCATCAGATGCAGTGAAGAGAGACAACATTCGTCGGAGGTAATATACTGTCTGGGAGAAGAGTGGAAACAAAGGACGGTGGAATCCTTATACTGGGATAAGAAGCAAGAGTCCCTATTCCAGTGTTGTAGTCGAGGCCGGGCACAAGGCCGGGCACAAGGCCGGGCACAAGGCCGGGCACAAGGCCGGGCACAAGGCCGGGCACAAGGCCGGGCACAAGGCCGGGCACAAGGCCGGGCACAAGGCCGGGCACAAGGCCGGGCACAAGGCCGGGCACAAGGCCGGGCACAAGGCCGGGCACAAGGCCAGCTTGCAACAGGTACAAGTAACAGACATAAACCATAACAAAGGAATGCTTTAATTACAGTTCATTTGAATAGCTTAAGACTTGAATTCTTGTGCTGGCCTTGTGCTGGCCTTGTGCTGGCCTTGTGCTGGCCTTGTGCTGGCCTTGTGCTGGCCTTGTGCTGGCCTTGTGCTGGCCTTGTGCTGGCCTTGTGCTGGCCTTGTGCTGGCCTTGTGCTGGCCTTGTGCTGGCCTTGTGCTGGCCTTGTGCTGGCCTTGTGCTGGCCTTGTGCTGGCCTTGTGCTGGCCTTGTGTGGCCTTGTGTGGCCTTGTGATGGCCTCGACTACATCACTGCCCTATTCAGTCCTTCACCACGTTTACACTGGATCCGGCAAAGGTGAATCGGGTTTTGCGGGGTAATAAAACCACAGGGAAGCTTAACCGCAAATAAACTGTGCCGCGTTTACACTACATCCTGATCCGGCTTTGATCCACTATTTACAGTGGAAGGAAGGTCATTGTGTGTGCGCAGTAGCCGACCTAGCAGTCATTTTTTGCGGGCTATTTAATCAGTGTAAAAACATAACCTACTTTGTATATAAATTGCTTGCCGTTTGGTTGCGATTTTGTTGCATGGTTTGGTATTTTTTGTTGCTCTCATTATGGGATATCGATATGGATGCTTTCATTACTGCCTTAATCATGTCGGTTCCCCTGATATTATCATACTTTCGGCATACACATCTTCAGAGAATGGCCGTCGGATGGCCATGGAGATGGTACGTGTCGGGAAAACGTTACCTGCACATACCGGTTCTTTCTTGCTATTTTCTCATTTATAAGCACTTCCCCCTCTTCTTTACAAAAAGAACACAAGGTCTGGCTAGAAGATCCCTTGGTCACGGCCTTGAACCTAAACTCCATCCCATTTGACTCTAACACGTAACATAAAGGCTGCATGTATGATTATCCCCCTCCTAATAAACACAGCGCATTTGCAGTGTAACACGGTTCCGGATGGGACCAGCGCAGTGTGCGCAGCTCCTCAATAAATATAATCCAGTGCGTCACGCATACCGGATGTGGTGTGAAATTACGGGGTCTGATCCATCAATTGCGTTTACACTCCGGATCGAATCTCCCCCAAAAGGGGGATAGAGAAAGGTGGATCAGACCAGGATCAGACCAGGATCAGACCAGGATCAGACCAGGATCAGACCAGGATCAGACCCGGATCCACCTCGCGTTTACACTTGTGGTCGATCCCCCTTCGATCCTCCTTGCCGGGTTCGATCCCCCTTCAATCCCTTTGCCGGATCTAAACGCTGTGCTTGTAAACAGTTCAGGGTGTGAATAATCGTTTGTTCAGCAGCTTCCTTTTGAAGTCTGGTCTTGAATGCTCCTTGTTTCAGGACTGCAACTTTGAAGTGGTGAAGTGAATGGCCAGGCAAATTGAAACGCTCAGCAACAGGCTTCTGTTTATCTCGGTTCCTGATGTCAAATTTTTGGTTGAACTTCAATCGTTCAATTTTTGTAACAATTTTTTCCTGTAAAACTTTTTGGTTGAAAAACTGAAAAGTGGACATTGAATTTGTTGGTTGTGTTGCTTTCGGTGATCTTGTCTTTTTCCCATTCTGTTTCAGCGTTTAAGCTGTGAAAAAGTACTGTCAGATCACAGGAAGGAGGTGACCTGTCTGACTTTCTGGAATCACCGTAACTTGGCCTCCAACAAGTATCTATGCACTGGGTCCAGTGATTGCAACGTTCAGATTTATAATAAACGGGTATGTGTCAAACAAGCCGTACATGTATATGCAGTGATGTATGTGACCGGCTCTGGCAAAACCCGACGGTTCTCGGCATTTTTCCATTACGCGGTATGGACCTGCGTAATGTTAAAAAAATGACATCGTTGATACCAAAACCCCAATATTGAAATTTGTGACCAGCTGTAGCAAAACCCAACACTTAGGGTGACATTTCAATATTGGGGTTTTAGTATCACTGATGTCATATGTGGGATTTTCGATTTTCGAATATCTAGATTTTGGACCAAATTTTTTTGTTGAGGCTTTCAAAAATAGGTGGGGGATGCAGGAGCGGATCCAGGAATTTTTGCAGGGGGGGGGTTTCTGAAATTTGCCCAGAAAAGTGACTTCCAAAATGTTCCGCCTGCAAATTTTTTTTACAAGCGGGGAAAGGGGGGGGGGGCTGATACACTTTCTCACCGTTGGTGGCGCCATTTAACCTCTTTGTTTTGTTCTCACCCATAGGCAAAATAAGACCTGTATTTGCAAGGCGTAGGCCCCTATGAGCAAAAGAAAAAAAAAAAAATTGGCAACGAGCAGGGGGGGTTTCGACCTCCAAACCCCCCCCCCCCCCCCCCCGGATCCGCGCCTGGGGATGTGGGTAGGGGCTTTGCTCTTAATAGACCCAACCAGTCGAGCATGCCAGGTGCATGTACGTGGTTTAACCTGATGTAAAATGATCACTCTAAGGCGGTCTGCACGTGGGAGTTTGAGTTACATTTCAAGCTAGCTGGTTATGTGGGTGAAAAAAAAAACATTCGGGTTCAAACCAAACCCATATCAATTCAGAGACTATGACTAGGCATCATTTAATGATTTCAAAAGAGATAAACAAATAAATATGTAAGAAATCGAAAAAGTGAAACCCCCAACTCAAAAAGTTTAATTATTTTGAAAAAATATTTATTTTTATTTATTTTTCCTTTGGGGTAGACCTTGTTATAAAGTTTGAAACGTTAGGCCAGGGGCCAATTTCATAGAGCTGTTAAGCACAAAGATTTGCTTAGCATGAAAATTTCTTGCTTGGTAAAAACAGGTTACCAGCCAAAAGTCCATGTAATTTTCATGCTAAGCAAACAACAGCTGAATGCCAGTCAAAAGCAATATTCCACACATGGAAATCTGGTTGGTAATCCAGTTTTTATCAAGGAAGCATTTGCATGCTAAGCAAATTTGTGTGCTTAACAGCTTTATGAAATTGGGCCCAGTCATTTATGTTGATTTGTATATATATTTGAGGTCAATCCAGCCAGTTAGCAGTTTAATTCATTTTGATATTTTGGAAAAGTGGAATTTCTGTACTTTTTAGACATTGGATCACGAAACGACCTTTGTGTGTGACAATCGAGTGACGTGCCTAGTGGTCCGAGGGGATAATGTGTATGCAGCAATGACACATGGCGGTGTGAACGTTTTTAGTATGAAGGTAAGTTCTTTCACTTGAAGTATTGAGATTCTTGTCCAAACTTCTTTTAGTAGAAACCATGTGGTTTGATTGTACATTACCTTTCCTCTTTTTTTTGCTCCGGTTTGCTTCAACCTTCTATCCTCCATTAACCCTAACTCCCTAAGGTGTGTCAAAAGTCATATTGAAATGGGAGGATTTAGACCGTTTGAGTTAATCAACATCGTTTTGTGATAAAAACATTGGCACTTTATTGACATAAGCTTTCACTGACCCTCTATATACCCTAACCCTGCTAAATGCAACAGAATGCACCAATGGTAAAAAGTTGTTGCATTTAGCAGTCAAGGCATGTCTCCTGGTCTGATGCATTCTTTTGTATTTAGTATTATACATGTATAAGCCTCCAGCAACAAGGCTGGTACAGATGAGTTCACTGCACAGTGTAACATTGCATTTGGCAGGGTTCTTATTTCAGGTGTTGCATTCTGTTGCATTTGGCAGGGTGCTCAGAGAATACCTCGTGGGGGTTAGGGTTAAAATCTGCAAAGTTTGTTCGCGAAAGTCATACCATGGTGATGATATTGACTTCCGAGATGTTAGATATGAAATGCAATGTCCTGAACGCCGCTGATGTTCTCAATTACGGAATAACACCATGGCAACCAAATTTGAGGGCCCATCCAAAATACAGCTGGCCCACCCGGTTCTGTAAATGGCAGATGTCCCAGTAGTTTAATAACAAACTCAAATTCACCCTAACCCCTGTGGCAAGTGTCCTGATGAACCTGTCAAAATCCAACACTGTGCAGTAAACCTATGGAACATTCTTTGCATTTAGACAAATTGGGGCATCATAGCTCCATGTAAAGTAATGGTCTCAAGGATCTACAGTTCTGAACCCATCAAAATACAACACAACATGCTGTTGGATTTTGGATTTGGGACGGTTTGGGTTAACCCTTTGCGTACGGAAGACGTCCTATGCCACAAAAAAAAAAGTGCCACCAGGTCGGATGACGCCATTTGCCGCTATTTGTGCAGTTTCAATCCATTGTTGGATTATTGTGTATGTTACGCTTGACTGCACAAACACATTGTGGCCGTTTCACTTGGTTCTAGAGCCGCCGCGAACCCTGACGTCTCCCGTAAAAAAACGTACTCAAGGGGTTAAAAAAAACTCAAGCTGTCAATGAAAAAAATGATTTCTACCAATGGCCCATTGCAGTCAGCCGCAGCGAACTTAGGCATGTGGGCGAATTTCAAACAGTATGTGAATCGTTGGACGGTATGCAAATTAGGTCTTTAGACTGTCGAACGGTTTGTAAACTATCGATTGGGCCTCGCTTTAGACCCCAAACGGTTTGCTTTTTTGTACCAGCTTCAAGTTCCCAACATAAGAGGCTGGTTGCCATTGGGGTTTTACCAAACAAAGGAGCTGCCTGCTGGACTTCAATGGCTGTGCTGGGGCTAATCCTCCAGGGTTAATTAACCCTGGTGGATTAGCAGTGGCACAGCCATTTAAGCGACCACTATTATCACAATGGAGGCTAATCCGATAATTACTCCATTGTGCAGCCTACCAACCTCCAGACCATGAGCGCTCAAGTGTATACCGTTTGGGCTGGGGATTAATACCATTTGGGCACATACCTTTTAGGAACTCTCAAGTAATTTGCATACCGTTTCTAAATCGCACTGACGCCTTAGGAAACCAAAACACACTCTTTTGATACTTTGAGGCCTCCGACCCTTCCTTTCCACGCCACTCATCACTGGTTCCCATCCTTGGCCCACTCAGTTGCTACATGGGGGGACAGATTTTGTTTACAGACAAGCTTTTTTGGGCGGGAAGGATGCGGCCATATAGGAACCTTCCACACCTAGTACCTGTACAGTATAAAGCTACAATGTATTCTTTGTATGACTGTAATTAAGTATTGATTGTACTCAGTCACCCAAAGTTGGAGCTGACAAAGGGACGATATGTTGAAGCCACCAAGCAATGGCTGCCTTTGTTTGACTATCACAGGACAAGAATAAAGAAGGCTGGATTTGTATATACCCATAAAACCAATCCAAAAAAGTTGGCCCAAAAAATGCTGCAAAGTATATGGCACTTTAACCCTAACCCCTTGGGTAACTTTACTAGAAAGTATCCTGAATCCGCCAAAATCCACCTATTTTGTCATGCACAAAAAGTTGGTTTTGGTGACTGCTCAATATGGAGGTATCCTGAATCCATCAAAATCCTGCAGTTACCGCTTGGCTTACAATCCTCAATCCATCAAAATCCCCCAGTTTTCAATATGGAGGTATCCTGAATCCGCCGAAATCTGTGTGCTTGTGTGCTTAGATGCTGGGAAAACAGAGAGAAAAAATGTTCCAGTAGTCAGGTTCCTTGAACATACTTCAGACAAAACAGTGGGATTTATAGAGTCATGGAATTATCAGATTGGGGAACTAGACTATTTCCAATGATTGTCGGCCGACAATTGTTGGAAAAACGATATCAATTTCCCATTTGTCTTGAAAACAACAGCCAGGTGCCATCATTTCACAGGATGCTTGAGACTGCTATTTACTTTAGTATGGTATTTAAGGCTGTTCGATATCCATTTATTTTGATACCGAAATATCGGCAAAAAAATAACGCGATATTCGATATTATCGTGATGACGTCACTTTTTCCTTACCGGAAGAAGAATAACAAAAAATACATGATATAAATCACGGATGAATACAAAAATACATGATGGAAATCACCACGGCATCATGAGATCGGGGCTGGTGCGGATCGATTTTAATCGGGGCCGACCACCGAGATCGCGAATCGGGCCGGGGCCGGCAAGATCGGGGGACCGGGTTGACAAGGCTTCACTCGTTGAGTAAAGTTGGAGTACTACGACATTACCTTCAGTTGGCTTCTTTTGCGGCACTTCAGAAAGACTAACGTTTGTTTCTATTTCGGCATTGTTGATTAGTAACGTCAAATAATTAATACCATGGACGCCTACAATATCACACGTGAGCTGTCAAAAAAAACATCGTATGATTGTATGTCTTCTTGTGAATTGTGTACCCGCGCACACAAGATCAAGATAGACAGACATTGTACATGTACATTGTACAACGCATGCGCCGCACGTGTTTGTGTTTGTCTTTTGTCAAGGCGAATTTCACTTCGCGTTGCGCGTGCACTAGCACTAGCACTGTACACTGGGAATAAGACGGTGGCATTCAGTGCGGTTGCTTGCACTTGACCAAGGCTAGCAACAAAGCAACGCGCACGCGCAGATGCGCTTTAGGGGTTGGAGTTATTGAAGCAATTGCTCTAACCCCCTACGTCTTAGTAGCCTTTTCTCAAGGCGAATTTCGCTTCATGTTGCACGTGCCCATGCATTGTACACTGGGAATAATACGGTAGCGCATTTAGTGCGGTTGTTTGCACTTGACCAAGACTACACCCACGATGGAATGCGTGCACGCGACGCACACATGTGCGCTATATAATGAACGGTGCGGAGTTTTGTCGGGGTTTAGAAAACGAACTAAGAAACAACACATTTTAGTACATAATGTATTTTTGTATTCCTCCATTGTAAATCATACGTTACATGTACATGTATGTACTATTCTACCGTCAAATTTATTGGAAATAACTGGAATTTCGAACAAGGTAATCTGGAGTCTTAGATAAATCTTGAACGCTGCGATCGAAAAGCATATTCCCCGATATTCCGGTGTTTTTTAAAGGGGCCGATACGATTTTCGATATGAAAAATATATCGAAATATCGGGAAATATCGTCATATCGAACAGCCTTAATGGTATTTCGTAATAATTCAGTAGTTTTGTTTGTTGATGTTTGCAAATGTTGTATACTACATTTAAAGGTTAAGACTGTGCTTCCATAATCTTATATGTAGTTGTACAACTCAATACACTGTACAAATAGAGCTACATGCATGTACGTTTAACCCTGACGTCCTTGGCATTAATTTGGGACAAAGTAGAAAATACTGTGTAGTAAGAGTACTGCATACTACAGTTTACCAGTGTTGTATTCGAGACCATGCACAAGACCATGCACAAGACCATGCACAAGACCATGCACAAGACCATGCACAAGACCATGCACAAGACCATGCACAAGACCATGCACAAGACCATGCACAAGACCATGCACAAGACCATGCACAAGACCATGCACAAGACCATGCACAAGACCATGCACAAGACCATGCACAAGACCATGCACAAGACCATGCACAAGACCATGCACAAGACCATGCACAAGACCAGCTTGTATTAAAACAGGCACAAGTAACAGGCATAAACCATGACAAAGGAATGCTTTTGTTACAGTTCATTTGAATAGTTTGAGACTTGAATTAAGACTGCTGGTCTTGTGCTGGTCTTGTGCTGGTCTTGTAGGGTCTTGCAGGGTCTTGTGTGGTCTTGTGATGGTCTTGCCTACAACACTGCAGTTTACTACTAGTATTATTTTGTAGCTTGTGAGGTTAGGGTTAATGAAATCTTTGAGAACCTTTGGGCTACGTCTGCTCATGCAACTCTTTTTTCTTTTTTTTCCCACAAAATGACAGACTTGGGAGAAGGTCAAGAACCTTCCGTGCAAGCCGAACTGCAAGATCGAAGTCATGATTGTACTCAACTGGCCGCTGTGCACGGAGTGGAACAAAAGCCTGTGGCTCATCATCGGTTACGAAGATTGGACGATCGGTGTGCACACTCTGGTGGACGGGAGATTGCTGAAAAGCCTGCATGGACATGATGGATCCATTTTGTGCATGAAGGTAGGCAAAATTGTGTATTGGTAATCATTGCAGAGGTGAAAATCTCTGACTTTGAGTGACATTTTATGTTTTTGAGTTTACTTTCCTCCAATGTACGGTAGAACTTTACTGTATAAACCAAGAAAAGGCTTTGAGCCAGATATCTGCAGACTCAGCTTAGACTACGCGGTTTCTCATTATTGATGGCTGGCCTAAACTAGAAGAGACCCTTTCCCGACGTTGTGTATGAAGCACTGTATGCTCAGTGCTTTTCGAGAACCTGTGAGAAAAAATATTCACAGGCTTACTCGGGTGGGACTCGAACCCAAGACCTGCTTACTAGTGAAGATGTTTTAACCCTTTCCTTACCAATGTCGAGTTTACTTGACAAGCCACAGCACCCCTGTTGCTTACCAATGTCGAGTTTACTAGACAAAGAAACCACACACCAGAGTATCCAAACAACAAATATATTCACCATATTTCAACGAACTGTAGTGCTTGTGTTTTTCACTGTCCATACATGATCTATATACTAACAGAAAGAGCTTGTTCGGATCTTTCCAATGATGCTATCAAATTCATGTGTCATGGAGTGCCATTTGTTCATGTGACAAACAACTTTCCTGTTTCATGAAGTGCGCCAGAAGAGAAAACAGCCGTAACTTTGCTATTTTAGCAGTTATTTTTACACCATATGAAAGAGAAATGTTCATGGAACAGACTTTACACATATTTTCCTTTTCAATCAATTCTTGATGGTGAAATCTTTGGTTGAAAATACAACCATTCAACAAGCAGTCAGCTGCTTTTTCTGCGTAAGTGGTTTTATGCTTGACTGAACAAAGAATGTGGTACTGGGAGAAGATAAGGAAAGAGTTAACCACTCGACCACTGATTAGTGGGAAGATGGAATTTGCGTCGGGGATGATGTAAATTAGAAGTGTCACTTCTAATTACATCATCCCTGACGCAAATTCCCTCTTCTTGCTTGACAGTAGAGACATTGCTATACCGAACTTCTTGCTATAATGAACCAGTCTTGTAGTATTTTCATCAGAGTATTGAGTAATGTTGAGTGCTAAAGGAGTTGAGTACCAGTCAAGGATGAGTAGTTTGACCTTTAAGCCTAACCCCCCAGACCCTTTTTACTAGGAACCATCCTCGATCCTCCAAAATCTTTCGATTGCCCTGCCCCAAAAAATGCATTCATCCTCAATCCTCCCAAATCCTCCAAAACTGCAAGGAGGATTTTGGAGGATTGAGGTGGGTTAGGGTTAAGTCCTTGAGATGCAATTTTTCAGATTCTAATCAGAAATTTGAGTTTTTTCAATTTTCCTTTCCAAATTCCAAATTTGGAAATATTGGAAATAAGAATGGTTTTGTCTTGAAAAAAGAAATCCTGTCTGTATCGCGAGCACTGTGTTAATCTTCTGTACCAGTCGTCATTTTGCAGTCTCTACGGTAGAAACACATAGACCAGCTCTGATTGGAGTCTTTTACTGCTGGAATTAAGTTTAAACATTAACCTATATTACCTTCTGTATTCTGCGTCCAAACTATGTGGTTAGTGCTGCTTTGTGTCGTTGGAATATAAAACCCCTCATGAAAATTTCTAAAAAGTTTGCGCCTCCACCTAACAGTTGGTGGGGTTTCTGTCTAGTGTTAAATGACACAAACTTTCATTTCACTGGACGATGACCTTTTCCCTTAATGCACTGCAAAAAAAATGGCCTGTCGGGGAAAATCGGATCGTGCACTGTTATGTGAATTACCATTTTTTTTTTTTTTTAAGTCTGGATAATATATTCATATAAAATGTGAATAGTATGTGTGCTTTCTGGCAAATCTTTGTTGTGATACGATATGCTGTTTGGTAGCATAGTCATCAGCACATAAGTTTAAACCAGGCGAGCAAGGCAAAGGGATCGTGGAAATACTGGGTGAACTTTTTATCCCCCATCAAAATTCTATTATATTGTATTTTATTATAATCCTGTCTTGTTTTTGTTGTTGTGTATTTGTTTGTTTTTTTAGACGCACGCAAATTTCCTCTACAGTGGCTCGGCGGACAAAACGGTCATGGTTCATGATTTGGAGGTAAGGGAAGATTTCTCCTGTTTTATTTTCTCCATGAGGGAATTTTTTCATAAGTTCATACTGCTGTCAGAATCTGTGGGTCACCATTTCATTTTTTTTTAAAATTGAAATCACCCAATACAAGGCCACTCTAGGTAAAGGTTTACGATCAGAGGTGGTAGGGTTGGCCACATTTTGAATTGCCAACCCTACCACCCTTACGGTTTTCCTGGGGTCAGATCTAAATAGAGGATAATTCTTCAAGAGATTTCATAGAATTTATCCCAATATTTTAGACCCATATACCCAGGTGGGGTAACTTCAAGTATATTTTTGTAATCACCCTTTACAACTAAAAGTAAACGCGATATAGTATACAAATATTTACTGCTTCGAGTGGTGTAGTAAAACTAGCCTCCCGAGGTGATCCATTGAGCATTCTATTTTCCTGAGGCGAAGCCGAGGGAAAAATAGAATGCTCCATTGATCACCGAGGGAGGCTAGTTTTACCACACCACGAGATAAAAGCAGTAAATATTTGTTTTATAACACCTCACCCACAGATTCTGCTTGATTTAAAAATGTTAACATTATTTAAATCTAAATACAGTTAAAATGGACTTCTATTTCAATGCAAAATTAGTGGAAAATTTATTTGCTCTTTTTAAAACCACCCCTTAACGAATGTTTGAACCCAGTTCTGTAGCGCTTGCACTTTGGAACAATACGCGTTACGCGCACACCCGCATGCATCTGCACACAAATACCGCGCCATGTGTATAGTACTTTGGTTGCTAATGGTATAGTACTTTGGTTGCTAATGGTATAGTACTTTGGTTGCTACGGGTATAGTACTTTTGGTGGTGCACAGGAAGATAGCAAAAATAGAAAATGCCATGTGACTCGCTCTCGGCCAATCAAGACACAGAATCTGTGGATGAGGTGTTATAATATTCATTATACATTGCCCGTGGTCATTTGCTGGTAAACTTCAAGTTAAAATTAATATTTGCAACATTACTGCCTAAGCGCTTTGTTTCTGTCTCTATTTCTAACTAGTGTGGGAAGCAAGTCACAACAATTCGCGGTCATGCAAATTCTGTGACTGGCTTGGAGTTATACGGTCAGAACCTCATCATCACCGCCTGTATTGACGGTAAAGTACGTCAGTTTAGCAGAAAGGTCAGTTGTTCTTTTTTAGATTTAGAAAAAAAACACATAATTTTGAGTCATTAATATCCTGAATGATACTGTGGCAGGCTTCCCTTGTGGGGTATTTTCAAGTCTAACGGAGTTTGTGCACTAAAAAAAAAGTCCGTCCTGAGCGAGATGGCCCATCAAGCCAGTGTTTATATCCGGTTTCTGAGGCACTAAACGAGTGAGAATATTTCTTCCCCCTGGACAGGATGCCAGTTCATCATAGGTTACTCCCCGAACTCTAGCTGGTACCCATTTCTGCTCCTGGGTGGGGAGAAGCAATTGTGTTCAAGTGTCTTGCTCAAGGACACAAGTGCCATGACTGGCCAATCAGGGATTCAAACCCACGTTCTGATGTCTTAACCGTTAGGCTAGACTGGACCAATGCTATCCAAAGCATTTAACAGCTGAACCGTGTTTCATAAACTCCTTTGAAGAGCATTATTGGCGCAAGCTGTGTCGCATTTTGTGTTGGGTAAAAATCCTATGCTGTAGGCTTTGGAAACTGCATGCAGGAATCCACTCTATTCGAGTCCATCATCAGAAACTGGATCGCAGTTCCCTTTTTTTTTTTAGGAGTTGTCTCCTTGAAGTAGACAATTCCTGCTTCCTTGGAGTAGACTCGAGGCAATGCTGATGATTCCGAACAAAGATACTGACAATTTGGGAGACCGCCAACATAGGGCAAGATAACTCAGTTGGTAGAGCGCCGGTACAGTAACCCGGAGGTCGCAGGTTCGAATCCCGCTCCTGCCAGTTTCTTTGTTCACTTTGAAAAATGATTCTGAAACTTGTCAAACAATCCACAAGGGAAACTGACTATGTAAATTTGAATACATTTTCAAAGTGAACAAAGAAAACTGGAAGGAGCGGGATTCGAACCTGCGACCTCCGGAATACCGTACCGGTGCTCTACCAACGGAGCTATCTTGCCCTATGTTGGCGGTCTCCCAAATTGTCAGTATTTTTGTTCGGGTGGGTGCTAATCAGAAGTCAAAAACCCAGAATTCCGTATAGCCAGGGATTCTGAAACTTGTCAACAAAAAAGGACTTACAGATTCCAATTCCCTGAAAAGACTGCGTGCACGCTTCACAGAGCCAGCCTTTTCATATGTAGAAGAGGCAGATATTGCCCACAGTGTCACTGCATTGGGCTATTATTTATTTATTTATTTATTTAATGAGATAATGTTCTTATGGTAAGATTTATCTCATCAATTTTTGCTTCTACAGGGTGGTAACTTACAAAGAGTAATAGCATCGTACCCCCAGATGATTCTGTGCATGACTCGCCATCTCGACACAGTGAGTCCAAACGTTATACCCATCTTGGTTTATATTCACTACATGGACACAGTGATCTGAAATCCCATTGTCATTTTGTATTGTCTCATGTCTTTTTCCAAGTTTCTAGTTTAATGACGACAATGGTCATAATCCTTTTTAATATATTTTTGATATATTTTTTTCTAATCCTTGTATATGTTTTTCTTGTTTTTTTATAATGACTGCCTGAATAAACTATTATTGAACTATTATTATAATCATGGAATCGACTTATAGCCCCAGGACATATTTCCACCTCTAAATTCTAATGTGTACCGGGTCCCGACTGAATATAACTTCATACTTTATCTGCTTTGGTATGCATATCATATGACTCATAAATATTCATGAGCAAAAGCCAAATCCCAGTAGTCTAAATTATAAAATTGTTGACAAAAATATAACATTTTTGAGAAATAAAATTCAGCTGAATATGTATGAGGTAAAAACAAATATAGAATAGTCGATATTAGCTCCCCTCAGTATTGGAAGTTGACAAACTACTTCCCTTGGCTTGGCCTTGGGAACTTAGTTTGTCAACCAATACCTCGGTGGAGCTAATATTGACCTTCCACCCTCAAACCATGTTATTGTGGACTATCTAACATTTATTTCCCTGTTTACAGCTGTATATCGGCTGTACTGACGGCACTGTGCAGTCAGTCTCTGTTAACCCACCGCCGCAAACAGAGAAATTGAGGAAACTTCCGACAAATGCTAAGAAGAAGAAATCCTCTCAGGTATGGAGATGAACATTTGTGGCGTCCGCAAGAGAAATCGGACATAAGTCGCATGACCTATTTTTAAGTAATTGCAATTTGTATGAAAATCGTCAAAAAATTTATAACGATTCCTGTTTTTGTCAAAATACTGTAGTTTAAAGCATATTTAATTCAAAATACCAGGTTTGCTTTTGTGTTGAGACCATTAAATGTGTACAATTTGAAATTTTAGTCTGGCGTACTTAAAAATCGTGTAAGCTACGTATTATTTTCCATTCTCAATGCTAAATTTACAACTCTATTCGAAAACCAAAATATCATAATTGTTTCAGCATTACAAAGCTTACATTATATATTTTATTATGCAATGGAAATCTCAATTTTCAAAATGTCCAACTTATGTCTGATTTCGCTTGCTGGTGCCACATTTATGTTTTAGGGGATGGTAGGGTAATGAAATAGGGAACTTAGTTTTTTTCTCAGAAACCTCCACCCATTTAATGGAGACCTTAAGCAGTAAGAACAGCAACATGCTCACTAACCAGGGGTTTCAAAATGTTTTAGAGTAGCAGGCAGATAGATGAAAGTAGGCGGCAGTGAGTCCTTGCCCCAAATGGCGCACGTGGGGTCCGGGGCCAGCCGAGGGCCCCTGAAGTTTTCGGATTGTAGATGCTCTCTGTTGCAATCTAGGCATTTCCTGGCATCTGAGACTAGGTTTTCAAAGATCCTACTGTACAGTACCGACTTTGCATTCATTTATGAAATAAAAAAAAAATGGCCAGGGGTTTCCCTGCGGGTGGTTCGGACTGCTGGAAGAAAATCAATTTTCATAGAATTTGTTTTTTTCTTTCAAAAAATTTGGACAAGAGGATTTCCAGTTGATTGTAAATGTACATGTAATTATTGTATATATTTAGCAAGAGTAATTAATATCTACCGAGTAATTCATATCTACTGAGTAATTCATATCTACCTAGTAATTCATATCTACCGAAAATGTGGGAAAAACAGCCCACCTCCTATTAATATTATTTTACAGTGACATAGAAATGTAAGTTACACCGCATGCCTTTTTGTTCATGCGCACAAAACCCCTTGAATTCTGATTAACAGAGTTAAATGATCTGAAATGCAACAAGAAGACGATGAAATATATCTGGAAAAAGAAACCTGAGGTGTGCCTATGGATGTGCAAGTTATGGGCATAATGTACGTAATTGCAGAACAGCTTGCTCGAAAACCTCCGTCCTCATTCAAAATGGGTCTGACCACCGGGCCGGGCGGGCGCGGGCCGGCAAGATCGGAGGACTGGGTTGACAAGGCTTCACTCGTTGAGTAAAGTTGGAGTACTTTTACGTACGACATTTACCTTCAGTTGGCTTCTTTACGGCACTTCAGAAAGACTAACGTTTGTTTCTATTTTGGCATTGTTGATAAGTAACAGCTGATAATTAATATGGACACCGCGCCTACAATCACACGTGAGCTAGCTCAGCTGAGCTGTCAAAAAACATCGTCTTGTGTACGCGTTCACAAAACAGACATTGTACATGTACATTGTACAACGCTTGCGCCGCACGTGTTTCTCTTTTCTCAAGGCGAAATTCGCTTCGCGTTAGTGCGTGCACGTGCATTGTACACTGGGAACAATAGACGGTGGCATGTGCGGTTGCTTCTTGCACTTGCACTTGACCAAGGCTAGCAACAAAGCAACGCGCACGCGCAGATGCGCTTTAGGGGTTGGAGTTATTGAAGCAATTGCTCTAAACCCCCCAGGGCTCAGTAGCCTTTTCTCAAGACTTAAAGTTCGCAACACGTTAGCAGCGTGTACGTACATTGTACATTGGGAATAATACGGTAGCATTCAGTGCGGTTGTTTGCACTTGACCAAGATGGAATATGCACTATGTGCGCTATAAATTAACGGTGCGGACTGCGGAGAAGTTTTGTCGGGTCGGGTTTAGAAAACGATCCAAGAAACAACACATTTAGTACATAATGTATTTTTTATTCCTCCATGGTACATCATACGTTACATACATACATGTATGTATTATTCTACCGTCAAATTTATTGGAAATAACTGGAATTTCGAGCAAGGTAATCTGGACTAATCCACACTTAATACAAATCTTAGATAAATCTTGAACGTGCGAAAAGCAATATCGCAATATTGGGCCGCGTAACGTAGAGACATGTACGTTATGCGGTCCGGGTAGTGAGCCGTGTATACTTCACGCTGCATGCTATGCTGGCCCCCGTAAATTACGATCCATGGATGTATTTGTTTTGGTGAACAAACAAAATATATTTTCTACTAAAAACAAGGATCTATTCCCCCAAAGCGGTAGCTCAGGGAAGTTTTTTTGTTTTTTCATGATTGAAAAAAAGTAGCCGGCGCAAAAGTTCAAATAGCCGGTCAAATTCGCCGGTTGCCGGCTTATTTTGAAACCCCTGCTAACTTTGGAGGCAAAATTTGCTTAAACGTCATGATGAAAGAGTACAAATCTTTGGCAAGTGTAGGCCGTAAGATAGTACCGACATTAAACAGATTTTTTTAAATTAAAGTTAGCACGACTTTTCTGGTAACTTACGTAGAATGACAAAATTGGCCCAAGTTTTGAGCCATCTCACCCAACATGGTTGATCTGATTCGGATTGTTTTTTTTTTCAACTTTTATACCTCTGATCTTTTACTACAGAAAGACGTGCATGGCAAAGACAGCAAGGTTAAAGGGCGTCGAGTCAGTTTGGCAGTTGAAGAAAAGACAGGACGGAGAGAAGCGAAACGTTCGAAGAAGCAAAAGAAAGCGGAAAAGAGGGTCAGTAATCTTTTATTAGCGTGTCATCGGTGTCACCGGCTTGAAACCCTGTGACATTTTGTTTCGGTTTTGAATCAGCAACTTAAACTATGCTTGGAGCACTGATGCGAGCAGAACGTCGCTCCATGGAATTCTGTTACATGCAGAAACAATTTTTTTTCCCACTGGGAGGTCAATTTTGGTTTTTTGTTTAGTTTCACATCTGAAAACCATTTTCTATCATATTCCAAGGTTCTGATGAAGGGAAAATAGTGGTTGCAAGGCTAACTTAGGTTTTCGATTTTTTTCTAATTGAACAAAGAAACTGGCAGGAGCGGGATTCGAACCTGCGACCTTCGGGTTACCGTACCGGCGCTCTACCAACTAAACTATCTTGCCCTATGTTGGCGGTCTCCCAAATTGTCAGTATCTTTGTTCGGGTGGGCGCTAGTCAGAAGTCGTAAACCCAGAATGCCGTATAGCCAGGGATCACATCCAATTTTACGATACAACCTAGGAAGCGACATTGTGGGGATCACTCAATGAGGATACGACTTTTTCCCCTGTGGATTGTTTGAAGTTATAAGAGTTTTGTGAAATCGACCCCATGTGTCTTGCCTCACACCGCGGTTACGGCCATCGTCCAGCTACAATGAAATTGCCTGAAGTCTTGAGCCGTCTCACTCAACTTGTTGAATCTCATTCGTAGTTTGTTTTTCAACTCTTTTTTTTTATCTCTGATCTTTTATTAATACAGAAAGACGTGCATGGCAAAGACCACAAGGATATAGAACATCAAGCCAGTTTAGCAGTTGAAGAAAAGAAACGACGAAAAAAAGCAAAGCGTTTGCGGAAGCAAAAGAAAGCAGAAAAGAGGGTCAGTAGACTTTGAGTAACGTGTCAGTGTCACCGGCTTCAACCCTTTCCTTATCAATATCGAGTTTACTCGACAGGCCACAACACCCCTGTTGCTTACAAATGTCAAGTTTACTCGACAAGGAAACCACACACCAGAGCATCCACACAACAGATATATTCACCATGTTTCAACGAACTGTAGTGCTTGTGTATTTCTCCATTCACATATGATCCTTATATCAACAGAAAGAGCTTGTTCGGATCTTTGACGTTGCTGTCAAATTCATGTGTCACTATTATAATATTTTGCGAAAACTATCTTTTCCTATACAGTTGTGTGCAAACAGAGCGCAATCTGTTTGATAAAGTGGGCCAGAAAGAGAAAACGGCCATAACTTTGCAATTTTACCAGTTATGGCTTTCATTTTTACACCACACAAACTTTACGCACAGCATTTTCCTTTTCAATCACCTCTCAAGGGTGAAATCTTTGTTTGAAAATACAACCATTCAACAAGCAGTCAGCTGCTTTTTCTGAGTAAGTGGTTTTATGCTTGACTGAACAAAGAATGTGGTACTGGGGGGAAGATAAGCCAATAAACAATGTGGTAAGGATCAAAGGGTTAAAACTTGTGACATTTGTTTTAGTTTTGATGCAGCAACTATTAACTACAACATGGATGCTGATATGAGCAGAATGTTGCTCCATGGCATTATGAGTTACATGCAGACATTTTTTTTTCCACTTGGAAGTTCATTTTGAGGTTTTTAACATTTTCACACCCAACAGCCCTTTCCTACCCATCACAAGGTTCCAATCAAGGGAAAATAGCTGTTGCTAGGGTGGCATATTTTGCAGTGCACTGAGAGCAGAGTTTACATGGTTCATTGACTTTGAGCTACGTTCTTCAAAACAAGGGGACATGAATCTAACAAGGATATAGTGTGAAGTACATCAACATATAGTACTTCAAAATTGAGACTTTTATACCATGTACGTTCTGGAAAGGCACTAATCTCAGTTTCCAAATTTTGCTTCACTTGTCCAGTTTTCACAAATATTGTCCTCCAGTAACCTCAATCCTTAGAAATCATCCAGCATTAGATTAGGCCTGATGACCTGGATCCTCCATTTTCCTCCAGAGGCAAAAATCCTCTAATGCCCTCAATCCTGCAAAATCCTCCGATGCTTCAACTTCCAAAGACCCTCAATCCTCAACATTTCTCCATTTGGCAGGGTTAATGCAGGAACACATTGCCTGGGAAGCACCCAATTTAATAAGAAAAAAAACATTCGCCCTAAAATAGCTAAGATCTTTATAAAGTAAAATATAATGTACATGACTGTCCCTTGATAAAAACACTTTTCGGGACGAAAGTTTAGTTTATAGGAAAAGACAAACCGTTGGAAACTGAAAGTAAGAATAGTTGTACTTCAGTCTTACATTTCCTGTGTCGAAGAATTTCATGACAAGATGGGTGCCATGCAAGCTTGCCAGCAGGTATCCATGTTCAACAGTCCAGTTACCAGTCCATGTAGTTAGTTGTGCTCATGTCAGAGACCATAACAGTACAAATTCAGTGGTTGTCCGTTTGTCTGTAAGAGCTTTGGTTGCATAATATGCAGGCTGCATTATATGCGGCACTAGTCTAGTCCAAAACTCGCCGGACATTTCTGTTGCCCGTATTCCTTCTGGAAATGCTTTTTATGGAAGTCAGCAGGCAGTGTGAGCAGGTCAGATGTCAAAGCTAGAGCTGTAGTCGAGTCGTGATCCGAGTCCGATGCCAGAGCAGTGAAACTGAACTTAGCAAAATTAGCAAATATCAAAATCAAAACTACTGAATTATTACGAAATACTAGACTGAAATTAGAAAGCAATCTCAAGCATCCTGTGAAATCATGGCACCTGGTGTTCTGTCTTTTTCAAGAAAAGTGGAAATTTATATCGTTTTTCCAAGGATTGTCAGCCGACAAACATTGGAAATAGTCTAGTTCCCAAACCTGATAATTCCCTGACTCTATAAATTGCCCCATTTTGTCAGGGAACCAGACTACTAGAACATATTTTGTTTCCAGCATCCATGCACACAAAACTTTAAACAGGTTCCTGTTATAGTATTTGCAAGCACGCTATAAAATACTAACCCTAAATCAATATATTTCTGAAAATTACAGCAAAAGCAAATGTTGTCCAAAACTCAAGAAGCTGAAATTTGGATTTGACTAGAGCCCTAGCTCTAACGTAGACTTAAATGTAGTATACAACATTTGCTTTTTGCTGTAATTTTCAGAAATGAATGGATTTGGGGGATTTGTAACATTAACCCGTTTAAAGTTTTGTGTGCATATAGGTGCTGGAAAAACAGGAAAAAAATGCTGTTCTTGCATAATCTGGTTCCCTAACCCTACATCAGACAAAATGGAGGAATTCATAAACGTCGGGGGAATTATCGGGTTGGGGAACTAGACTAGGTTGCTTGCACCTGTTCACAGATGTGTAACCAATTGCAAACAAAATGTGGAGTAACTAATGTTGGTAAAAAATTGGGTGCAGTATTTGGAAAAAGTCAGTTTTTCCCAACGATGGTCGGCTGGAAATTGATACAAAAATTCCAGTTTCCTTGAAAATGACGGCACACTAGGTGCCATGATTTCACTGGATGCTTGAGACTATTATTTACTTACAGTCAAGTAAGGTATTTTGTAATAATTCGGTAGTTTTGTTTTTTGTTGTTTACAAATGTTGTGTATTACCTTTAAAAGCTGGATTCCAAAATACATTTTATAATTGTTACGGCCCAGGAATCATGGCCGGACTCGGTCGAGTCCAGGCATGATTCTAAGACCATTATGAGATTCAAAGAAAGTCCTTTAGAATCCAGCTTCAAGTCTACATTTGAGCTGGGCTCCAGTCAAGTCTGGATTTCAGCTCGTTTTTTTGTTTAGTTTTGTACTCCCAGTGGATGTAAACTTGTCCACTCTCTGCTTTGTGGCATTGGACTCGGATCGGGACTCGACCACAGCCCTGGTCAAAATAATATTACACATTACAGTAAAATGTTTACACTCGGACCTTGGAATTAGGTTACATAACTAAACAGAGAGATGAACATCAGGGGGATTTCATGTCAGTGTGTGCCTTGATCCACTCCAAATTTCAGTTTATTTGTGCAACTTACGGTGGTATGTTTTCCATCCAGTTACAGTTGCATACTGGCTGTGCTGATGACACTGTGCGGCCAAAGTCTGTCAAACCAAAGTCAGTCAAACCAAAGTCAAGGCCAAAAAAATTGAAGAAACTGAGTGACGTTTCGGAGGAGGAGTCTATTAAAGTGAAGCGGCATTGTCAGGTATAGAGCTGAATCTTAAATGTGCTGGGGTGTGGTCGGGTAATGAAGAGTGGGGCCCTTATCAGTGGTGGTGTATTTAGGCCAAGTAAAAATTAGGCCAAGAAAGAAAAAAGCATGTTTAGCGTCCCCGCCTGTTGCTTTTTAGGGGCCTCCTATATTTTTTTTATTTTTTTTTACCAGTGGAAAATGACGTGAAAAAAACCTCATAAGGTCAACTGATCCATCGGAAAATAAAATACAAGCTTACTAAAACTATTCAAACCACTGTAAACATGTTCAATTCCAACATGTCTCTTTCATTTTTGTGTCTTAGAACAGTTGAAAACCCACGGTTGTCGGACATTTATAAAAGAATGGCGGCCATCTTGAAAATAGAAAATAAAAAGCCCTCCTTCCTTTTTGGTTTAAATCCTTGATGCCAAACATTTTGTTTTACTTGGCCTGAATGACTTAAGGTCATGGGGGGAGGGGGGGGGGGGGGGTTAATATTGCAATTTCTTTCTAGAAAGTGGTCCAAACTTTTTTTTACCCAATACAAATATTTTGAAAGGTTTTTTTGGGGGGGGTGTGAAGTGGGGGTGCTTTCGATTAAACAATTTAGTAACTTAAAATATGTAACTTAAAAAATGTGCCTCCCTTCTTTTAAAATGCTACTTTTACCTATTTAAAAGTAGTGTACACGATTGGTAATCCTCCAAATTTTGTTTTTACTGAATTTTTACTAAATGCCTTACTAGACTAAGTTAATAGCAATCTCAATCATCCTCTGAAATGATGGCACCTGGTGTGCTGTCATTTTCAAGAAAAGTTGAAATTTATATCGTTTTCCAAAGATTGTTCCGCTTAACAATCTTTCCAAAAAATATAACATATTTTTTTTATACTGCCCTCTATTGGCTGAATGTAGTTAGTCCGCATTGTCTAAAATAGGTTAACAATCCGAAAACGGATGCAGGGTTGCAATTATATGTCGCGTAGTGTTCCGAAGCGACGGGACGGGGTTGTAACCAGTTGGCTCGCGTAGTTATGTGACCAATTGAAAACGATCCCTTTTACAATAATTAGGCTTATTTTACAAGAGGGCACTATAACAAATCTAGTTAGCTGCCGCCCGACGGTTGAAAACAAATGCTGTTTCTCTCTCGTTTCTTTCGCCATCCAAGAACGCAAAACTTTGAACATGTCAGTGGAACGATATTTCCTATAAAATACTAACCCCCAAATCCGCCAATTTCTGAAAATTGCAGCAATGACCAATCATGTACACTACCTTTAAGGAATATGCAAACCTTCAAAATTTGTTAAGTAGTTATTTTATTAAACTCGGGCAGATTGTGTTTTTATTTTTCAATGTCTTTTTTCAAAAGTTAATCATGATGACTAATAATTGAATAATCCTTTCTCTTTGCGGCAGTGGAGCAACTGCACATATTTCACAATCGCCCGTATGGTGATGTCAAAGCACTTGAGGAGGTCACACCTGAGGAAAAGCAAGCAGTGTCTTTGGGATGGGTGCGAGCTGCAGTTCACTCGGAAAACAAAAAATCTGGTATGCAACCCTCCCCCCCCCCCCCCCCCCTCCCAAAAAAAAGAAGAAATTTAATAAAAACAAAAACAAAAGTAGTAAGGATAGTTTGCATACAAGTGCGGGGCATTTTCTAAACCCTTGACAAGATTCAAAAACACATACAGGTATCAACAAATGACAGGCCATCTACTCTGATGGCTGATAAATAAATAATTAAAATAAATAAACAAAATAAATAAATAAATAAATAAATAAAATTAAAAAAATGAAATGAAATAAACTGCAGAAAAACTGACAGGATTGACCGGAAATATATAATTTTGCTTCCCAGGTTGTATCGTAAAATTGGGTGTGATCCCTGGCTATACTGCATTTTGGGTTTATGACTTCCGACTAGCGCCCACCCGAACAAAGATACTGACAATTTGGGAGACCGCCAACATAGGGCAAGATAGCTCAGTTGGTAGAGCGCCGGTACGGTAACCCGGAGGTCGCAGGTTCGAAACCCGCTCCTGCCAGTTTTCTTTGTTCACTTTGAAAATTGATTCAAATTTACCTTGTCAGTTTCCCTTGTGGATTGTTTGGTGAAGTATTTAATGTTAACATAATTAGCTTGCCTCACGTTTGGAACTTAAGCCAGCCTATCTCAAAGGCAAATGACCATTTTAATTATTTGAATTAACCGTAACAGTACTCAACCCATCAAAACCCAACAGCATGTTTGGTTGGAATCTGTTAGGATGGGTACTAGACCCCCCAAACTCCTTTACACTGAGTTTGACATACCACCAGAATCGGAGTCCAGCAATGTGTGTGTACAGTTTACCATATGGTGTTGGAATTTGCAAGGATGGGTACGGTTCCTAGTAAATTATACTAGGGGGGGGTATTCAGATGTCACTGCGTGGCCATTGTGCATGCATTCTGTAAACGTCCAGAACTTTCACTTGAAAGAGCGCTGCTTCGTTTGCATACTTCGGTTACAAACGTGCATTAAATTGACACGTTTTTCTGGCTCAGTTCGGACAACTTTACGTTGGGATCTACAATGTTGTTTGTTTTAATTCTAATGTTCACACAACCTAGGGAGTTACACGTATGGTTTTAACCCTAACAGTCCTAAATCCTCCAATTTCAATACGATTTTTCACACCACCTAGGAAGTTAGGGTTAAATGCAAGAAAAACGGCATAAACACACTAGATGCAAAGAGCCGTACAAAAGCTGTCCAGAATTTCAAGTTGTCCGTAGGTTTGTGCACAAACATGGATGCGCCCAGCAGGCTTCACTGCATATGGTGAGTTAGCACTCTATAGGTCATCAGCCTCGGTCCAAAAATTGGGCCACCGGTATCAAATGATCAAGAGGAGTAATGCTCATAGCGATTTTTGGCAAGGTATATGCACTCCTAGAGTTGGAAAATGTGTGATAGCATTGCAGCACGAGCGGTGGCAGGTTTTTGGGTGTTATCACTTTTTAAAAAAATAATTTCAAAATGGCCGCCAATATGCTTGTTACCGGATTAATTATATGCGGCTATTTTTTTTTTTTAAAGGTGATAACACCCAAAAAGCTGCCACCGCTGCAATGCTATCACATATTTTCCAACTACAGGGGTGCATACCTTGCCAAAAATCACCATGAGCATTATTCCCCTCATTTGATACCGACCACTCCCCCCAGGCTGATGGCCTACTAGTAATAAGGCAGCTCTATGGTCTGGTTTAACTTTTATTTCTTTGATCTTTTATTACAGAAGGGTTTGCATGCTGACGATCACCTAATTGAATTCTATGAAGGAAGTGCAGCAGCTAATGCTGTAAAACAACGGAGAGAATCTAAACGCTTGCAGAAGCTGAACGTTGCAGTCAAGTAGGCCAGTACAATTTGATTATAATAAGCCAGTTCGGTATTTCAACTGCGCATGTGCACAATGACATTTTATCCCGAATGACCCGCTTGACCTAACGCGCGCGTGTGAACGCAAAAGGTGAGCGCACAATGCGCGCTTGTTAAATTCAATCAGAAAGGGCGTTGGCATAACGTGGCGTGACATTACGTCAGCAATTTTATCCAGAATAACCTTTGACCTTTGAGATACCGAACTGGCTTATTCATCATCGGTGTCACCTACTGTGAAACTTGATATTGGTGTGAAAGAACTTATTTTACCGGACGTTTCATTACTGGTTCAAAGGTAGAACCATGGCAACCAAATATTAATTATTGTACGGTATTACAGTAGACGACTTGCAAAAGTTGATCAATCATGAGCAAATTGTTCGAACACTTTGGATGGACACAGGATTACCAACCACCCTATCCCCATTCATTGGTGAGCGCTGTGAATTTGGGCACGGTTTTGGAGGGGGATGGGGGGGATGATGGGGATGATGGGGATGGGGGGGATGATGGGGATGGGGGGGATGATGGGGATGGGGGGGATGATGGGGATGGGGGGGATGATGGGGATGGGGGGATGGGGGGATGGGGGGATATGGGATGATGGGATGATGGGGGGGGATGATGGGATGATGGGGGGATGGGGTGGGGTGGGGGGGATGGGGTGGGGGGGATGTAGGGGTAGGGGTAGGGGTATCCAAACAACAAATATATTTACCGTGTTTCAACGAACTGTAGTGCTTGTAATTGTTGCTGTGCGTACATGATCTCTATACCAACAGAAAGAGCTAGTTCGGATCTTTCCAATGGTGCTGTCAAATTCATGTGTCACCATTACAATATTTTGAGAAAACTATCAAAAGTTTCCTTGTACAGTTTATGTGTATGGAGTGCCATTGGTTCATGTGACAAACAACTTTCCTGTTTGATAAAGTGGGCCAGAAGAGAAAACAGCCATAACTTTGCTATTTTAGCAGTTATGACTTTCATTTTTTTAACATTATATAAAAGAGAAATGTTCAAACTTTTCACACATTTTCCTTTTCCACCAATTCTTGAGGGTGAAATTTTTGTTTGAAAATACAACCATTCAACAAGCAGTCAGCTGCGTTCGTCAGATTTGTTTGCTGCCCGCAGCGACGACTTTTAGACAATGGTACCAGCGGGCTATGCTGCGCTAGAGGGGACTTGGTAAAAAATAGCTCTCAAAAGTCAATTTGTTGTTATTTCATGGCAGGAATAATGGGCTGTTTTATTTCACAATACGCAATCTACATAAAACTCCAAAATAACGCAGACTTCTCTCAGCAATCAACATCATCTTTCATTGTTGAATCAGTTAATGTAATCCTAACATGTTTTCTGCAAGCTGCGAGTGTACTTCGAGAACAATTTCTTAGGACATTACATTCAAGAACCACACTTTTCATAAATTGTTATTCTTATTTAATTTCGTTAGTTCTCGAGAGTGTCACAATAGTTGTCATATAATTATATGAATTAAATCGTTGTGTCTACTTTCCTGTTTTGTCCTCCAGTTTTTCTTACAAAGTTAACAGAACACAGTCGTCTACTTTAATTGATTACAAGAAGAAGAAGGAAACATTTAATAGGCCAAAGTGGTGCTGGCATATTTGTTTTTAGTGTCTAAGTAATTGTTTAAAATTTATTTATTGATCGATTTATTTGGTTTTCTTTAGTGAGTCTGTTCTGTACAGCATGGAAAGGATGGTGGTGTTCTAGTTCATTTGGGATCTAAATGACTCCATTATTATTATTTCAGAATTTATTTTAAAAATTTGTTCAGTTAACTTAAATTCATGACCAGTCGATGTAAAAATAAACCTGTAATTAACGTAACTTTCAACAAAGAAAGAAAATGAAGATAAATGATTGTTTTGACTGTACATGTGTAAGCATTGTTAATTGGTCATGTCTCTTGTCATAATTAGAAGAAAAAAAATGGTAAAAACACACGCAACAAAAAATCTGATGAAATACCAACCGTTTGCAATTAACTCCGGGGAGCCAGGTTGGGCCTTGTAGTACATTTCCTTGCCTTCCACCGATGTATACCGGTTCGAATCCCACCAGGGCCGACATGTGGATTGGGTTTTCATGTCCCTGCCTGATTCCGTTGGGGTTCCTCCACGAAAATGTAATATTCTGGGGTTTTCTTTCTCTCAAACTGAACATTTCTTCACCTTCTCTTCACAGGTTTCTTTAGGCTTTCGAGCTACAAGTGCGATATGTATTTTTATATTTTTTTTAGGAATCCTTGGTTTCATAACCAGAAATAAAATAAGAGATCATCACGGCGTAGTGTTTAGACCCAATTTACGCGTTCCTCGTTTCACACTGATTAATTCTAAGTCCCTACATCACTTTTCCTACATGTAACCTGAAACCTCCAATATACATGTACTCCGATTCCAAAATCCTCCAATGTTTGTTACTGGGGACCACTGCCCGAATCCTCCGAAATCATCCCGCACCAGATTGGGGCTGATGACCTGGATCCTCCATTTTCTCCAGAGGCAAAATCCTCTCAATTTTTTTAATCAAAATCCTGCAAAATCAATCCTGCAAAATCCTCTGTTTGGCAAAGAGGATATTCAAGGATTTGGAAAGGTTAGGGTTAACAAAGGAACCGTTTTGACATCACGGTACCTTCAATTAGGACAACTCGTACCTTCACGCGGAAATCAAGTCGTACCGTCAATGATGTTCTGAAATGGTCTGGGTCGTTACTGATTGCTTTGATTGTAGGCCCGGTTATTGTATACACGTTGCTGGAAAAAGAATGTAAAGTGAAATGTATTTGTGGATTTTATTTATGTAAAACAATTTACCGGTTTCTAATTTAACGGCTTATAATTTATATAGAAAAAGTGAACTTTAGACACTTAAAACTACATGCATGATTCACGTATTCTTTTCTATACATGTACTTTGTTTACTAATAGGGAACTGCGGACATGTATTTTTTTTAAAGTTGACCGTGCGTCACACTGTTATTAAATGACAAACCCAATTGTCATATTCTATAGCTCTTCTGTCACCTTCTTGCGGTGTCGTAGCCAAACTAAAGGGCGTAATTAGCATTCAAGTTGAGTGGCCACGTTTGAACATGCCGCCTTGGTACCGATGATGCGCGCATTAGTATTAATAGGCCTCACGCTTAGCGTGGCGCACCCTTGTTTTGTCAAATTTGTGAATGGTCGGCGAGGAAGCGGCCACTACTTTCAAGGTCGTGGATGGTGGAACACAGCGTGGGAAGAAGATGTTGGTGGACTCCAACGGGTACACTTATACCATGGAGGTAGGATGCTTATACTATGAAGTGGGATCCACGTTCAGCCTTCTCTTCATGGGTGTGTGGTGTGCGGAGCAAGCAGCGAAGATGTCCAGTTTCGGTGTTGCAGCATGGTAACACCTTCAGGTTTGGTCATCACCCGGAACATCTCCATCCTTCCGATCCTGGAGCAAACGTTGAAGTCAAGAGAGACATCAAGAAGCTAGCCAAAGAGAACGTCTTCCAGTCTGCTGGTGCCATCGTGGAAGGCGTGTTGACAGATGTTGCGTCAGCTGATGTCTCTACCTACCCAAAGCCGTCCTACCTGGTCCGCATTTGCAATCGGGCCCGCCAAAGCCAGCGTGACCACATCCCACCGATCTGGACTTTTGATCGGGACAGCTGAGTACATCCGGCCTTCTATTCTATCTGCCTGCAGTCACCTCAACGGCCCAACTGTCTGAACGTGACCGATTAAACCACTCACACAAACGGCTCTTTTTAGAGCCACCGGCCCTGAATCATCCGTTGTTTGAAATAAAAACAAGAACCCCCCCCCCCTTTTTTTTAGGGGGGGGGGGGGGGGGGGGGGAGAAACATGAAAATAATATATTATAATAAGAATAGATACCGGGTAACAATAAATAAATAAAATGAATCCAAACACCCACATTTCTTTTAAACAATCCTATTATTTTTTAATCAATTCCTAAAACGGATTTCAGAAAAGCCAAATGTGTGCCTTTACACATCTCGGTAACTAGTGTAGAAAAGAAGTAAAGCCTGTCCGTGGCATGTTGTATGTAAAGTACACCAACCCACCAACACTCGTACATTATGTACATGTACGTCGTACATGAAGACATCATACAAATTATTGATGCGCAGCATATGCTCGCTGAAGGCTACAGATTAATAAATAAAGGCACCATTTACGTGGAAATTGCTTTTCCTCTAATGGAATCATTACGCAGATGACCTTTAATTAATGACCGCATACCTAAAGAGTGCTTCAACAATTTGCCGCTCTTTTTGGGGGGGTGGGGGAGGGGTAATATATAATTCAGCGCCGTATACAGCATCCTATACCATCTATCTGTAATGGCTGAGAGAGCATGACGTTTCTGCATACCTACAGGATGGAGCTGAGAATTTTAACTTTGCCAAGTCTATAGCGGAAAGAATTTTACGTTGAATTGCCCTTTAAAATCTGACAAAATGACCACCCATTCGTTTTCAGAATTGTATGAAAACGTAGCCCACTCAACCTTTACATTTTCGCGCAAAATGGCCTGGGGAAGATTGCGTGCTGTGTTGATGCTGTTCAGGCCTTAACTTACCATACTGTGTGCATATGTTAATTTCTGCCTCATTTTCACGGATTTTGCTAAAAATTCTTCAACTATTAAACGGGTTGTACCACCACATTTTTAAGCAGTTGTTATCAAGGAGGGCTGGCTATTTTCCAGGGTTTGATTTTCCTAACCAATTTGGGTGGCAATTTATATTTTCACAGAAGCAAAATGCCAAATGCTTTGGCTGCAATTAGCCTTTTAGAGGTATGGCGGACACAATAGGAGGGCGCTATTTTTCTTTGGGTATAAATACACAGGTTTTACCCAAATCAAATAGCGCCCTCCTATTGTGTCCGCCATACCTCTAAAAGGCTAATAACACGTGTAGCGTCAGCGTGCCTTTGTCACAAAAGGAGACGGCTTTTTTTTCGCTTAAATTTGTACATACTGCCAGGCACTATTTTCTAAGATTTTGTTTTTTTAAAACACTGCAAGAAAATTATTCCTCTATTTTTTTAAACAATAATAACTGGCATTTATAATGGTCTTTTTAGATGAACTAAATCATAGCATTTACAATTATTACCCCTGTTCATCATACCTATGAAACAAACCCTCTCAGCTCCCTGGGGAGTATACAGCCCCAGCTGCAAGTTGAGCGCACATGGGCTAATCAAACACATAACCATCACTACCCTCATCATGATCACTACCCTCCATTTGCTCCTGGGTAGAGAAAAGCAACTTGTGACAAAGTGTCTTCCTCAAGGACACAAGCACCATGACTCGAACTCGAACCCAAAATTTGTAGTATCACCAAAACCTTCAGTCCCGTACATTTAAACCATGAGGTCGCGCCACGCCACCCCACACGCAATGCGACAAAAATTTCCTTTTGAAAAAAAAAACCCAAAAACAAAACATTTGAAAGGAATTCCTGAGATTCTGGGAACACAATGACCAACACAAAAGAGGCGGGCGTTCCCTCCGTCCCATACCTTGCTTCAAATGTACGCCCAGCTTCTAAAAAAAGACGCGGGCGAGAACGTTAACCATACTTCCTTTTTACGTGCCCCACAAAACGTGGCACTGTGACAAATTTGTATAATACATGTATATACGGCTCTTGTAAAACCTTTTAAAACATCTTGCAGATTTAGTGTCCCCTTTGTCCCATCTTCTAGCCCACCTCTCCTTCCCTGCAACGAGGGCGGGGAGGCCCTTTTAATCCCTCAGCGATCGTCCTCTGAAGACGAATGGTCCTCTCTGTCCCTCATCCCCTCCCGGATGCGGGTCCTTAGCTTGTCCATGACCCTCTTGAGGAAGTCCGTCTCGTCGATCTCACGCGCGTCCAGTTTCTTGACCACCACGAGATCGGTGAACATGACGCGAGCCATCATCAGCATGGCGTAGGCGCGTTCATACAGGGCGGCCTGGTAAAAGAGAGAGACATGTACAGTTCCATTTGGGATTTTTTTTTCAATTTGCCCTTTACGGTTTAATATAGGAAAATGATGTAGAGTACCGAAGTGTAGCACGTAATTCTGGTCCACGCGCCTGGTTCATTTGGTGTGTCCCCGCCCACTTGAAAAATTCCCCGCCCCAATCAAAATACCCCCTTTATGGCTTTGACGTCATTGGTGGTACATGTATATAAAAACATTACTTGCCACCCCCCCCCCCCCCGTAGACTGAGTATCATATGTTGCGTTGCGTTGCGTGAGCGGCTATAGGCTACCCCCCCCCCCCCCCCCCCCTCCCCCTGCGCACAGACACCGTTAGTTTATACACGGCTCCCAGGCCCGAACCGGGGTCCACTTTTCGGGGAAATTATGTTTTTAAAAATATTGGTCCGGAAAATTTCTGCCAAAGTAGTTTTTTATCATTTTGATCATTCTGCAGACGATATGATCTATTAATATAGGCTACGGTCCGCTGGGCATGTAAAACAACCGCTGTCGCATCGTCCTCGTGTCCCTCACACTTTCAGTAAAATTACATTAACATAAAAACCACCCACATTGGAAGTAATGCACATAATGGTTTGATTGAAGTTGATAAAGTCGGTGTGGCGTGACTGCACGACATTGTAAACACACTCATGTATTTACGTAGACTTAGTGCACATGCATTATTGGTGGCGTTTAGCGTGACTCGTCATTGGCGCGTTTTTAGGTTTGTTTTCTCTAGCATATTCCCCGAGTAATAGTTTACGCCTTAATTTCATAGAAAGTGAAATTCTGGCCATTTCAAAATATCCCTGTCCATAAATCTTTATTTTTGGGGAGGTGAGTTGGTCTCACGGACGGTGGAAGTTACCCCGCCTGGGGGGTGGAGGTGGGGTGGAGATGGAGGTGGGGGTGGGGGTGGGGGTGGAGGTAGGGCGGAGGTAGGGTGGAGGTAGGGGAGGAGGTAGGGGTGGAGGTGGTGGGTCGGGGGTGGGGTGGGGTCTGAATTTTTTCCCTCTTGAATCTGTTGAAGATTCATATTCTATTTAGATCCGGGCACAAGAAAACCATAAGGGTGGTCGGGCTGGTAATTGAAAACGTGGCCAACCCTACCACTGCACCTGGTCGTAACCTTTCACATAGAGTGGCTTTTAGCCTTGTTGGGTGATTTCAGTTTTAAAAATTTACCTGTTTCAGAGTAAAATAGTATTCCCAAAATGTGCACGAAATAAGAAAATAAGTTTCATGACAAGCAAACCAAAAAGAGGAGTTTCAATATTACCAACGCAAGAAGGAAAATGGAAAGTTTGCACCACGAACAAACATGCTCCATGGATTTTTAAAAACTCACATCAGTGTAATCGCGAACTTTGATGACTTGCCGTCTGACGTTCTGCAACTGCTCCTTGACTGCCCACGTCCCATAGCTGGTCTGCAGCTGATTGGAGCTGCTATAGAAGTCCTGGAGTCGCGCACTATCATCCTCCTTATCCTCCCACATCGTCATCTCCGGCTCGATCCGGTACAACCGAAGGCAGAACTCCGGATCCACGCGGTTCACGAGCAGCGTCTTCCGCAACGAGGCCGGTAAAGGCTTGCCCACGCGCGGTAACAAGATGGCGTCTCGTTTGAGCACGATCTGGCTGCTCTTTGTTCCCTCTGCTTGGGAGAGCTCTGAGAAACTGTAGACCAAGTCGAAGGCTCTGAGTTCCTTCAGGGTGCCCAGCCAGAGGTAGAACCCCCACCGGCAGCACCGCTCTAGGATCATGTAGGCCAGCCTGGCCATGTCCGAGCGCGGATCGCGCACGTCCGGCTCGTAGCCGGCGCTGCCTTTGCGGATCATGAGAGCGGACACGAAGACCAGGTCCGGCCGTCTCTTGGCCATCATCATGTCTACTTTGGGTTGCACCATGGTCCTACTGCGAAGGTACTTCAGCTTGGGGTGGTCGTACTCAAGGATGATCTGCTCTAGGTCTTTCTCGTGGCGGGACAGGATGTAAGTAGCTGTGTCGTACAGCCGACCCTGCAAATATAGAAGGTCACAAATTTGGTATACCATTGGAAAGTTAACCTCACCAGAAATGGGGACCTAGGCCCTACAGTGTTGTGAGTCAACGACGTAAATTTGGCATTTTGGACGGCTTACCTCAGAACTATAACAGTGGTGAAATCATAGGAAGGTCGACGGTTTTTTTTTACTTTTTTTTGAGGAAATGACACAAGTTTGAACCATTGGAAAGCCAATAAATACCCTCACACAAAACATACAGCAGTACTGACATCATACGGAGGTCGACATTAATTGGACAAAATGACAGAGTTTCGGCACCACTGGCAACCTTACCTCACAAGGAACATAACTGTGGCAAAAATCATGTTCATAATTGTGAACAAAAGTGATCGAGTTATACCATTTGGAAGGGTCTTAAGGACATTGTCAGGATATAATGAGCAACAAAGAGAAGCAGTTGGAGCAACCAAAAATGTTTCAGAAAACCATAGATTTGTATTTAGTTTTTGCAGTCCAGCATTTATCCATTTTTAAAAATACGAATTTTCTCAAAAATTGGTTCAGATTTGGGCGCAAATAGAACAACTTTAAAAATGACGACATCCACCAGTCGAACCAGGTTTTGGTAACTGCTACTAAACAGTGACCAAATTGGGTACCAAAATTGTTAGGAAAAAGAACCAGGCGTTTCCTGGGTGACCTTTTAAAGCTACTATGCCCGTGTTTTGGGGATTTATTTATCAACCTGAAAAATTAATTTTACAATTGAATTACCAATTTGTTAGCATTAGATAAGTCATGAGCTTTCGAATGAGGCATTCCACAAAAACATCGACCCACGATAAGTAAAAGATTTCGAAGTTTCAAATTATTTCCGAATCAGGAGTGGGACGCTCCTAATGCACACTTTTTGTATTAATGTACAATCGCGTGGTATACCGTACATAAATTATATTTGAGCAATTTTGAGGAAGACCAAAAAAGAGTGCACATTGTTTTGCTGTCGTTCAAAAGTACAATTTTCGTCGCGTCCAGAATTCGTTAGTGTGGCAAAATCCATTAAATTTCAGTCAACAAAATTATTTAAACAACTAAAATGTCCAGTTATACCTGCAAGAACTTGGGGTCTTTCAATAGTTCCCTTTTGCCGAGGTGAATATCTTGCAGGATGATTCCGTGCAGCGCCAGGCAGGCATCTTTGAAGAGTTTCTCGCTGTACTGATAGCTGTCGCTGACGTTCGGGAATTTGGTGGGGTGGTTTTTGATCTTTCGTATGTCTTGCGTCATTCTCGCTGCGGCCGCCATTTTGTTTTAAGGACGGCCCCGATTGCAACAACTCCAGTTCCTCGCTGGCTATCTGTATTAATTAGGCCTATAGGGGGAACAGATATTTAAAAAGTATAACCACTTAGGAATAAGCGTATTGGCATTGGTCCAATCGGTACCCCCCCCCCCCCCCCATTTGAAATCTTATAGAGGGTGGGGGGGGGGGGGGGGGCAAAGACAATACCCGATCTCCATGGATATCATGCATTGTTTGGCCCCCCCCCCCCCCCCTCCCCCCCCCCCTCCCCCCCCCCCCCCCCCCCCCCAGCATGTGCAAGATAGCAGTATCAAGCAAAGATGGCGGTATCCGGGAAACGGCTATGGTCGATTGCCACAACAAATGTAAATAATCCGTGTCCTTCGTCGTAATTATTTCATCAGTTGGAAATGAAAGAATCAATATTCTTCTGCAAAATTGTGTGTACTGCAATACAATGTAGTAATTTCATCTGACAGCACACACATCTCCTCCTCCGGCGCAGAGACCACTCGGACCTCAGGCATTCTGTTTGTCTGAGGGTTGCCGTAGCAACAGCGGGCGACACGTAAACGATAATTGTAATCAATTATGCAATAAGTCATTTGGAGTTCAGGTTCTGTGTTTTTCGTCAAAGATTATTGAGAACGAGACGACGGGGCAGCTATAATTTATAGGAATTGATATTCGCGGTTTCCCCTTATAAACACTGTTTGGATTTCCACGAATCACTAATCATAACTGGGCATCCACTCATAAAGTTTTATTTATGAAAAACCACCCCGGAAAAAAAAGTGAAAAGGCAAACGATGAAATTAATATTCTTACTTTAAGGTCATTTAAATTAGAACAGAGATATTTTCTCTTTTGCCCTATCCCGACGTAATTATGAAGCACTGTATACTCGGTGCTTTCCGGGGCCTGTTAGGTAACAGTCTGAAGTGTGTATAGGGTATAGGGACAAGAGGGGGCACGTACCACTGATCTCTATATAAACTGCTCATTGCCATTGTGTGCTGTTCAAGCAGCTGAAGCCAGTAGCTGCCATATTACCACTCCCATTTTACCACTGATCTCTGTGTAAGGTGAACTAGATTGAAAGTAGACCCTGGGGATAAGGTTGTGAAACCTGTTGTTTTGGGAGTGGTAATATGGTGGATGGCGGCTTCAACTTGTACAGCCGATGCGCTATCCAGTTTACATAGAGATCAGTGGTACGTACCCTTGGTACCATATCTTGCTGGGTATAGAACCTGGGCCCAATTTCATACAGCTGCTTAAGTACAAAATAAAAACGAAAGCATTCCCTAGCCATTGTTCAAAGGGGGTGGGGTGGGGGAACACTTTCTCAACGTTGGTGGCGCCAAATTTTTACATCTTTGTTTTGGTCTAAGACCATTGCAGGGTTTTCTTTTCTTTTCTTGTTTGCTACGGTACTTTAGGGGTATGCTCGTACCCGTACAAGCAAAACAAAAAAAAAACTCCACAAGGCGCAGAGAACACTCGGACCTCAGGCATTCTGTTTGTCTGAGGGTTGCCGTAGCAACAGCAGGCGACACGTAAACGATAATAACAGGAGATGCTAAGCACAAAAATTAGTGTAAAACGTCTTGCTTACATGAAAAAAAGTTACCAGCTGAATACCAGTCACAAATATGTATATCACATGAAAATTTGGTTGGTAATCCTATTTTTACCGAGGAAGACTTGTCATGCTCACGGGCATCACTAGAGGAGGGTGTGGGGTGTGACATCCCCCATTGATTGATTTTGTCGACAAATTCGTGTCGCTGTCGGCAAAATCGCGTCTTGGTCGGCAAATTTCCCCCCTTTTCCTTTCTTTTACCCCTAACATCCAGTCGGCAAAATTGTGATG
The DNA here is from genome assembly GCA_037893225.1 of Hippasteria phrygiana. Taxonomy (NCBI): domain Eukaryota; kingdom Metazoa; phylum Echinodermata; class Asteroidea; order Valvatida; family Goniasteridae; genus Hippasteria; species Hippasteria phrygiana. Next base: position 157,062 of record JAZGUH010001021.1, read on the forward strand.
ACACCTCCAGTACCCCTTCGGCAAAAATGCGATGACACTGACACCCCCACATTTTTTGCTCACACCCTTTATGATGACACCGCCCCCCCCCCCCCCCCCCCCCATTTAAAATGGTCTATAGCGACGCCCCTGGTCATTCTAAGCAATTTGTTTTGCTATCAGCTCCATGAAAGTGACGCCAGTAAAAGCGACGACGACGACGAGAACCCGCCTTTTCAAAATTTGTCCATACGAAAATGTTTGGGGGTTACTGAAAATGATCATCCCCACTGATAGACACAGATTTACGCCACTTCTTATAACCTATACTTTCAGGAAATACCATAACCCGAATTTCAAAATAATTATCTACATAATTGTCATTGCTCTTCCTCCATGGTTCATCACACACTACGCAGCTTGCGTCCTTGACTTATTAATGGATGCTACGGTGAGTTGCCCTGTGGGCTTAATGGTCGCTGATTAATATAACGTTAATATGGTTAGCATAATTATTTTTGTACCAAGGAAGCTGACACTTAGTACATGTAGGCCTATATATAGTATAATTTGGTTCCCACCGCTACCAGTAGTAGCATTAATTGTAAAGGGTAACCTTAATTTTTCGCTCAGAAGTAGTCTGGTTTCCAGACCAAAATATTCTGACTATTTCTGATGAATAAGACACTGATCTCTATGATAAACTGGATAGCACATCGACTGTACAAGTTGAAGCCGCCATCCACCTTATTACCACTCCCAAAACAACAGGTTTGACAACTATGTCCTCGGGGTCTACTTTCAATCTCGTTCTCCTTACACAGAGATCAGTGGTACAATGGGAGTGGTAATATGGCGGTTATGGCTTCAGTTGCTTGAACAGCACATGCAGTTTAATTATATAGAGATCAGTGATATTAGGTCCGGTAGCCGCCAATGTCACGTGACAAAAACGGGCAGAATTCTTCCCGTTTCCGAAAATATCCGAAATTTTCCGAACTTGTTTTCGGTATCATTCGGCTGTTAACGTTGATGTTCGCAATAACAAAAATAATGTCTGTCAGGCCCGTTACAGATCCTGGAATTTGTTTTGAATTCTCAATTATATATAAAAACTGAAAAATCAATGCCACACTTTTTAAAATTTTAATGATGCCACTGACGTCACTCGGACTAACACTGCACGTCATGATCTACTTTAAACCGTGGTAGCTACCTGACCTATAGTCTTTTTCCCAGACCAAAATATTCTGACTATTTCTGATGAATAATAGGTCCGGTGTCACGCGACGAAAACTGGCAGAATTCTGCCAGTTTCCGAAAATTTCCGAAGTTTTCCGAACTTGTTTTCGGTAATATTTGGCTGTTAACGTTGATGTTCGTAATAACAAAGTGTCTGTCAGGCCCGTTACAGATCCTGGAATTTGAATTCTCAATTATATATACACAAATGAAAAATCAATGCCACATTCTTGCAGTAGTTTGCCGACTGGATTTTGCAAGAATATTACATTTGAATGATGTCACTGACGTCACTCGAGCTTAACACTGTACGTCATGATCTATTTTAAACCGTGTTATAGCTACGTGGCCTAAGATTTGGACGTCAGGGAATCTTCAGGTCAGGGAACCAGACTAGCTCAGAAGTTCGCGCGCATGCTCAGAAGTACGCGCGCATGCTCAGAAGTACGCGCGCATGCTCAGAAGTACGCGCGCATGCTCAGAACTAGAAAATTTCTCCACAGTTGATTCGCAATGAAAACAAATGTGGAAGATTTTACTTTGATATGCCCACCAAAATGGGTCAGAAACAGAAAAATCCGACAAACTAACCTTGCATTCATGTTTAGAATTGTGTGAACGCGTGACACATCCTTTCAGTTTCAGACTTGTCAGGAAATTTTCGTGAAATATTGGGGAAGAAAGTTTGTTATATGTTGAGTGTAGGCCTATAGGCCTACGGCTACTCATAGTGAAAGTTCACATAAAAGTTAATCTCTGCCTCATTTTTCACGGATGTTGCCGACATAAATCTTGAAATAACAGGTTATGTCACATAATTATCAAGGGGTTAGCTATTTTCCAAGCTTTTGCTGTAAAAACAAAAGGCCTCTTGTAATATGATTTTTTTTAAATTAATTGTTAATTCACTTACCTATGTTGCGTAGCACATATTGCTCAATAAGTTCAATCTTCTCACAATCTCAGGGGAAGTCGTTCAATCAACAAGTCCGCAATTCCTTCTAACTGGAACCACAAACGAGATTAATTTCTTTAAACAATATTCTTTGAAGACTAGGATAATATTCCAACGGCCACTCAATCAGGCTGGGTGACGAGACTTTGGAATGCTGTTACGGCGTAGTGAAAAGACCTTCCATCGATTTTTGATGCAGCTGGCAAGCAGAAACCATCATGCACGATGCTTGGCGTCACATGGGCGTACGGCAGTCTGCGGTGAAGCTCACAAGCCTGTAGCACCCATACCTGTGTTTATAATACCCGATCGACTTTTATTGGCTCCACTACAAATTATTCACGACTTCATAATGGAGGCTGTGGCGGGTTTATACGGAGGACAAGGTCTGGCGGACACGATGACGAAATTACTAGCCGTAACTGACGCACAAAGTTTCCCCTCTTCCATTGAATTGGTAAGATTTGAGGCTTTGCATGACGGAATTAGATCTTCTGGAGACGGTCAGAGCATACTGCACCGGAACGTCGAGTTCAGCACCATTCTTTCATTTGAGAAATATTTCAACATGGTGTTTCCGCAAACCTTTCATTCATGCATAGGCTGCGTTCTTGATATTTTCAATTAATTAAGTTAATTAGGGTGTGATAATTCATTGATTCCATTTGTTTCTCCTTCTTTGTCCTGACCATGAATCCAAGCTTGGTCAGAAAGAGCGGTTATAACAAACAATACCACGGAGATCGGAAAAGGGAAATAATTTTCAATATGTACTGCATCGTGCACCTTTGGCAACAATCTATTGTTTTATTATGTGCTACGTACAAAGATTGATATAGGCGGCCTATACGAATTAGGAGAGTCCCGCTTCAAATTCATAATTTGAAATTTTCATAAGCGCCGGTCGATTGTTTTTTTGCGCAATGTTGTCTCAGTGGAAGCCTGAACCAATCCCGTACTAACAGCAAATTAACAATTCAATTTCAACATTCAGTTTGAAAGGCATGGACTCAGAGCTTTAAAGCTGCACTGTCCGTTAATTTGGCTGAAATTTAAATTCAGTGCATTTCCTCCTACAAACGAAAAACGGAGGAAAACTATTTATAAACGATGTAAATTAGAAGAGAGATTTTTCTCTTTTTGCCCTATCCCGACGTAACGCGCATTTTTTTCCGTAGGCGGGTGAAGCAATAATCATGAATAATTCAGTATTTTGATGAGAAAGTTATGTTTATTCATTATAATAGAACACAACGTCACATCATTGCTATATTCGTCAACTTGTTTTTTGTTTACATTCAATCATTTTAAAGAACGGCTGTTGTCAATCTGCTACAGACTATAGTCTATGGGATGGGCTATGGATCAAAAGGTCTCTAGTTCGAATCCACCTGTACCCATTTTTCTTTACTGTGATATCTTTGGGATATTTTTAATATAAGGGATAATAAAAGAGACCGAGAACCTAAGTGCTAGCTGTGCAGTGATCAATGCAACTGCTGAGTTATTCATGATTGCTTCACCCGCCTACGGAAAAAAATTCGCCCCCAGCACGACGACACAACGAGACTTCGGTTAGGGCGCCCTCTCGTGATAAATTGCGTTTTGAAAACAAATGGCGACTTCCACGGCCGTAAAACGTGTGTGGTAGGTTTTTTTTCGAAAGAAAAGGTAGGCCTATCGTATTTGGCATATATTTGAATTTCAGTTTAGGTAATTGATCTCCATATGCAAGAATGTATACCCAGTATAGGGACTGCTCAGGCCCAGTGTTTTATGATTTTTATTCAGATTCGTCAGATGTCCAATGTTGATGTCGATGTCGGAAATGCCATGCGTTACTATACTAGTCCATAGAACATGCCAATAACGTTTCCGATGTGTTCGTGATCGGGCGATTGTGTAGTGTAGGGCCCTGTTCCCTATGGCTATAAAGGGAACAAAAATCCACTTTTAGGTTATTGGAAGCATGGAGGAAGGATTGGAAGGAAAGATTTTACTTTAATACCCCCACTAAAATCAGTCAAGAACTTGGAAAATAACCAACCCTCCTTGATAACAACTGTCTTAAACATGTGGGGGGATGATGTGGCACAAGCTGTTATTTCAAGATTTATGACAGCAAAATCTGGGGAAAAAATGAGGCAGAAATCAACATGTATGTGTCTGAGCACTTTGAGTGACTATACATGTACATGGTGCCAACTGCCAAGAACATCTATCACATTCACAGAAAACACAAACTTTCTTCCCCTATATTGCACTAAAAATTCCCAACTAAATTCTCAAAATTGAAGGTTGTGCCAAGTGTTTATGCAATTCTGAACACAAATAGATGGTTATTTTCCAAGATATGCTGTTCTTTACTGATTTTAGTGGGGGGTATTCAAGTAAAATCTTTCCGGTTGAAAAAGTCATTTTGGAATGATAAAAAATACCCTTGACTCTAATTTCATCAAAACTAAAGAATCAAAATTAAACACTACACAATCGCCCGTGATCGGTCCTTTATGGATCTGCGCTTGAGTAGCCCTAGGGTGCGTTCGAGTAGCTCACCCGGATCGACTCTGGTGAAGGCAGACGGGTCAGCTACGAGAGCTGGGCTAATAGAACGCTCAAACGCCCTCACCTGTTGATGTCACCTTGCACTCGAGTCGGCCATGGAAGAATAGGACTAAGACAGTAAGAGTCGGCGATTGTGTAGTTTAATACGGACCCCTCTTTATATTTTATCCATTTCGAGTCAAGGTTGTTTTTATCATTCCAAAATGAATTTATCAACCTAATACTCCTCTCAATTCTAATGACATATTTTTTGTAATTCTGAACAGTTTCCTGCAGGAGAAAATGCAATTGGTGTCTTGCGAATCAGTGCGGTCTTCGCCATCTTTATTTATGGAGTCCACCATTTTGGACCGTATATCTGAACCCATGCAAAATTAGGGGTCTTCAAACAAATGTTTATTAGTATTTTGAGCGGTCCAAAACACAAAAAAAGTGAATTATTATATATTTATATGGTTCATCTTATTATTCATCTACTTAATTCACAAACTTGAAGTGAGAAAGTTACTTCATAAGTTGCCATTGTTATAAGGTACTATAATTTTGGAAATAATATCGAAACATTTTTCACAATAAAATCTAAAGCAAAGAAAACGCCTTAAAACGCATTCATGTGTAGACACAATGCTATCGATAATAATGTCAGCATGTTAGGCACACATGGTCGCCACTTTTACAGACACCTGCACCCAGAAATTACACCTTTAAAGTGCCATAACTCTGAAATGCAAGTACCTATCAAGCTAATTTTCATACCATTACATTTGTCTTGCAATTCCCTTTCCATTGATATCAAATTTGTTACAAATAGCTATAAAAAAAAAAAATGCCAGACTCCCTACTTTATTTTTGTGTTGCGTTTTGTCATCTAGCTTCGTTGTCGTTTTACCCAAAAATTTCTCACAAAAAATTAAAAACTCTGCCCTCTATCTACGACATACCTGTTGGTTTTTAATGTCGCAATCTAGTTTGCTAAGTCCAATAACGTAAAAGTAGATTTTGTTCTCTTATAGGAACAGTCCCTTAACTACACAATCGCCCTTGAGGTCAGCCATTTTTAATTCCCCGCTCCAGTAGAATCTGTGGGTAGTCAGACTTAACTACGCATGCATGTGACGTAATTCCACCAGTGACTCTGCTCCGCGAGTAGGGTCTGTGGTGGCTGACCCGAGTGAGCCCCGGGTATGACGTCAGACCTAATTGAACGGCACAGGGCTAACCCGAGTCGACCCGGGTGAGCTACTCGAACGCACCCCTAGAAGGACGCCATGATATGGCGTCCTAGCGCACAAGACTGCAGAGCAGGACTATGCTAGAAATTGAAAAAAAGATCAGTTTACCTGCAAGAATATTCTTGGCATCATCTCTGCCAACAGTTCAACAGTCCATCTTTCCCGAAGGATAGAAATATTCCTCCAAGACTTAAAAAAAAAACCTAGTCAGCCTGCGAGACATCCACTGGAGTAGATGAATTAATTGAAATGTTATTACTTTAACCCTAACATCCTAGGCATTCATTTGGGGTGAAGACCTGTGTACTACGAAATACTACTTAGTATTCTGTAGCACTGATTCTCTCTGTCTTTTATGATTGAGTGTATCATGGCAGCAGTCACGATACTTGCAAAAACTACATAGTGCTACTTCTATGTAATACAGTTAAGTTACTGGGTAAATTATATTTGTGTCAATGAATTAGATAGCTAAGGTAAAAAATTGTGTCATCTCTGAAAACCAGCAGTTCATGCTTTGTTTCCGCCTTAGATGAAAACATTTTCAAAGTGAACAAAGAAAACTGACAGGAGCGGGATTTGAACCTGCGACCTCCGGAACACCTTACCGGAGGTCACAGGTTCGAATCCCGCTCCTGCCAGTTTTCTTTGTTCACTTTGAAAATGTATTTAAATTTACCTTGTTAGTTTCCATTGTGGATTGTTTGACGAATAAGATGAAAACAGACATTTTGCCTCCAACCCTAGCAAAAAACATTAGTACTACATATTACTACGTACTTGATTTTGGGTGAACTATCAAATACTAAAAATTACTGTACAAGCATTGTACACAAATAGAACAGTTCACTACCAGTAGTATTTTATAGCTTTATGTGAGGTTAGGGTTAAGATGGTTTTTACCATCTTACTATTCAGTCGACTTCTCCAAGGATGACAAATGCATGGGATGTACATGACATTGTTTTTTAGTGCCAGGTTAAATTATCTGCCATTTGTTTCTGCAGATATGTGATCTCTAGCAAGGCAATTTCCTCACAAAGTTCTCAACATCAAGCTTTAGTACAGCACAGCATGAGCGTCAGTAAGAAGGGAGTGGGCAGGTCCCAGGCTCCCACCATTGATCAGATCAATGCGGATATCCTGACACAACTAGCCAGTGAATACTGGGCACCACACAGCCAGTTCCCGAGAAGGCCTTTCAGTCCCCAGGTAGGAATTTCTACAGAAGAAGTTAGTTTCTCTTTCAAATAATCTTTCACATTTTTATTGTAAAACAAACTGCAAAGGGAAATTGGCTACGTGTAGGTAGTTTGAATGAATTTTCAGAGTGAACAAAGAAAACTGGCAGGAGTGGGATTTGAACCTGCGACCTCTGGAATACAGTACCAATGCTCTACAAATGGAGCTATGTTACCCATAAAGCCGTAAAACCAGGGATCACGCTCCAACTTTACAATACAACCTGGAAAGTGACATTGTGGGGGTTGCTCAATGGGGATATGACTTTTAAACTTTTGTTTACTCTACTTTACTTTTAAAATTTTGTTTACTTACATGTAACTCTATAAATTTTGTTTTGATGAATCTCATATTTTCCACTTTGAATGAGTGAAGTCTGCCTTGTTTATTTCATTCACTAGACACATTTTTGATTATTGACTTTTTTTGGCTGCATTCTATATGGTCCTATTATTTCTGTGCCCATTAAAACGATTGACACTGATATTTTCTTTTGCTGATTGTTATTAACCCTTGTTTGGATCAATTTTTCATGCAAGGTGATTGAAGATGTGTACCACAAAGAGCTCATCCAAAATCGGTAAGCTTGGTGAATTCAACATGAAGGCTATTTTGCTTTTGGGAGACTGATATGATGGGCCTTCACTTAACCCTAACCCCTGTGGCACTTTTTACTGGGAAGTGTCCTCAACCTGTCAAAATCCAACACTGGGCAGTATACCTATGTCACATTCTTTGTACTTAGACAAATTGGGGCATCATAGCTCCATGTAAAGTAATGGTGCCAAGGCTCTACAGTCCTGAACCCATCAAAATACAACACAACATGGTTGGAAGACAAAGAGAAAAAGGGTTGTTCTTGTAGTCTGGTTCCCTGACCCTACTTCAGCCAAAACGGAGCAATTTATAGACATCAGGGAATTATCAGGTCAGGGAACTAGAATAGCTGGCTTTCACCCATTCACGGATGTGTAAACCGATCATTTTTTTCCAGCTATTGTTGGCTGACCAATCGCTGGAAAATTAATCTTTTCTTGAAAATGACAGCACACCAGGTGCCATGATTTCACAGGATGCCTTAGACTATTATTTACTTTACAGTCAATTAAGGTATTTCATAATAATTCAGTAGTTTTGTTTTTGATGTTTGCAAATGTTGTGTATTACCTTTAACACTAACCCTGCCAGACGCAACAGAGTGCGTCTGTGCTGAAAGCTCCACTTTGCTGGACTCTCCACACAAGTCAATGTGACAAAGTAATGCAATCTGATGCGTCTGGCAGGGTTCTAGCAAACATGCCCTGGAGGGTTAGGGTTACAATAATATGGTCTGTTGGTGGATTATTTTGGTTTTTCTTGACAGGTTTGCGATTCGCAGAGTGATGCTGCTTGAATTCAGCCAGTACCTGGAGAATTACTTGTGGCCCAACTATTCTCCTGACAAGGTAAGTCCCTCTCAGGGGCGCATAACAACTACAAATCTGCCTGCTCACTCCTAGGAAAGATTTAAAAACTGCCTGCCCACTCCAAGCCACATTTTGTGCACTAACAACCTTTAGCTATAACCCTGAGCTGATGGCTTTATACGGCTCTCCGCCTGTTCCCACCAATGTACTTAGCTGTACCTAGATGTAGAACGAAAAGCTATGCCAATAGCTTTTTCCCTCGTTCTGTATCTCTATGGAATTCTTTGCCTGGTGCATGTTTCCCTTCATCCTACGACCTTTCCTGCTTCAAGAGGAATATTAATTCTTCCCTCTTGTGTCTGATTCTTTTTCGTTTTGTAGCTCTGTATCTCGAGTGGCTTTTTAGCCTTGTTCGGGGCGAACTTGCATAAAAAAGCAGCCACTTGTGAAGGGATATTAAGATTTTCAATTTTTAGTGTTTAAAATTTGGGCTTGCAAAAGATTTTTGCTTGTTTACTGGACAGGCTGTTATGTGACCAGGTTGTGTGAAATAGTCAAAGTGATGACATCACCGTGCAAGTCTAGAACTAGATTAGGCAATCTTCATGTGTTTGTATGACTGGTTATTAACCCTTGAGCACGGTATTTTACGGAAGACGTCGGGGTGTTGCAGCGGTTCTGGCAGCCAAATCGAACCGCTACAATGTGTTTGTGCAGTCAAGCATGACATACACAATAATCCAACAATGGATTGAAACTGCACAAACAGCAGGCAGTGGCGTCATCAGGCCTGGTGATACTGTTTTTTTGCGCCCTATGGTGTCATCCGTACGCAAGGGGTTAACCCCTTGAGTACAGGTGTTATAATGGGTCGCCAGGGTGCCATGTCGGCTTTGCAGGCAAGCAAAATGGACACAAGAGGCTTGTGCAGCCAAGTGTAACATACACAATAATCCAACAATGGATTGAAAATGCAAGTACAGATGTCATCCGGCCAGGTGGTAAGACGTCATCCGGACGCAAGGGGTTAAAGATGTACCATCCAGCTTTTTGCTGACTTTTACCAAGTTTTTTAAATTGCTATTTTCTAGTAATAGAAAGGTCTTCACTTCTAAATAAGACATAAAATAATTATTTATTTTTTTCATTATATTGAATAATTACATTTGTACTTTATGATTGTTGAATTATTTGCTGCTTGACAATATTCAATTCCTGCATTGTGGATACTTCTATGAATATAAGGCTCAATAATAACCTTTTTTGAGGTTGCAGATGCCCAAAACAGAAAGAAACAATTTCGGCCAAAGAAGATATAATTTGCAAATTCGTGTGAAGGGAAAAAAAAACTTCAATTTGTTGAGGACGGCCTGCACTGGCAGTTGTAATGCATGGGCATTGTATCTTTAACACTTTGAAATCAGGACATGCTTACAAAAGACAATAGAGTTTTACAATACTCGGCAGTCAGCTCTCAGCAGCCGTGATAGAAGTTTCTCTTTCTTGCCAACTGACATCACTTCATGGGACTCTGTAGACAGATACTCTGCTCAAAATACCCTGGAACCTGTGGTGGTACAGCGGTTATGGTGCCAGACACATTCAAACTGCCTGAGCATGCCTGAGCATCATTGATGCATGTGTCCTTGAGCAGGACACTTTGCTTCAATTCCCTGCATCTGCCTGTGAGAAAATGACGCTGGTATATTGCTTGACTATTTCTGAAACCTCACAAGTTAACCTCTTGAATGCGGACGACGGCCATAGCTGCGGTTTGAAAAAGACCACGTGGTCGGTTGTTGTCTATGCGCAGTCCTGCACATACTCAATGACATTTTCTGCCAATTTTTTGCTTTTATGCTTGGCTGCACAAGCCTGTGTTGGCATACCAGCACCTCACATTAATAACAGAATGGGTTAAGCCAGGCCTCGACCTTAGCACTAGCCCGGCGTACAATGTCTAGTAAAAACTGCTCCGGGCTAGTGAAAAGCACTCTTTAACTTGCCCGGCGGGCTAGTTAAAAAAAAGCATACCTACCTGCTTAAAATTGTCACTGTTGCTTGATATGAATCAAACAAACGTTCTTGGTAAGTTGGAGTGAATCTTCTTGTTTCATTTAATGACCGAGTACAGCGCTACGGCGTCCCGCACAGTCAATACTATGCTGAGCCGCCGCGCTAGCGCTATGCATGCCGCTCGCTGTCTCACAGCAGCTAGCTTGTGTCCTGATGGCAACATGTGTACGTGCGTACACATGTACATGTATGCCATTCATTGCGCGCTTGATGCCACAAGCGCACATGACTTGTACTAGGTTGGTAGTCTCATATAAAGTCCAGAATGTGTTGTTTTTTTGCCAAATGCTGTACGCATGGGACTGGTTGGGTGTGGGAAGAAAAGTACAGTGAAAGTGCACACAAAAAAGACTATGGATCTTTTCTCAATGCTCGGCTTTGATACGGCTGACACTGAAACATTTTTATTTTGTACATCATCAGTGTTTGAAAAAAATGATTCCGGACCGTCACATTTTTGGCCCATGTCAATTTGAAGGAAAACGCCCACTAATATTGGCGGAATAATGTCATGAATGTCTATAAGACGCAGCTAACCGTACGCCGTACGCGGCGCTATACAATCTTTGGTACGTACTGAAGCCAGCTTTGATTAATGGGCCCAACCGGGGAATTCCACGTGCATACTGAGCATGCGCATCGGCACTTGACCTCAGCGATTCCATGAGCCATGCATGCAGTGCATGAAAGAAGGCATGGAAGGTGCGCGCGTTTGAAGATTTGTGCGTGTGGTCTGTACCGGGCCGTGTACGTGGTTGGTCAGAAGTTTTATTCACTTGGGTCTTTACATTTTCCGTCATGTGTCGATATCTAAATGTATCCAATCCGTCCAAAAAAGGAAGCAAAAGAGAATACGATGCAAACTAGAGCAAAAATAAAAGACAACGTGTCTACAGACAAGACTGGGAGCAGGACTTTGGCTGGCTTAGCTACGATGGAAATACGATGTTTTGCCGTGTTTGCCGCGAAATGAAACTGACCGGAGGGAGTGGAAGGAAACATATTACCTTATCATTCAGCAATTTCTTTTCTATTTTATAGTTTGAAAAATCACTGGGAGTTTATCGTTATTGAGATATTTTACAATGTGTCCATTAAATGTGGGCTAGTAAACATTTCTGCGGGCTAGTAAAAAGCCCAGTTAACTTGCCCGGTGGACTAGTTAAAAAAAAGCTTAAGATCGAGGCCTGGTTAAACAAGTTGAAAATATTGATTTGGTTGTTCTTTGTCCCCCACCCCCCACCCCCCACCCCCCCCCCCCCCCCCATTATTTTGTAGGCCAAGAAGAACCATGTCATCTCCATTGTCGTCATGATCAATGAGAAATTCAGAGAGAGCGTTCCGCCATGGGAGGTAAGCTTCTGACACTCAGAAAAAATATTAGTTCCGGTATATGCAAATAGTCTGTGGTCAAACTAACTGGCTTGGCCAAATTATTTTCTTTTATGTTTATTTACATGATATTTTACCTTAAAGCTGCTATTATCTGTGTGTTGACTGAAAATGCCAATTTTTGGGTTCCCCCTACAAACGAAATGTTAAAAAATTTAGTTTTGAAGAGAAAACACTGTGCACTCCATTTAGTCTCCTTAACCCCTTGGGCACGGTATTTTACGGGAGACGTCGGGGTGTTGCAGCGCAATGGGATCCACCATTAACATCAGAGGTAAACATTAGGCCTGTACATATTTTGTAAAATAAAATTGATACAAGTTGTGACAAATAAAGTTAAGAAGGTTGGATTACAGTGTATTGTATTTTGTTACTATACAAAAACATCTTTTATTTCACATACATGCAATATACCAGTGAAATAAAAAAATAAAAAAAATCATGCTTTACAATAAATCGCAGCAGGGTTCGCCCCCAACATGAATAATAATTTCACATACATGTACATGCATACTCTACCAGTGAAAAAAAACCAACCAATCCTCATGCTTTACAATGAATCGGAGCACAGGGTTCGCCCCGAACATGAATAATAATATGTCTGCAAATCGGGGTTGCATTTTGGCGGTCATAAGGGCGTCCCTTTTTATTTCTATGGTTCTCATATTTTTTCGGCTTAAAGGAGAGTCACTCGGTCAAAAAAAATCTTGGGTAAAAAAATACTCGTTCAACACATCTATTAGCGTTTCCCTTTTGCTTTGTTATTCCTACGCCAGGCATGTAAGGCCAAGCCGGAGCACTTTGCGGGCTTCTTCCATCACCTGATGGAGCTGTGTCTTGAGATGGATGCGGCCATGGTCAGCATCAAGGAACAGTCCATCCTCATGGGTTTCCTCATCCACTGCTTCAACAGCCTGGTAAGTCCGCGGTTACAGAGTCCATAAATCCGGGACTACCCTTTCTTGGTTTAGCTCCTTCTGGCTGGATGTTATTGATGGGGTGCTGGTATGCCAAGAACGGGGCTGTGCAACCAAACGTAAATGCAAACAATAGACACTACACTGAATAGGGTGGTCCTATTCATCGCACTTGGAGCCTCCCTTTCGTGTGAATGAAAGCTTCGTTTGAAAAATCTCCATCTATTCATTACATTTCATTCAATAGCAAATAGTTGAAACATGAATGGATTGAGTACGCACAGGAATGTACCTATAGATGTCAACCAGCCAGGTGGTTGTGGCTTTCGTCAGTATTTAAGAGGTTGAAGGGAACGTGCAAAAGGATTTTCAAATTTGCATATTCATTAGCCAAAGTATGATGTCACCAAACAGCACAACAGTGGTGTTTCTGTAGTATTGTGTAGAGAAAATATCTCACGTTTGGTTTAAGTTTTCCTGGAGAAGGTTTCGTGTTTAAGTTGGTTTCCATTTTTATTTAACAGCTTGTTCGGAATCCATTTCTGACCAACTTGTTGATTTTATTTTTTTAGGAATGCTGTATAAACCAATAATGCCGTATAGCCAGGGATCATGCCCCAACTGTACGATACGACTTAGAAAGCGACATTGTGGGGATCACTGAATGAGGATACGACTTTGTAACTTATAATATCATCAAACAATCCACAAGGGAAACGGACTAGGTAATTGGATGACTTTTCAAAGTACGATATTCCGGAAGTCACAGGTTCTTTTTTCACTTTAAATATTCATTCCAAATTACCTACTGAAGTCAGTTTCCCTTGTGGTGTGTTTGATGATATACAAAAAGTTTGTGTTCACAAACGAACTTTGTAATAAATGCACAGCCTGCCCCCTATATGCACCAAGACTGTTTGAATCGGACCCTGAGATCAATAACCTTGGTCTCACTCCTTAAAATGTTGATCTTTCATGTGACAAGATTTTGGACCTCCATGACAAACTGCTGGTTGATTTTCTTTACTATTTGCTTGACTCTATAGGAAGTTGATGTGATACGGGAACAGGTCCAACGTCTTGTATCTCTACCCATGTGGGTCTGTCTGCTTCCGGTAAGTCCAGCCTTGTCTCAAGCCTAACTTCCATTCAAATGTGGTACCTGAATCCCATCATGCTGTTGGATAGTATAGAAATACCTCACTAGAGGCCCATTTTGGGAGATTCTGAAAAGGATATGGAATTAGCAAAAATGTTTAAATTTTCCAAAAAAGCAATGAAAGCTGGCAGCAGTGGGATTCAAACCTGCAACCTCTAGAATACCATACCGGTGCTCTACCAACTGAGCTATCTTGCCTTGTGTTGGCAGTTTCCCAAATTGTCAGTATCTTAGTTCGGGATTGGGGGGGGGGGGGGTATTCAGAAGTCAAAATTCATTTGTTTTGTTCTGTTCTGTTATTTTCTGTTCTATTCTGTTATGTTGGAGGGCACAGTGATTGTATCTTACATTTTTTAGCATTTGAGTTGATGTGAAGTAAAGAAACTTCTCTTAGTCCAAAAACCCTTTTCTATGATGACCAACATTTTATAACCAAAAAAGGGAATTTATGCTGTGAAATATTTTAAGGATGGGACGTTTACACGTTTAAACGTTTAAACGAAAAAAAAATCTAATCTGTTTAGAAATTATCCCCAACGTTTAAACGGAACTCAAATTTTAGAAATGGGACCTTGTATTTACGCGATCTACATTCCAGTTTTATTTACAAAGAATCCAGGATCTTTGTCAATTTATTTAATTTACAAAGACATACAAACGCCTTTAGTATTACAGTGTATACAATTGTTTGTGTTTGATAATTTTCAATACGTGGCTGGGACAAGATCGATGCTCGATGCGGACGGCACCTCTCCTACGTCCTACACAAATACCGGGACTGGCGGCAGCCTTTTTGAAATTGTTTACAAAACGTTTAAACGCTACGGGAAAGTTTTCTAAACGTTTATCAAATTAAACGTAAATTCCCATCCTTACAATATTGACATATTTTTTTATGTATCTCGGTTTATTCATGCAGGGACGACTGGAGAAGGAACTTCAAGCTTATCCCAAATACAAGAAATTCTGGAATATCATCAAGAAATCAGATGCCAAAGCAGATGAGAAAACAAAAGCCAAGTAAGGGGGAGCTGTTCTTTCATTACAGATCATTTATAAACGTTTAAAGTTTTTTGTATAGTCTGTTAATTTTAAAAGGAGAAAGTTAATTGTTTCCACTGATATCCATGCATGTATTCGGCTTTCGGGCAGTTTATCTAAAAATCTGAAAACTCAAGTGCAATCGAATGCTGCCTTTTGCCAGTGAAAACTTACTTCAGAGTTAAAATTTCATATTTTAATGGCCCTAGTAATATTTTTTTTGTTTTGGATTTCTAGGAACGATTTTGAGAGGACGTTCCTATCACGGCTGATACAGTGTTTCTACAAGGTACTTGATTCTATCCCAGAAACAGGTAAGTTATTTTGTATATGTAACCTATTCCCACCAGCCATGGCCAACAAATAGTGCTGGTGGGCAATCTGAGTCTCATGAAAATAAACAGGTTGTGTGAGCACGCACTGCAGCATAAATGGGACTTTAAAGCCAAAAAGCCTAGATACGTGCTTGGGCAAACACTGTGCTTCTGTACATGACACCATGGACTAAGTGTGGCCTAACAAATACAGTACAATGGTGTGCTTGTAACAGCGAGGGTCCAACATGACATAAAGAACCCAACTTAACAGCGAGGGTCCAACATAACATCCAGAACCCAACTTAACAGCGAGGGTCCAACATGACATCAAGAACCCAACTGAACAGCGAGGGTCCAACATGACATCCAGAACCCAACATCCAGAACCCAACTTAACAGCGAGGTTCCAACATGAAATCCAGAACCCAACATAACAGCCAGGTGCCAACATGACATCCAGAACCCAACTTAACAGCGAGGGTCCAACATGAAATCCAGAACCCAACATAACAGCCAGGTGCCAACATGACATCCAGAACCCAACTGAACAGCAAGGTTCCAACATGACATCCAGAACCCAACTGAGCAGCGCGGGTCCAACATGACATCCAGAACCCAACTTAACAGCAAGGTTCCAACATGACATCAAGAACCCAACTGAACAGCGAGGGTCCAACATGACATCTAGAACCCAACTTAACATCAAGGTTCCAACATGACATCCAGAACCCAACTGAACAGCGAGGGTCAAACATGACATCCAGAACCCAACTTAACATCAAGGTTCCAACATGACATCCAGAACTCAACTGAACAGCAAGGTTCCAACATGACATCCAGAACCCAACTGAGCAGCGCGGGTCCAACATGACATCCAGAACCCAACTTAACAGCAAGGTTCCAACATGACATCAAGAACCCAACTGAACAGCGAGGGTCCAACATGACATCTAGAACCCAACTTAACATCAAGGTTCCAACATGACATCCAGAACCCAACTGAACAGCGAGGGTCAAACATGACATCCAGAACCCAACTTAACATCAAGGTTCCAACATGACATCCAGAACTCAACTTAACACCTGGGGAATCAGGTTGGCGCAGTGGTTACTGTCCCCGCCTTTCACCGCTGTGGCCCGGGTTCGATCCCTGCCCTGGTCCACATGTGGATTGGGTTTTCAGTCCCTACCTGATTCCGTAGGTTTCCCCAGAATATTCTTCTGGGGTTTTCCTCCCACCTCTAAAACTGTAACTTCTTCTCATTGTCTTCTCTCTACAGGTTTCTTCAGGCTTTCGAGCTACAGTGCCCAGGGCGCTTTTGAGGAATCCTTGGTTTCATTACCAGAAAGAATTAATAATAATAATAATAATAACACCGAGGTTTAAGTTGTCAAATCCAGAGGCCGCCATGTTCTCTTTGTCAAGATGGGACAGTAAAGGGGGCAGGCGACAGTGGAGGTTACCCCGTGTGCGTTTATAGGTCTGAACATTTTAATAATTTCTCTGGAATCTGTTGAAGAATTTTCCTCTATTTAGATCTGGGCCCAGGAAAACTGTAAGTGTGGTAGGGCTGGCTTTTCAAAATGTCGCCACACCCTACCACCTCTGATCATAACCCTTTATCTATAGTGGCTTTCACCCTTGTATTGGGTTATTTCAATAAAAAAATATTCTTCAGGTTTCAGATTTCAGACGTGATTTTCAATAGAGTAGGATGTGATTTTGGATTCCCATTGTCAACATCACATTGTCCCAATCCCCCCTGTCCATTTGAATAGACAAATCACATCAGAGAAGTTCCAGTGTTCCATGTACTGAAATGAATGGCCAGGTTTGATGTGGTATTGAATTAATAGTTCAACGTGGGTCAAACGGCGTTTTTTTTGCAGCCGTGCAGGAATGCACAAATGAGACCCGCTCTACAAAAAAAATGTGTATTATGTCGCACTATGTGAAAACACGCACAGGGCAGTTCTATATATATCTATATTTTCATAATTTATTTTCAGAAACATTAATATTGATGAATAAAGATGAACAAATAAATGTTGATAGAAATTATTTCTATTTCATTTCTTTGTACTTGTTATGTAGGGCTCTATCTCTAAACGTACTTCCGTTAAATTGGAAAATATGAGTATGTCAAGATATCTCGGGAACACAAATACCACATGGGTCAAACCTACTCCAAGTTGAAGCTCAGGATGCGACAAATTCAATGTATATACATTGTACATTGTAACTCAGTTTTCAAATTTGGCGACATAATACCCATTTTTGTAGAGCCGGTCACAAATAGATTCCTTGCACGTATTTGTGTAATGAGTTATTTCTCCTCCATTGCAGGCAAAGTGCAAGCCAACGTAGTCCACTACTGTGAGAGATTTGTTGAACTCATCATAGACTTAGAGGTAAAGACTGAGTAGTCCCTGTCAAGTTAAATGCAAAGCAAATCCACATGCTAATTTTGGGTCACCGCTTGACCATTGTGGGGAAAAAAATATGGAATATTTTAACTGCCAGATGTGTACCATAATTTTCGGAATATAGGTCGCGCGGAGTATAAGCCGCAGCACGCAAAAATCTGCAAATTCAGATTTAAAGTTGGCGTATTAGCCGCACCGGCGTATAAACCGCACCACGGCGCTGACGACCAACCACAAAAGTCATCGTGCTGCATAGCGCTAGTATGTAAATGGTTCCACTACACATGCAATCCTAAAGTGTAAGCAGCGCGCGAACGAGATAAAATAAAAAACATGGATTACACAACGATAAAACAGACAAAAACGAACAGACGCACCACACGATTTGTGAGGTGTGAACGGTACTTACGGTACATTTGCAAGTCTATTCGGTCCCTCTGGACTGGTTTCCTTAATTTTTAACACGTGAGTAGAGCAAACGTAAACGGCAACCAGGGTTCGAAATTCGTAATTTGGCCTTCATGACATCAACATTTCCTGGGGCACCAAGGCCACTCATGAAGGCCCCAAGGCCAATAAAAAAAATTGATAAGGGCACAAAGGCCAGATGAAGGTCTTGCTTGCATACTGGTGTATTTGTACAATTAGTCTCCCACGGCAGTGAGCGAAACTTTTAGACATGTTGAAGGTGCCAAGAAACAATGAAAACTGAGCTCACGGCTTGCGTATTTGTTATTATAACCACTTAGAAATTAAAGAGTAAGGAATGCATAGCACTGTTCAATACGTTGCTTTAATATCTTCAGCACACCCATCAATCAATATTAATAAAAAATGATTCATATTAATAATAACATTGAGTTTGTCACGGTTTTTCTTTTGCTAGTCAATTTTATCACATTGCTAATCAAATGACAATATGATTAGCTTAATTTTCTGACCATTTTTTTTTCTTATTTTCATCACTGCCTGAACTTGTAAGTTGTTTAGTCATGGAGGAAACATGGTCCGTGCCGGGCATGCCGCGAGACGGCATGAGTGGTTTCACCGTGCGTTGCCGCCATCTTTACCGGCCACGTTGCGTTCACGCCCCACACGGGCCATTCGGGAAATCACGGTGCGCTATATCGCTAGCGGAAAAAGCGTCAACATTGTCGATCTCCTTTTCTAAGTCACACAGTAAAAATGAGTTTGGTTCCGTGGGGCAGAAATGAGTTTTATCATGATTCATGTCATTCTTGCACTTAATAGCCGACTTGTCGAGTTCAATTTGTCTGGAACGTTTTAATTAATTAAGCGATGCGAGGCATATTTGTCGAATAAATCGCAAACAGAAACTGCTTCGGTTTCCACGTGTCCGAGTCATCAATGCACGTACATCGCAGCATCGTTTGCACGAGGGGAGTTCGTTGTTAAGTTGAACAGGCAACGCTACTCCCTCTGGATCATCGCTAAACCGCACACATGGCTTAGCCGGCTTTGGGGGTTCAGGTTACTGGTAGAGCCCCTTTAACACTGGTTGAACTGTTGACCCAGAAAAACAAAACAATCTGCAATCTATCAGCTTTTCAAGGGCTTTAAGCAGTGCCAAAAGTAAACATTAATGTTGGCATGTATAAACTTTTTGGGGCTTGTAATAAATTTAGACAGCGTGTGAGAGTATTGTGCTCCCCCATGGAGCTATACAAACAGACAGCAGTGCAGTTATTACATGCTAATTACACAGACTAACGTTTTAAGCACCGGTTTAAGCGCCGTTTTTAGCACTGTTTTTAGCACCATTTTTAGCACCGTGGTGCGTTGGTTTGTACAGAATGAGGTGGCCCATCACAGAGTTAATGTATTTACTAGATCGGAATGCTATAAGCTTTCTTTGGTATCCCTTGGACCGCAATGGGCAATTCATTTGAGTCATAATTGTGTGACACTCTTGTGGATTTTCTCACGAAGTTTCAAAAACCTCCTTGGAGAAAACTATGAAATATTGAACGGACTAGTGTGCTCATGAGCCGTTGTGGGTAAGCTGAGTTCTTTTTCATGAGCATCGCTTGGTTTGCTTCAGGCACAGCTACCCACGAGACGGTTCTTGAATGTCGTCTTGGACGACAGCCACGTGGTGGTGCGATGTCGACTCTCAAAGCTGGCCAAACGGAAAGAGGGTAAACTCTTCAATCAGGTATTAAATGTTAAAATTTAAATTCTTGTGGACTGATTCACTATTTTTCTCTTTATATGAGAGCAACTCTTAACAACAGGCAAGCGCCTCCAACAATGTTTAGGAATTTTCAAGCCATTATGTGCACAATAAAGGTCAAGCATTTTGGGATATTTTGAGAAGCTAAGAGCAAGTTCGAGCGGCGACTATTTGTCAACCACTAGTCGATTTTCCATGGTAATATGTACACGAAATACATATTAGGTACCAGGCAAAATCGACTAGTGGTCGACAAATTGTCGCCACTCAAACTTGCTCTAAGCTGCTGTGCTTGCACCTGGGATGAATATCCCTGAAAAATAAATGTTCAAACTAAATTGCTTATACAAACAATTCCAAGGCCGCTGGGTACATAAAAGTAAATGTTATTCCGGAGGTCGCAGGTTCGAATCCCGCTCATGCCAGTCTCTTTGTTCACTTTGAAAATGTATTCAAATTTACCTAGTCAGTTTCCCCTGTGGATTGTTTGACGAATTATTAGTTAAAAAAAGTCGTATCCTCATTGAGTGATCCCCACAATGTCGTTTCCCAGGTTGTATCATAAAATTGGGTGTGATCCCTGGCTATACGGCATTCTGGGTTTATGACTTCTGACTAGCGCCCACCCAAACAAAGATACTGACAATTTGGGAGACCGCCAACATATAGCAAGATAGCTCAGTTGGTAGAGCGCCGGTACGGTATTCCGGAGGTCGCAGATTCGAATCCCGCTCATGCCAGTTTCTTTGTTCACTTTGAAAATGTATTCAAATTTACCTAGTCAGTTTCCCTTGTGGATTGTTTGACGAATTATTAGTTAAAAAAATGTGTATCCTCATTGAGTGATCCCCACAATGTCGCTTCCCAGGTTGTATCGTAAAATTGGGTGTGATCCCTGGCTATACGGCATTCTGGGTTTATGACTTCTGACTAGCGCCCACCCAAACAAAGATACTGACAATTTGGGAGACCGCCAACATAGGGCAAGATAGCTCAGTTGGTAGAGCGCCGGTTCGAATCCCGCTCCTGTCAGTTTCTTTGTTCACTTTGAAAATGTAAATACAAATCTGTCTTCTTTACAAACAAAAGTAAACCTGCTATGTCTGTGTTTTTGGGGTGTTATAACATTTGGAAATAAACTGTCAAACAAAATTGCTGATTTGGTAGCTTTAGATAAGTTATGAGCTTACCGATGAGACGTGGGGAGAGTGTGGTCTAGTGATTAGGATTTGTGACTCGTGACCAGAGGGTCAGGGGTTCGAACCCAGCTACTGGCCATATGTTGTTGCCTTGGGCATCCCTACTTGCCTCTCTCCATTAGCTGGGGAGTAACCTGCGATGGACTGGTATCCCGTCCAGAGGGAATAGCAATATTCTCAGTCGTTTCATGCTACCGAAACCGGAGATAAACCGGAGATAAACCGGAGATAAACGCAGGCCACATTGGCTTGTCAGACTTTACTTTGATAAGATTTGAAGATTTGCATGGTAAAGTTAACAAGGGTTTGCGGTAACACCATGTGAAATTGTATCTCTTTTTGTGACTCAGCCGTGAAACGGCACTTCAGCTAACAAAAATCCTACTATAGTTAGCACAACTTTTCTGCTAATATTAACCCCTTGAGTACGGTTATCGCAGTGAGGTGCCGGGGCGGCCTGTGCAGCCAAGTGAAACGGCCGCAATGTGCTTATGCAGTTAAGCGTAACATACACAATAATCCAACAATGGATTGAAACTGAATAAATAGCGGCAAATGGCCTAATCCGACCTGGTGCCACTGTTATTTGGTGTCATCCGTACGCAAGGGGTTTAAGCAATCCTATGAAATTGGGCCTTGCAGTAAACCCTGTTTAGCAGCCCTATCTGTAATTTATTGAGTGCATTCTCTTTTTTTCCCCAAAGCTTCTGGACATGCTTGCATTCTACACTGGTTTTGAAATCTCCGATTCTACTGGCACTGCCCTTACTGATCACCAGATGACGGATCTACACTATGATAAAATGAGCTCCCTTCAGGTGAAACAAGTAGCCTAATTACCTTCTTATTATGGACGTCACACAATACCAGGCTAAAAGCCACTCTAGGTAAAGGGCTACGAACAGAGATGGTTTTTCCTGGGCCCAGATTCGAACAGGGGATAAATCTGCAAAAGATGCTGAAGAAATTAATTTAACCAGGTGGAGTAACTTCCACCAGTAAACAGGAGTGGTGAGCTGATCTCAACAATGGTGGAAGCTACATCCTGTCTCTATTGTGACAGCAGAATTGAGTATTTACTTGTTTTTACGATGATGTGCAGATTTGTAACCTTATTCAACATGAAACACGGGCTATGTCTAGAAACGATTTGTCTTTGTTTGTCGGGTAATGACCCAACAAACTGAGTCACAAGTCGTCAGAGCTTTTGAGTTAGAGAACATTTCATATCGTCCAGGTGCGGTATTGATTGCAGTACCGCTGTTTTTCTTCGTGGCGCCACGTTCCTTACCTCAAACCTAGCTGATGAATGGGAAGCCAGACGGCTTGAATTACTGAATAATCATGAGGTCAAAACTGGAGTCTGGATCTCATTAAAGCCCCATTAGCTGTCTAAGATGTCCAGTTTGCAGCGGTCATTCTGAATAGGTTAGGCCAAACCATGAACAGAGAACCCCATTAGTGGAGGTCTTACATTGTTGCAGTGAATATTTATTATTAACGGATGGCTTGGAATACTTTAATCCCCAAATATCAACTGAGACTAGCCAGAGAGCCCATGGATTAGTGATCCACAGTTGGATTCTTTGTACCACACACTCCTCATGGATATTGCTGTTAGGAAACTGCCTCTGAGCACTAAGCCTGTATAGACAAGCTCATTATCTTAACCCTAACAATCCCGAATCCAATCCGAATTGTTCACACCAACTAGGGAGTTGGGGTTGCTGGTACCGCAATTGATACCACTTTCAGACAATGTGAAATGATCCCTTACAGGCCCTTGAACATGATTTATACAGTAGAAATAATAACTAGGACTCTATGTCTCTTCGCTGAACAGAACATAGGGCTTTTTTTATGATGTCACTGCGATTTTTGC
Organism: Hippasteria phrygiana; assembly: GCA_037893225.1. Classification (NCBI taxonomy): domain Eukaryota; kingdom Metazoa; phylum Echinodermata; class Asteroidea; order Valvatida; family Goniasteridae; genus Hippasteria; species Hippasteria phrygiana. The sequence goes on from JAZGUH010001021.1 coordinate 180,287, forward strand.
TTGCTTGTGACAAGTCTGCCTACCCACCAGGCTTCATAACAATTGGACCTACCAATTTACATGTCTTACGAGAAATTATGCCTTTGATGACGTCATTATGATGGTGCACATATTTTTGATTTCTTTTTACATATGTAGGACCTAACAAACCTATTACAAAAAGAATTTTGATATTAGCATGTTCTGTTGATGAGATATGGCTTAATAAAGAAAATGTTAATGTTCAAAAACTTTAAAATTACTATAATTTCGTATGATGATGTCATCGTGACGTCACCTCAATTTTCATCAACAACAAATGCTTGCCTACCAACATACTACGTTCCAGCGTAATCGGACCTACAGTTCTCTAGATACGGGCCATTGAAAAATGCACATTTAAGATGACATCACGTGACACGTGATGACGTCATCACCCCGTCACTCTTCGGCATACAATTTCAGCTTAGGGTCTTGTGTTAAGTCTGATTAAGATCTGAGGTTGTTTAGTGACCAAAGTGGCTCTTACAAAATTTGTGTACAAAGTCTATGTGATTTTTGATAGAACTAAACAAATCATAGAAAATCAGCTGATGACGTCACCTCGGATTTAACATGCTAGTAGCACTATCTACCTGCACACTAATTTTTATGACGATCGGACCTACCCTTATATGTGTTTCAAAAAAGCATATTTTTGATGACGTCATGATGACGTCACACCTTTTTACATTGATGTGAAAGAATATAGGCGCTAACAAAGCTATTACAAAAAGAATTTTGAATTTAGCATGTTGTGTTGATGAGATATGGCTTTAAGAAACTTTGAAGTTAAAAAACTTTAATATTACTGTAAAATCGTATGATGACGTCATCATGACGTCACTTTAATTTTCATCTATAACACGAGCTACACTACCAACATACCTGGTTTGAAGGCAATCGGAGGTACCGTTCTCTAGATATGGGCCCTTGAAAAATGCACCTTTAAGATGACGTCACATGACAAGTGATGACGTCATCATGACGTCACGTTTTGGCAACATTTTCAGCTTAGGGTCTCTGTTTGTGTTAAGCCTGATTAAGATCTGATGTTGTTTAGTGACCAAAGTGGCTCTTATGGGATTTGGGATAGAATTAAAAAATCATAGAAAATCAGCCGATGACGTCATCATGACGTCACCTCGGATTTAACATGCTGCTAGCACTATCTACCTGCCCACTAATTTTTATGACGATCGGACCTACCCTTATATGTGTTTCAAAAAAGTACATTTTTGATGACGTCATGATGACGTCACACATTTTTCACATTTATGTGAAAGAATATAGGAGCTAACAAAGCTATTACAAAAAGAATTTTGAATTTAGCATGTTCTGTTGGTAAGATATGGCTTTAATAAACTTTGAAGTTCAAAAACTTAAAAATTACTATAAAATCGTATAATGACGTCATCTAGACGTCACCTCAATTTTAATCTATAACATGAGCTAGCCAACCAACATACCAGGTTTGAAAGAAATTCGGACTTATCTCTAGATATGGGCCCTTGAAAAACGCACCTTTAAGATGACGTCATGTGACACGTAATGACGTCATCATGACGTCACTCTTCGACATAATATGTCAGCTTAGGGTCTATGTTTGAGGTACATGTAAGTTTGGTTAAGATCTGAGGTTCTTTAAGACCTAAAGTGACACCGACTAAATTCGTGTACAAAGTCTGTGGGATTTTGGTCAGAACAAAAAGAAGAAAAAAAAAAAAAATCAGAACAAAAACAGTTAATCAAAAGGAAGAACCCAAGTATGCTATTTCTGATGAAAGCAAAAAACTATCAAGTCAAACAATTTTCGGGAGACTGTTTATAGCATAGTTGTAATTGAGTCAGTCACAAGTCAGATCACAAGTCAGATCACAAGTCAGATCACAAGTCAGATCACAAGTCAGATCACAAGTCAGATCACAAGTCAGATCACAAGTCAGATCACAAGTCAGATCACAAGTCAGATCACAAGTCAGATCACAAGTCAGTCACAAGTCAGTCACAAGGGATGACCAATGACAAAGGAATGCTTTTGTTATATAGTATGTTTGAGTAGCTTGTTACATGGCTTGAGACCAGAATTGTGAAGTGACTTGTGATGTGACTTGTGATGACTCGTGATGACTCGATTAACCCCTTGAGTACGGCTTTCATAGTAAGGCGCCGGGGTGCCATGTCGGTTTTGCAGCCAAGCGAAACGGACACAAGAGCCTTGTGCAGCCAAGCTTAAAGAGGAACTAAAATGCCAATTTTTTTGTTGACATTTTTGACTTATCTGATAGTTTATGCCTCCCCAAAACTAACGTAACAAGTTTCATGATTCTGAAAAATCAAAAAAAATGTTTTTGAGCCCTTTCTTTCTGAGCCACTTTGACTCGATTCAGAAAGGCCGAGGTCAACTGCGTGCCGTATCGCGCGAGTATTGACGTACACGTGTAGAAACATATGACGTCACTGTATTATACGACAATGTTTTACGTAGAGTCTGTACGTATTTTTTTGTCTAAGGCTAGTATTACTTGCTGTGCTTTTTGCTCATGATTCAGGAGAAACACTACGATAAACATATTTTAAATTGTTGACATCTTTGTGAGACACATTAAGAATTGGGGTTGTAGGCTTGTTCTTGCTGAAAAGCTAGTTATGAGTCATACTTTCCTTTGTTTGCAGTCGGCTTTTATTGGGACCTGCGCAGTGAGTTGTGTGTGAGCTGATGCTATACTCTAGTCTGGCGACTTTGCTTATGCAGCCCTCATAAGGACCCGCACCTTCTCAGAACTATACACACAATTTCTGTTATAAGGTACCAGACTCAATCGCATGCATCGCATGCGGTCATGTGCAGCACGATATGGGGCAGCTTTTTTCACCATGCATCATCTGCAGGACCTACAACTTCCTACAGTCCTACACAAAACTGGTTCACTGTATCCGTCTTTGCTTTTTACTTTGTGCACATTTCAATGGTGTAGGACTGTAGGAAGTGTAGGATCCTACAAAATATACGGAGTGAAAAAAGCTGCCTCATATCCGGCAGGGTATACATGCGGTACCGTGCGTGTACAATGCATGTTGAGTCAAGCGAGCGTGGACAGGGAGACGACCGGGGCTCTCTGGCTGCTCGAGACGGCAACCGCAGTTAACGTCGTCGCGCTGGTGCGTGTGAGTCCGGGACACGATTGGAATGCTCGGTGCTTTTAGAGTTGGAATGGCTCCATCCTTCAAACGGAATTGTGCCTTCAAACCCAGCTGAGTTTTCATACTAACACTATCATCTATACAGTCTTTGGCGAAATGTTCTGCACATATTTTCGACCATTTCGACAGCCAAAAATCAGATATTGTATTGTCTACAAAGCGGACCCACTGTCGCCTTTGAGCTCCATTCAGCACTGGGAATCGCAGTAAGGTTGGGTCAGGGTTTTTGTCGCTGTTCCTCGTGCAACCCCCAACTACACACGATTGAGGCATAATGATTATCTCAGATCCATGCTCATACTGAAATAATATCAAAATTAGACAAAATAGACGGGAAAACGGAGGAGTTAGGTCGACAAAAACTCTTCAGCAGCATCAACTCCACGTACGTACATGCATAGTGTTTGGCTGTAGCATCAACCGACTCTACACGTGTACGTCACGGGGTCACGTACATACATTTAACATACATAATGAGCTTTCGCGAAACATGATAAATGGTTCAGAATAACAACCCTTTTTTTTTTAATAAAAAAATTTCTCTCGTCTGCAAACTAATCTCCATCAGTTAAAAGAGTATTTAAACTGTCGGAAAAGTCCAAAAAGTCAAAAAAAAAATTGCCGTTTTAGTTCCTCTTTAACGAACACAATAATGCAACAATGGATTGAAAATGCAGAAAATGACATCATCCGGCCTGGTGGCAATATTTTTTTGCACCATAATCCGGGTTAACAACTCTGTTTCATAGTATACGGTCACAAATGGGGAACATGTTCGACAGTGGTCTGGCAAAAGCCAAAACCTACATGTAATGTCAATGGCATTCAAATCTGTCAACAGAGGGCAGCCTTCAAGTTGTTTGAGGACCTCAGGAGATTTTCTCTGTCCAACGTGGCCACTGTAGACACCAGAGCAGCACTGTCCAAACACTTTGAAAAACTCAGGTAAGATAGACAGATGCAAACATTTATTTACGTTCAGGTTTTATAGTAACAATTAAGAGAACATTTGTGCACTACTCAAAAAATTGAAAGGATCAAACTTATGAATTAATGTTTTTGACCCCTCCAGTCAACTGGACTCTGAAACACATTGACTCTGTAATTGCATCATCTCACCTTCTACTGTGCTTAACCAAGTATGATTTTGCGCTGCAGTGTACAATAAGCCAGTCCTTTTTCTTAAAGGTCAACGGTTGTTCGGGATAAAATTGCTGACGTAATTTCATGCCATGTTACGCGAACGGTTTTCATAGTAACGGGGGATCAGGTTGGTGTAGTGGTACTTTCCTTGCCTTTTACTACTGTGACCCCGGTTCGAATCCCGGCTGGGGCCAACAAGTGGATTGGGTTTTCAGTCCCTACCTGATTCCGTGGGTTTTCTCCAGAATTATTCTCTGGGGTTTTCCCTCCCACGTCTTAAAACTGTAACTTCCTTCCTCATCTTCTATCATATGGGACCCCACTGGAAATAAGTCGAAAGACTTTCGTGGGCCATCCCGGCTGAATGCCGAATAATAAATAAATTTTAAAAAATCCCATTCTGATTGAATTTAACATGTGCGCATTGTACGACCACCTTTTACGTTCACATGCGCGCGTTAGGTCACGTGGGTCATTCGGGATAAAATGTCATTGTGCACATGCGCAGTTGAAATACCGAACTGGCTTATAAGTAACATCAATGAGGTACACACCTGGCCGACATTTTTAAAGGCAGATCTCTGATACTTTAATTTTTTGAGTAGTATAAGTAACTTGGCCATGGCATACTACTGAGGACAATGCTTTGTGTTTCCTATTGTTCCTTTAATATAACATAACTCCATAGACTAAGCATGTAAGATTTCTTTGTATTTTCTTTCTCCTCTTGTCCTGGAATGTATATACATTGACCGTACATGTACCATGAAACATGTTAGAAAGCAGCAGTTAGAACTATGATATATCCTGAAAGTACATGTTATAAGCTATAACTTGATGTATTGTTTGTTGTTGTAGGTCATTCTTTGCTGATCAATAACCTTTTGAATTTGTTAGTCATAACCCCTGTTTTGAGAAAATGAAGATCATAGTCAGTGACCTGTGTAAAGTACACCATACATTAAAACACACCCTGTCGCCCAAGAAACTACTGTGTTCCAATTTTTTGTTATTATTTATTTAAAACATTTTTTATGGAAGTCGCCCATCACAAGGCCAAAGGCCACTCGAGGTGTGGGCTACAGAGGAAAGTGAGGAAGAACCAGCCCTTCACACTGGGGGCAAGGCAATCGGAGGATTGAGGATGGTTCCTAGCAAAAAGGTTCTAGGGGGTTAGGTTTAATTAATGCCCGTTTTTTTTCTCCTATTGCCTCCATGTTTGATATCATCATAGTGCCAGCCAGCTGCATCAGTTTGCTGCCCATCTGCACCTCCTTCCTCGACTACCAGAAGAAACAGAAACAGTGTATGATAAAGACTTCCTGCTTGAGCTCATGGTAAGTTACATCATCAATGGGAGACGTTTGAGACGCTGGTATCAGCAGACATACCGCTCTGACATACTACTCTATTGTTTTTTTTTTTTGTATTCTAATTTGTTAATGCTCTATTTTTAAATTTTGTTTTTGTATTTGTATTGTATTTTTGTTTATATTTTTTTTTTTTTGTATTTGTATTTAATTAAAATTTATATTTTTACTGTTTTCATTTTTTAATCTTAACTCTTTTCTTTCGTTTTTAGTCGTGTTTTATTTTATTTTCTACCCTATTTAAATTAATCCCAATTTTTTTATGCGGGGTAATTTCCACCGTCGGTGCGACCAACTCACCCCCCCCCCCCCATCCTCTGATATTTTCAACTCATACTGTTTGTTCAGGTGTCAAGGCATGAACGCAGACAGTCGCAAATCCAAGTCTTGAATGAGACTCCCCTGTACCCGACGGAGGATGTGCTGTGGGATGAGAACGTGGTGCCGACAGAATACTTCTCTGGAGAAAGTAAGAGTTTTGACTCGGTTTTGACAAGAACGGTGTTTTGTGCACAAGACTAGCACAGACGTTCTTGCAGTTTGTAGACTTAAAGGCAGTGTACATGATTGGTCATTGTTGCAATTTTCAGAAATGGGCGGATTTGGGGGTTAGTATTTTACAGGAAATATCGTTCCACTGACCTGTTCAAAGTTTTGCGTTGTTGGATTGCGAAAAAAATGACAGAAAAACGGCGCTCGTTTTCAACCGTCGGGCGGATGATAGCCTTTAGTCAAGGCGTGCGTGGCTATGGGCGCGTGATGCGCCCCGAATATATGCCATGGTGCTATCATGTCCGGGGCGCGCCACTCGTCCGGGTAGCCACGCGCACCTTTACTAACGGCTACAGGGCAGTTTTCCAACGATTTTCAGCTAGAAATCGTTGAAAAACGATATACATTTCCACTTTTTTTGACAACGACAGCACACCTGGTGCCATCATTTCACAGGATGATTGAGACTACTATTAACTTACAGTCTAGTAAGGTATATTGTAATAATTCAGTAAAAAAATAATTGGAGGATTACCAATCGTGTACACTACCTTTAATGACTCATTGATATACAGTGGTGTGCAAAATTATTCGAACACTTGGCATATTTTAGGTGCTTTAGTTGTTTGTGATGAAATGGCAATCAATATACCAATGTACATTCAAATGAAACCCACTGGAATGAACTTCAGAAGACTTAGAACAGCATTAGTGTAGAAACTCTCAGGAAATATATAGACACTATGCCCGAAAGATGTGCCGCAGTGCTTGCTGCCAAGGGTGGACACACCAAATATTAGAGTAAAGTTTGATAAAAAAGATGGTAGGACTGGCAGATACTAATGTGAGCTACATGTACATGTATGCTCACAACAATTACCTTTTCTATTTAATACAGGTGAAAAATGTAAACCAGGCATAGTAAGGAATTCAATATCAATTTCTTCAGATATGTCAAGTGTTCGAAAAATTGTGCACACCACTGTTCCTTGAAGACTTAAAATACCATAGCTGGTATAATTTATTACTTAATTAAATTACAAAAAAGAAAAAAAAAATGCTTATGCTCCATTCAAAATCAGCTGGTTTTGAAAACTTACCAAATGTCCAACTTTTGAAAATACAGGAATTTATTTTGCTGTGAGATTTGAGTGTTTCTCTGTGGTGAGGGCGACAATTTGTTGACGCATTGTTGTTTTTTGCCACCCAGGTTGCCTTGCTCTTCCTAAACTCAACCTTCAGATGCTGACGCTGCATGACTACCTTCTTAGGAACTTCAATCTTTTCAGGCTGGAGTCCATGTGTAAGTCTTACTTATCGCCTCGTCCCTCTGGGCCCACCCCCAAAAAAAATTAGAAAAAAAAAAAAAAATTTGAAAAAATAATGTGCATTTGCAAAACAAAGGATATCCTTTGTAACTTTTTTGCATTTCAGTGGTAGTCACAAATGTGACTAGATTCAACAAAGTGAGTCTTTGGGACAGTTTTCACTATTAGTTATTCACATTAGAAGAGCACATACTAAGCTTCTCATTTTGATATATCACTCCGGTTTGACATTTTGACAAGTGTGGACGTTGGTGAAAATGTTGACAATTCCCTTGGGTGTCTCTTGTGTGAGATTCGTCTTAAGGCCTGAAACTCAACAGTATAACTCAGCTGACTTCTTTACTCGTTTTGTTTGATCACAAATTTAATTGTTTTCATTAGATTAGTTGTTAATTACAAAATTTGATCTGTTTTTCTTCAACATTCACTTCAACATTCACAAATTGTATAAATTAGTACAGTGGAACACCGCTATAACGAACATCGTGGAATCCACAGATTTTGTTTGATATATCGATCGTTCGGTATAGCGATTTTCAGCCGCCGGTTACTTAAGGAGGACTTTAAACATGTGCCACATGGGGAAGTAATAGCCACCTGTCACTCTTTAACATAAAGCTGCGGCCGTTTAGGAATTACAAACAGCCCAAATACCCGGTACATTTTTTTAATCCGTTGCCTTTTTTTCAACAACAATGTTCGGTTAGTTTTGTACACAAAATTTGGGAGCCAAGGATGGTGTTCGGTATAGCGGCGTTCCACTGTAAAAGCAATTTACTTGAAAACTTTTAAAAACAAATATGACTATGACGAATATTTTTAATAGTCGGTAATCATTTATATACACATCTTCTTCACAGCAAGATTTGCAATGAATGTCAAGGACTGTTCCTGTTGTTGTTATTGTGTAGATGAAATTCGGCAGGATCTGGAGGATGCAATCTTGCGAATGAAACCCTGGATTGCTGAAAACGGTGAAACATTCTTCGGTGGCTGGGCACGTATGGCACAGGTATGACAGATGGCTCCTTTTGTGTAAAATACAACACCCGTGTTCTCACAGTATATTCTATCCCCTTTGCACAAGATCCAAGGCCGGGCACTTAACCCCTTGCGAACAGCTGTTATTGATGGGGTGCTGGTTATTGCGAACAGCTGTTATTGATGGGGTGCTGGTTATGCCAAGACTCTCACTGACGGGGCTGTGCAACCGAATGTAAACGTGAACAATAGGCACCAGACTTAAAAGAGTGGACATATTCATCGCACGCTGAGCTTCCCCTTTCGCATGAATGAAAGCTTTGTTTGAAAAAGCCCCCATCTATTCTTGACAATCCCATTCGAGAACAATGTCGTTGAATAATGAATGGATTGAGTATGTGCAGGAATGCGGCTATACGTGGTCACCCTTAAACTGTGGTTGTGGCCATCGTCGTGCTGCAAGGGATGAAAATTCCATAGTGGCTTGCTTGAACTGGTTTGCATGCACCATTAATGTTGGACAGTGTACGTGACCTGGGCCCAATTCATGGCTCTGCTTACCTTTAGCAAAAAATCCCCCTTTTACTGTAGCAGAAAATTCTGTGCTTACGGCAAGCGTATCTCACATGTTAGCGGGGAATTTTGGCTCCTGAGCATGCGTACATCCCGTAACTAAGGATTCTGTGCTTACAGAATTTTTCCGCTAGCACTGTTAGCGCAGAATGGTGATCGTAAGCGCGGAAAGCTGTGGTTAGCAGAGCCATGAAATTGGGCGCTGTTTCTGACAAAATATGCACCTGACTGTAGCATACATTGTTTGTCATTTGTCAGTGTTCACAGGAGAGGAACATACCACACTAGGACAAATAGTGGACAATAGTGCAGATTTTTTTTGTGATCGGAAGTTCGCCCCGTCTCCACACAATGTGCTGTTAACTGTAATCTCTTTGTCTGTGCAGCCAATCACAGCCTTCTCTGTGGTGGAGGTGGCCAAGCCCAACATCGGCGAGAATCACCCGGCCAGCGTCCGAGCAGACGTGACCATCACGCTCAACCTCAGGCAACAGATCAAGAACGAATGGGAATGTACGTTCCATAATTAGAGTTTCATTCAGTAAGAAAATCAGAAGCTGGTACAGTCGACTCCCGTACGAAACTGGATAGGAAGAAATTCCAGTTAGAATAAACATATCTTCGGTCCCAGCAAAACTGTGCACATTTCTATGGGGAAAAATTCACTGAAAATAAAATTGGATTGTACGGAATTCCAGTTACAACGAAAGGTTTTGGTAACTCCATTGCGTCAAAAAGCATTGTCAGCAACCCGTTTATATAACGAAAGTGTACAAATCCTGGCTCATGGCTTTTCGTTCAGATGCAGTTTGAAAGCAGTATTAGTCATCAATTGGTGTCTGTGAAGTCAGTCGATACATCTGTTCATCATCAGCGTGGCTTTTATTTTCTGGTCTACGTGGTTTTGAAATGACAGGGAATTTAATTCCACTCAGTATTTTTACTGCCACTTGACCAGGCGCAGAATGCTTGTTATAGTTAAATTGGGCGTGATCCCTGGCTATACGGCATTCTGGGTTTACGACTTCTGACTAGCGGCCACCCGAACAAAGATACTGACAATTTGGGAGACCGCCAACATAGGGCAAGATAGCTCAGTTGGTAGAGGGCCGGTACGGTAACCCGGAGGTCGCAGGTTCGAATCCCGCTCCTGCCAGTTTCTTTGTTCACTTTGAAAACATTAAACAAATGTGACATGTCGAAAACACCAAAATGGTGCTGCCTCATCAATGCAACAGCATTCAAAAACAGGAAATGTAAGAGGAGGTCGCTATCACAAAGATGATGAGAGGTCACTCCAAAAGTTACTGACAATAAAAGTAATTATTTGAATTATACCTCAGGAAAGAGGAGATTGCAGAAACATGACTAATAAAATCCGTTAAAATGAAATTAATTGGTCAAACCATCCACAAGGGAAACTGACTTGGTGAATTTGAATACATTTTCAAAGTGAACAAAGAAACCTGGCAGGAGCAGGATTCGAACCTGCGACCTCCGGAATATCGTACCGGCGCTCTACCAACTGAGCTATCTTGCCCTATGTTGGCGGTCTCCCAAATTGTTAGTATCTTTGTTCAGGTGGGCGCTTGTCAGAAGTCATAAACCCAGAATGCCGTGTAGCTCAGTTGGTAGAGCTCCGGTACGGTATTCCGGAGGTCGCAGGTTCGAATCCCGCTCCTGCCAGTTTCTTTGTTCACTTTGAAAATTTAAATAAATTAACCCATTAAAAAGTAATAAATATTTTAATTATACCTTGGGGAAAAAAGGAAATTGCACAAAATTGAATAATAAAACAACTAAAAATTAGTCCCCCCCCCACCCCCACATCAAGTGGGCAGAACCCACAACCGCCCGTCACCCTCACATTAATGCAGCAACATGACCAACACATCAAAAACCTTAAAAGTTGCTAAGTTATTAACCCTTGCTCTATGAGTGTTGTTTATTGCAAGTCAGTGGTACATGCCAATGCACTCCAGCTGCAGTGCATTGGAGGATTCTTTGCTTGACCAGACAATTGATTTCAAAGCTCCTACTGGAGTGCATTGGAGGACACTTGGGGGGTTGCTGGTCATTGTTGTTACTCACTTGACCAGCAAGTCTTGATGGAAATTGCCATTGTATTTATTATTAGTAACTTTTTATAATGTGAAATATCAATTTGAATTATTATAACATTATATAACATGCATTAAACATAGGCATTTTTTGGGGGCGAATATTGAAGTGCGTTGGAGTGTAAACAAGAGCAAGGGATAAAATTGCTTTTTCTTACTGTAACCTGCTCCTTTGCGAAACGACACAAGTGTATTAACCCTCCCTTTCTCTGTGCCAAAATGGAGCCAACTACCCTACCTATCAAAACAAAGTTTCAGGTTGAAACACACAAGCTGTTGGAGAGGAAGTTTAGGGCTTAGGTTTTTGATAGGTTATGATAGTTGTAACAGTAGGAGGGTTAATACAATAAACTGTAATTCAAATGGCCGAGCGTCTTGTATCTATCTGTACAGCTCTTCGCAAGCATGATGTTGCACTCCTGATCAGCGTTAGACCCATGAAAAAGATCGGCACCAGATTCAACTTGAAAGAGGAGCACTTTATAGAGGCGGTTGGGCTGATGCACGTCAGAGGATGCGAGGTGGAAGGAATGCTGAACGAGGAAGGGAGAGTCATTGAAGATGGTGAGAAGACTCAAGTTATATTGATCTGTAGGATGGTGAGAGTTTGTTTGTTTTCCCATTCGTTGTTCCATTTCTTGATACAACCTGTATACACCAGGAGCGGATTGCAATAAGCGGTTTCAAAGCTGTCTCTGCGCAAAATGGGAATCTGAATATTGAGATTATGGTAGGTCTTGAAAGTACAGGTTATATGCTTTAACCCTAACCCTCCAGGGTATTTTGGCTAGAAACCCTGCCGGAAGCATCAGATTGCATACTTTGTCACATTGACTTGTGTGCAGAGTTCAGCAAAGTGGAGCTCCTTAGATCCTGAAAAAAGTGTAAACTGGTTGCTTGTGAATTGGACGAGTGCGAGGTGGAAATTAAACAAGTAAAACAGGTGTGTACTCTTGTTTAGGAAATGGTGGTTAAGATTTTACAGATATCAAAGTAGGAAAATGCTATAAATGTTGTATTATATATTTGGTTGTTTTTATGCAAGTTGTGCTCCGAGCAAGACTGAAAGCCACTCAAGCTACGCAGCTACAAAAGCTGTTTCCCTTCATCTTAGGATCTTTCCTGTTTGAAAGAAATCCTCATTTCCTAGCTCTCTTTTTTTTTTATTAATTGAAATCAACCAATACAAGGCTAAAAGCCACTCTAGATAAAGGGTTACGATCAGAGGTGGTAGGGTTGGCGACAATTGCCAACCCTACCACCCTTAACGGTTTTTCTGGGTCCAGATCTAAATAGAGGATAATTCTTCACTAGATTTCAGAGAAATTATCCCAATTTTTATTCCTATAGACCCAGGCCGGGTAACTTCCACTGTCGAAGAGACCAACTCACCAGTTCGGGTCGGATGACGTCCGTGTTGTATTCGAGTCCCTGCAAGTCCTTTCACAAGTCCCTGCAAGTCCTTTCACAAGTCCCTGCAAGTCCTTTCACAAGTCCCTGCAAGTCCATCACAAGCCCTCCAGTCCTAATCCCAATCACAAGCTATTCAAATGAGCTTTGACAAAGGCATTCCTTTGTCATTGTTCATCTAGTTACTTGTGACCAGCTTTATAAAAGGACTTCTGACTGGGCTTGTGAAAGGACTTGTGAAAGGACTTGCAGGGACTCGGATACAACTCTGGATGATGTGTATACATGCAAAGGTTTTGCGGTATTCAGAACGGATGACTGATAAACACTCACTCGAATCGAGGCCGGTAATATCTGTCAGCGACCCGCTCGCAGCGAGTGAGGCCGGCAATAGCAGGGTGTGCTACCCGCAGATTACGGCTTGATTCCACCTGAACCCGGCTGGCATCGAGGTTCGTAAAAAATAATCTCGTGCCTGGGTCCGGTGAATGTCAAAATAATCCCGGCGTGAACTGGTTAAGCCTTGTTTGGGGCAAAATTGCTTAACAAAATAATAAAGTCTTCGGAAATAATAAAGTCCTTGGATTTAATCCGTGTTTGTTTTATGGTTATAACTGTCTGTGTTCTGTGGTTCCCAGGGAGAACAATCCATTGATAACTGATAAGGTTACCATGGTACAGCAATGGTAATTAAATAAAATAAAATCAATTATCAATATCTTGGCTTCTTAATTCTGTCCCCAGGACCCGAGCCCAAGCCAGAGTTGCCCGGTGCCCAGCGGACCTATCGTGTGTGGTTAGATCCCAACCAATACCAGCAGGACATGGCTGGTACTGCTGCAGGTGGGGAGGACGTGTATGAATCCTTCAACATCATCATGAGAAGAAAACCTAAAGAGAATAATTTCAAGGTTGGTGGAAGAATCCCCACCCACCACCTCTCCCCTCCCCGTATGTAACCCCCCCCCTCCCTTGTCCATTTACCCAACCCCCCTTTCTCCTTGGTTTCAGCAGGATAACTGCAAAATGCCAAGGCTGGTGTGTAGGTCTACACTGCAGAATCGTACAAAAATTGCTGTTGAATCCTGTTGGCTTCTCATTTGGTTTTTTTAAATGATTGGATTTAGCACGGACATATGACAAAAATTTAAGGGGGTTAGGGTTAAAAAGTGTCCGTTGATTCTGACTTCCTCACTGCTACTATCTCAAAGGTGGAGGCCGTGGCCTAGTGGTATAGTGCATAGAGTACCGAAGTCTGACGTCAGTTGCTGCGGCAACTGGTTCCAAACACATGCAGTTTAGAATGTATTCTGGTTCCAAACATTGCATTGATTGACGTCATCACTTCGGTACTCTATTGGACTCAAGCTCTCAGTGATTGCGGGTTCAAGCCCAGCTGGGGGGGTGTCATGGTGCTTGTGTCCATGAGCAAGAGACTTTGTCACAAGTTGCTTTTCTCCACCCAGGACTAAATGGGTACCCGTGAGGGCAATGGTGGTTATGTTCTTGATTAGCCCATGTGCGCTTAACTTGTTTGAGAGCCTGATGAGCAGGGGTAATAATGTAGCGCCTTGAGCGCCGTGATCATGGCGGATATATGTGCGCTTTATAAATCTAAACATAATTATTATTGTGAAAAAGAATGAAACTGCTGCAAACTGCTGACTGACTGAATGGACCTGAAATATACAAATAAAAAAATTAGCTGGCCTGACGTTTCGAACTTAAGCAAGTTCTTTCTCAAAGGCAAATGACAGAGTACAAGAAACAAACATGTAGGGAACACACATGCATGAGGGGGTGGGTGGAGAAACACAAAAGAGGGATGCAAAGGAGCATGGCAGATAGGCAGTGGGTAACCATCAAAGGGAGAGGAAAGCACAGCCAGGAAGGCAGGAACAAAGAAGTGTGGTTTTGGAAGGGATGAAGGAGGGGAGGGATTAAGATAATTATTATTATTAAATGTTTGGACATTAGGCAGTACTACAGACCATTCGTAACCTGATGAACACCGACTGTGTCGTCCCTGACTGGCTGCATGACATCGTCCTTGGCTACGGCGACCCCGGCGCGGCCCACTACTCCAAGATGGCGAACCAGATTGCGACGCTGGACTGGAACGACACGTTTCTCGGCTTGGATCACCTCCGGGCAAGCTTCCCCGGCTACACGGTCAAAGTTAGCACGGAGGACTCTGCAAAGCAGAAACCACCATTCAGGTATAATTATTTTATTTTAATAAATTTTCACAGTGAACAAAGGAAACTGGCAGGAGTCGGATTTGGACCTTGGACCTCTGGAATACTGTACCGGTGTTCTACCAACTCGGCTGTCTTGCCCTTGTGGTTTGTTTGACGATATTGCAAATTATTCAATTTCATTTGTGTATTTTTCACAGCATATGGCTAAATTGCTATGTTTATTACAATTACAACTATTAAAGACATATTGTCCCTGCTCTTCAACAAGATTATTTTTGTCTTTTAGCAAATTTTCAAAATGTAAATTTGTTTAACCCCCACCCCCAATTTTTTTGTTTCTATTTTGGGCATCTAAACTCTTTGGAAAAAAAAAATTATTCGTTGTTGTTTTTGCACCTGTAACGCACAAAAAGATATGCCCTGCAGGATTATTGTCAAGCCACATCTATTGTGACATTTAAAAGCCACTATCCGATATTTTTGTTTCATTTTTTTAATTTCTGGATTATATTAAATCATCCAAATTAGCTGGCCGTTCAAACTTTGAAACTTTAGGCCGGCTAGTTTGGCTAATGGGGATTATTTTCACTGATTTTGTTTTTTACATTCAATGTCTCATTCAAAAGAGAGTGGCATTTGTGTTGCAAGAAAAATAGCCGAATAAAAAAATAAAAACGACTCGAAAAGAGCACAGACAGTATATGAGTATATCTACAGACCAATGTTCATTATCAAACTAATGTTCATTATCCTTGCAATTTGTTTTCAATTTTCCTTTCCTGACTTCAGGATAACGTTCCCAGTGACTTCCAGTGGAGGAAAGAAGCGCAAGCAAATGGACGACGACGCCACGGAGAAGAAAGAACTGATCGTCGAGCCCCATGTTATTCCCAACCGAGGCCCGTACCCATACAACCAGCCCAAAAGGTGAGTATACGTCGCAGATATTTCATGTAGTATCCATTACTGTCATCTTGCTAATCTGTATTGCCATGGAAATGGTTGAAAATTATTATAATTATTACTGGTTTACTAAAAAAACTGTCATTGGCTGAATTAAAAACAGTTTTGCAATAGTGAACTTAAAATTAGTTTAAAAAATACAAACATTTATAAAAACACGTAAATATAGCATTTATCCTTAAAATAAGTATAATATACACTAAATTATTTTTAACAAGATGGGGTCGGGTGTTGATGGGCATACAGAACAATTTAACTAAGGCCAGGTAAAAATAGAAACATGTTTAGCGTCCAATTTAAGAAAAGAAAAGGTAGGAGGAGGGGCTTTTTATTTTTTATTTTTTATATTCAAGATGGCCACCATTCCTTTTTAAATTTCTGACAACCATAGGTTAGTCAACTGTTCAAGGACACAAAAATGAAAGAGACATGTTGGACAAGAGAATTGAACATGTTTACAGTGGTTGAATATTTTGTTTCCCCCATGGATGTTTTTTTTTTTTTTTTTTTTTCTCCCCCACCTCATTTTTTACTGTTAAAAATAGAAAAGAAAATCCAGGTGACCTCCAAGAAGGAAGCGGGCAGGGACTCTAAACATGTTTTTATTTTTACCCCGCCTAATAGAATGGGATGGGTAGTGAGAGTAGGGTGGATGAATTTACAACTCCAGTAAAGTAGGGGGCCGGGCTATTTTTTGCTGAAAGTCTTGTTCTGCATTGCAATAAGCTTAATTTAAGCGTCAATAAGCTTCATAAAAAGCAAAAAGCATTTTGTGTAAGAACCTTGGTAAATATTGATTTTTTTTTTTATTAGTTCCGGAAATAATTCTGTACTAAAAGGCAGGTAATTGTTGTGTTGGCTGTCATTTGTATTTTGCCATCCCTTTCCCATATACAGTGGAATGCCGCTATAACGAACATCGTTGGATCCACTGATTTTGTTCGGTATAGCGATGGTTCGGTATAGCGATTTTCAGCCGCCGGTTACTTAAGGACGACTTTAAACATGTGCCGGCCATTGAATTATGTAATTCTTCTTCATAAACCTGCCGCCGTTGGGAAATTAGAAAAACAGCCCAAATGCCCAGTACATTCTTTTAATCCGTTGCCTTTTTTTCAACAACAATGTTCGGTAAGTTTTGTACACAAAATTTGGATGCTAAGGATGGTGTTCAGTATAGCCGAATGTTTGGTATAGCGGCGTTCGTTATAGCGGCGTTCCACTGTACGTATCGTTCATCATTTTCTCATATATTGAGGTCACCTATGCTTAACAGGAGCACAGTATGATGAAATTGTTAATGAGATTCAGGTTGTTTATACTTTTTTTTCTCTGTTAAATTGAAATCGCCCAATATAAGACTAAAAACCACTCTAGGGAAAGGGTTACGATCAGAGGTAGTAGGGTTGGCCATGTTTTGAATTGCCGACCCTACCACCCTTACGGTTTTCCTGGGGTCAGATCTAAATAGAGGATAATTCTGCAATAGATACCAAAGAAATTATCCCAATTTTCAGACCTATAGACCCAGACGGGGTAACTTCCACCGTCTGTGAGACCAACTCACCTCCCCCTCCCCTAAGCAATTAAATGTTTACGTGACAGTGCTAGTAACTGATGAATTCTGTCTTGTTCGCTACCAGGAATGCTATTCAGTTCACTCCGACCCAGATTGAGGCAATCAAGGCAGGCATGCAACCAGGCTTGACTATGGTAGGTTGGGTCTATCCCTTGTATACCTCTACTAGGCTCCGCCTTTCCATTATCATACTCGTGCCTATCACAAGATTTGGGGATGTATATTTAATGAAATATCAGGTGAAGTGCAATATCCCGTTCTTTACCATATCAATAATAGCTGAGGAGGGACATGGCCGCTTTTAATGTTTGGTTCTGTTCCATTAACCGGTAAAGAGGGGTCATCACACCTTTATTCCCATTCATAAATGCCTTTTCAATATGAAAACAGCAAATGTATCTTTTTTACAGGTTTGATATAGCATTAGTATAGCTGACGGCACATTTGCAGACAGTGTTCATACTTGGTGTGATGTACCGTAAACAAGAAATAACAAAGCTCTGAAAGTTTGAGCTCAATCTGTTATCAGAGCCACGAGAAAAAAGTGAAAGACCGTTCTGTTTGGAATTGAAATAAAAGCCACTGCATTTTAGAGGTCTTCAGATACAGTTGTCTCAAAGATGACAGCATTTCAGATGGAAACATCTCTCAGGAGGATTGGTACTGGTAACATCTTTATAAACAGTATAAGCTTTCAGCTTGAAACTAATCAGTTTAGTTTTTGAACATTACCAAAAGGTATATCATACCTTTAACCAGTTCGCGTCGGATGACGTGTATACACGCACTCAGCAAGGCAAGGGTCCAGCGAAAATATCTGTCAGCGACCGGCTCGCAGTGAGCGAGGCCAGGGTGTGCTACCCGCAGATAAAGGCCTGAGCCCGTCTGGCACCCAGTCTCGTAAAAAATTATCCCGGCGTGAACTGGTTAAGCAACTTTAATTTTGTTGCAGGTGGTTGGCCCACCCGGGACGGGCAAGACGGACGTAGCCGTCCAGATCATCTCCAATGTTTACCACAACTTTCCCTCACAAAGGACACTGATTGTCACCCACTCTAACCAGGTAAGCCAAGAACCACCAGAAATGGTCCCGACTCATTAATCTGCTCAGAATGGCACCCCTGCTGCGGGCCACCACATTTGGGGGTGTGATTGGATGGGGCGGTCGGAGGGCCCCAAAGTTCCAAAAACCCTTTTCACTTGAGCTTTGGAAACACGGGTCCCGTGCGATGAAATCGCATCGATGTCACGAAAGTACGGATTCTGTGCCGTGTGAAAGTGTATCCCTGTCACCAAATCGCATGGGTCTCATGCGGTTCATGACAGGGATCGAGACCTCCTCCAAACTTTCGCATCGATGCGACATCCGTACGACGATCACCGAGATTAGTTCGTGTGAATGTATCGATGCGATTTTTGCAGGGATACTGTGCAGTGAAATCGCATTTACGCATGCGCAGTTTGCTGTTGCTCTACACATGGAGGAAGTAAACATAACAATTTAACATGGCTTTTGTAAAAATAAATTCAGTTTTGATTGGTCAGTTGCTTGCTGCGTAATGAGATTTTTGTATAACGGTGGATTCTCTGTAAATAAACAGCATTTCATTGGTGTTGCTGTATATTTACAGCAAATATGTTGTAATTTTTTTTACAAAGTGCATGTAAATTGACATACTTTGTATAAATTGACGTTAAAACACGAAAACTACCTTTAGGGACACGTAGGTCACAGTACCATAATTTTACGTCCAAAATCCGTTAAAACTATAAAATACAGTGATTGTTTGTTTTTAAAAGGGAAAAACCATATTTTACGGAATTTTTTACAGTGAGGGAAAATCTCTGGTACCCTATACATTTCATCGTTCATAGATTATCGCAGTACCAGTGATACACGTGTAGCCTTGGACCCACGCATGCAAACACTGCAAAACGAGGGATGTTCGCTACCGGACTGTGTTGTATCGTGTGAAAGCCTGCGATGAAATCGCAGGCATCCGGCACCAATCATCGCAGATGTGTGTTTCCAGCGCTCGTGTGAAATGAGCTTTAGACACCAATAATGAAACCCCCATTTTTGAATTTTTTTTTAAAAGTCTCCAAAATGACTGAACTTAACTCTGACATTTTCTTTTCAATTTTTTGGACTACAGTGCAACTTCACTATATTATTGAACACTGCAATACCAAATATATCATTGTATTGCGTGACTCCTGGAAAATAACAACAAAAAACAACACAAAAAATTGCTGTAATGAAAATCGCTGTAATGAAAATCTGCTTTGGCTCCCAAATTGTGGTAAACAGCAATTAAACAACACCCTCAAGCTTCTGATAACCTTACTCCCCCCTCCTTTAAAAAACGTTCAGTTGAAATTTTGTTCAGTGTTATTTTTTAGGGGTTATTCTCAACCCCCCCCCCCCCCCCCCCCCCAAGTCTGGGACGTAGATTCATGCCACAGTTTGAGTATGTAGGAGGTGCTAACTCAACATTTTGGAAAAATTTATATCGCGTTTTACGTCTGATCTCTTTGCATGTTACCAATTTGTGTGGTGTATTTTTTGTTCTTTCTAATAGGCCTTGAATCAGTTGTTTGAGAAGATCATCGCATTGGATATTGATGAGCGACACTTACTCCGTCTGGGTCATGGGGAGGAGTCATTGGAAACGGAGAAAGACTTCAGCAGGTGGGTTGTTACATTCTTTGAAAAATTAAGTTTGTATAGAATTAACCCTTTCATTAGCACATTGTTTATTGGCTTATCTTCCCCCAGTACCACATTCTTTGTTCAGTCAAGTGTGAACCACTCAAGCAGAAAAAGCACCTGACCTTTAATGGTTGTATTTTCAACCAAAGATTTCACCCTCAAGAGTTGATTGAAAAGGAAAATTTGTGTAAAGTTTGTTCCATGAAAATCACTCTTTCAGATGGTGTAAAAATGAAATTCAGGACTGCTAAAATGGCTGTTTTCTCTTAAGGAAACTTGCTTGTTACATGAACAAATGGCACTCCATACACGCAACTGTACAGGGAATGTTCAGATAGTTTTCTCAAAACATTATAAATGTGACACATGAATTTGATAGCACCATTAGAAAGATCTGAACAAGCGCTTTCTGTTGGTATAACGATCATGTGTGAATGGTGAAAAACACAAGCACTACAGGTTGTTGAAACGGTGAATATTTTGTTTGGATACTCTGGTGTGTGGTTTCCTTGTGGAGTAAACTCGACATTGGAAAGCAGAAGGGGCGCTGTGTCCTGTCTGAGTAAACTCGACATTGTTGAGGAAAGGGTTAACTGTTTTCAGAAGCTTATTCTGTCTCAACATATAGTCTACTTTGTCAGACTCCGGGTTTCATTGTTGAAGCAGAGCCATGAGATCCAGGGTCCTTGTGTCCTTGAGCAAGATGCTTTACCACTCAATGCCTCTCCCCGCCAAGGAATGACATGGGCATGCAGCTTTTGTAAACCCTATGGGCTGGACTTGTTGCTTCATTTGCATATCTTTGTACTGATTTTCATTAATGTTGAGAACACAACATTGTTGATCTCAACAATGGTCGTGGTTGAGCAAGATGAATGCACCACGTAAATGTGCAGTCATAATCTAAGTATGCAAATAAGGAACCGATTTATCAGCCACATGCAGATCGAATGGCCACTCAGGTAATTTAAAGGTAAAATACAACATTTGCAAACATCAAAAAACAAAACTACTGAATCATGAAATACCTTACTTGACTGTAAGTTAATAATAGTCTCAAGCATCCTGTGAAATCATGGCACCTGGTGTGCTGTCATTTTCAAGAAAAGTGGAAATTTATATCGTTTTCCAACGATTGTCGGCCGACAATCGTTGTAAAAAGTCTAGTTCCCGCGATGGTCAGCCAACGATCATTGGAAAAAGCTATTTTTCAAATACTGCCCCCAATTTACCAACTTTAAACATGTAACTGTTACAGTATTTGCTATAAAATACTAACCCCCAAATCCATTCATTTCTAAAATTTGAAGCAAAAGCAAATGTTGTATACTACCTTTAAATTGTTCTTCAGTCATGCACATAACACACACTTCCTCCTGTCATGGCCGCGCCCAGGGGGGCTTCAGAGCATCAGCATGATGGAATGAGGAGTTAGCACTCCAGCTGTGTAGATTTGCCTGATTGATGCATTGTTACTGACACCTATGCCTGCAGGTACGGCCGTGTCAACTATGTCTTGGCGCTTCGCCTTGAGCTGCTCAAAGAAGTGGAGAGACTACAGGGCAGTCTGGGTGTTGTTGGTGATGTTTCCTATACGTGTGAGACGGCGGGCCACTTCTTTTTATATCAGGTATTTGTCAGATTGTTTAGCATGTCTGCTCATCCGTGAGATTTCTTTTGCTGTGTCTTCAGTTTCATGTGTACTTTTACTCCAATCTTAAGACTGAATTACTGATTTTATTTTCCAGTTGTTTCACTGTTTTGATTCCACGACTATTATTTATTGAGAATATGTAAGTGATTCTGAGAAAACCAAAAGTGTCCAATAGAAAATTCAGATTTTGTACAAAGAATTGCCGTTTACCTGTCACCTTTACTACTGCCAAATATCCACTCCAACTCTTTTAACCCCTGGCTGGCTGTTATCAATGGGTTGCTTTTATGCTGCAATTATCACTGAAAGGGCTGTGCAGCGGAGCGTAAATGCGAACAGTAGGCACCACACTGAACAGTAATGGCCTTGTTTATTGCACGCGGAGGGGCCCCCCTTTCGTGTGAATGAAAGCTTTGTTAAAAAAAGTCCCATTTGTTCATTGCGCTCCTATTTAACGGCAGTGTACATGATTGGTCATTGTTGCAATTTTCAGAGATAGGCAGATTTGGGGGTTAGTATTTTATAGGAAATATCATTCCACTGACCTGTTCAAAGTTTTGCGTTGTTGGATTGCGAAAAAAACGAGAGAAAAACGGCGCTCGTTTTCAACCGTCGGGCAGATAATAGCCTTTAGTCAAGGCGCGCGTGGCTATCTGGGCGCGTGATGCGCCCCGGATATGCCATGGCGTCATCATGTCCAGGGCGCGCCACTTGTCCGGGTAGTCACGCGCGCCTTGACTAACGGCTACAGGGCAGTTTTCCAACGATTTCCAGCTGGAGACTACTATTAACTTACAGTCTAGTAAGGTATTTTGTAAAAAAGAAAATTGGAGGATTACCAATCGCATACACTTCATTTAAGAACAGTATAGTTGAATAATAAATGGTTTATGTACGCGCACGTCAACCGGCCCAGTGGTCTCACCTCAAACCGTGGCCATGGCGTTAATTGTTGCATTATCTTCCTTGTTTATAATCTACTGCAGGTTATCAGGTATAAAACTGTTAGGCACTGAAATGTGGTTTCCCACATGATGCTACCGCAAATCTTTATCTTATTGCTACCTTCACCATGCAAACCTTCAAATCTTAAATAACTGATCAACAGAAATATGTCGACCCATTCTGTAAAGATCAGAACAAAAATTACCCTCCTTTGATCAATGATGACCTCAGGTGGTGGCAAGATGGGAGAAGTTTCTGAGCAAGGTGAACCCAACCTCCGGTGCCAAGACGGGCAGTCCCGAAGCCATCCAAGAACATTTCCCATTCCACAAGTACTTTGAGAATGCTCCCCAGGTATGTATCGCACGGACAGGCTAATCAGCCCGATCCGCCATCTCATGCCCTGATTCCTCTTTTAACCCTAACATCCTAGGCATTCATTTGGGGCGAAGACCTGTGTACTACGAAATAACTGCTTAGTATTCTGTAGCGCTGAGTCTCTCTGTCTTTGATGATTGAGTGTATCATGACAGCAGTCAAGATACTTGCAACTACAGAGTACTACTTCTAAATACAGTTAAGTTACTGGGTAAATTATATTTGTGTCAATGAATTGGATAGCTACATTTGTAAGATAACAAATTGTATCATCTCTGAAAACCAGTAGTTCATGCTTTGTTTCCGCCTTAAATGAAAACAGAAATTTTGCCTCCAACCCCAGCAACAAACAGTAGTACTACATATTACTACGTACTTTATTTGGGGTGAAGTATCAAATACTAAAAATTACATTGTACACAAATAGGTGAGAGTACTGCATACTACAGTTTACTACTAGTAGTATTTTGTGTGAGGTTAGGGTTAAACAAACCTGAACATTCGCTGTATAGACAAATTTCACATAAGCCCTGTCTGCACACTTCCGGTTTAAAGCGAGGCTCTCAGTGCTATAACAAACGCAGCGTTATGCAACAGATCCATTTATACAAACATAAATCAGCGTAGTGCACAGTCGGATTGGTCAAACGTTACGGTTCATCACGACAAAAATGGTCCATACATTCAACAAAGTATTTCACAGAACAATGATTCTCAAATAAACTTTACCTGCATTAGTTTGTTTTTTTGATAACTTGTTCAGCGACTTTTCAAAATTAAAAAGATTTTTACCATATTTAAATTGCACAGGAATGAACGTGACATACGTTGTTTGCTTAGCACTGAGCCTCTCTTGCAAACCATGAAGTGCGTTAGATCGGTGCTCTTTTTATCCATGTTAAATTTGTCAATATTACAGATATTTTTCCCCAAGCCTGTAACTGGATTTCAGCTTTCTCTTTAGTATCTAAAGGTTTAAACTCCTGAGGGAAGATTATCACTAGATTAAAATTGCACGGGAACTATTAGTATCACTTGACCAAATGACCAGTTGGATGTGACTATTAACCCCTCGAGTACGGTTATCGTAGTGAGGTGCTGGGGCTGCCTGTGCAGTCAAGCGTAACATACACAATAATCCAACATGTTTGTGCACAAATTAATCTCAACGACCCAAAGGGAAAATGGTTTTATTACAGGACAAAAAATACTGCACTGGATATTACTTTTCTTTTGGCTATCAACGAAGGACTTGCGTACGGATGACGCCAAATGCCGCAAAAAAAAACAGTGGCACCAGGTCAGATGACTCCATTTGCCACTATTTGTGCAGTTTCAATCCATTAGTAGAAATCCAGTTTTTGTGAATTGTGGAGCGTTTTTGAGGACCTGCATGGGTTTCCCAAAAGGAAGGTTCAACGGGGAATGAAAAGCAATGCCTTCCAGAGAATGAGATAATGTTGGGTTGGAGTCGATAAGACAAAAAATGGAATGTGGTATAAAAAGGAAAGGATTTTTTTTGTAGAAAATTACTTCATTTGTTGAGGTTGTCTACCCTAGCAGTAAAAGTCATGTGTAGTTGATGTTATTGGAACGTTGTGAAAAAAAGTGTTTTTGTGATTTATGCAGTTCCAAGTGCTCTGTCTTCTCATAAAACTCTGTATAGCTTTCTAAGGCTGCAAGTTTCCGGTTTTAAAATTATCCGTGTAACCGTATGTTAACCATAACCATTGTTCTTTTGCGTAAACAAAGAAAAACAAAGAAAAACAAAGAGAAGTGTGGAAGTCGGTTCATAACCTGATTATGTTACCATGTGATCGGCAGAAATCGATGAGACATCGCTAATTAAGACGGTAATCTCCACCAACTTGCCCCCACAACGCGGACAATGATGCCAAATTAATTCACTCCTGAAGTACATTACGGACCAGCATGTGAGAAGTATTATTGACGCGCCCCTGCCCATTGGCCCTCAGCCAATATCGTAGACGGCCCGTGCCCAAATCCAACCAATTATGATGCACAGGTGTGCTGGCAAGCACATGGAAAACATTCTTCATCGTCACGTTATTCCGTCCGCCCAAACCCTATTCAACATTGTGGTCAGTCCGTGCCCAAATCTAACTAACGTTGCATCATGACAGATTGGATTATGGTTAACCGAAATGGAAAAATGCAACCGTGTAACCGTTTAAACGGTCGGTTATTCGTGTAAACGTTTTCAAACTGCAGCCTTAAAGCTTTCTTGTGTTTACAAAGCATGAAACTCCTGCAAAAGCACCTGTGTAGAGTATGAATAAACATTAAATATTGACCATAGTAGTGTGACCTCATGCAAGACGAGAATTGAATTAAACTGTTTTGATTTTGTGCAATTGATTTCCTTGTTCAGCCTGTCTTCAAGGGACGAACGTTTGAGGAGGATATGGACATTGCTGAGGTAAAACATATTGGAGATTTATTTGAATCAGTTTTCAAGAAAGAAAACAAAATTTACAAAAAATACAATTGAGGAAGTGAATGTTTTGTATACAAAGATTTCATGATTTTTTTTTTTTTTACAGGGTTGCTATCGACACCTAAAGAAGATTTTCCAGCAGCTTGAGGTAAGTTAGAAGTTGTTTTTGGGGGTTTTTTTTTTTCGGTTTTTTTTTCAAGGAGTAAGCCATACACAAGCAGCAATTGTATTAGTTGCTTTCCAGCTTTCCACGCATGAAAGATACATGCAGAACGGCCATGCAATAACATCCCAGACCAAAATATTTGGACTATTTCGGATGAATATTAGGTCCGGTAGCCGCCAATGTCACGTGACGAAAACTGGCCGAATTCTGCCAGTTTCCGAAAATATCCGAAGTTTGCGGTAACATTCGGCTGTTAACGTTGATGTTCCGCAATAACAAAATGTCTGTCAGGCCCGTTACAGATCCTGGAATTTCAATTCTCAATTATATATATAAAAACTGGAAAAATCAATGCCACACTCTTGCAGTATTTTGCCGACTGGATTTTGCAAGAATATTAAATTTGAATGATGCCACTGACGTCACTCGGACTAACACTGCACGTCATGATCTATTTTAAACCGTGGTAGCTGCCTGACCTAAGATTTAGAAGTCAGGGAATCTTCAGGTCAGGGAACCAGACTATCATTTGTGCTTCAGTCACACACATGACCTCTAAACCCTCCAGTCATGGCCGCGCCCGGGGCGGCTTCAAAGCATCTTGCAAGATGGAATGAGAAGTTAGCAATTTAATACAGCTCTATGAGCCCTATGGAGGATGGATTTTTCTTGTTTTGACCATTTTGCAAACCTTGTTTTTTGGGGGAGTTCAGGAGTTTCGAGCCTTTGAGTTGCTTCGGAGCGGTCTGGATCGCTCCAAGTATCTGATGATCAAAGAGGCTAAGATCATTGCCATGACCTGCACGCATGCCGCCCTCAAGAGGCATGACCTGGTCAACATGAACTTCCAGGTACGTTGGGGAATGCACTGACACTACAGAGTACTGAAGTGATGGCATCACTGTGCAGAATAAACTGTCTTGGGGTGCGTTTGCGCGTGTTGATCATGTTAACACGAGTATACTCTTGAGCACACGAACGGCAGGAGTATGACCCGAGGGTAACCGAGAGTATACTCCCGCTCAGACCGAGAGTATACTCCTGCACCGGAGGTGTCGCCACGTGATTGTTTCCGCTTAACATTTCAAGATGGCGGAAAGTAAACACTTCAGACTTTCCCAATGAAGTTTTGTTTAATATCGTTTTTCGATTGTTGAACTGGCCTTTAGATTATATATTGTCATAAATATGATACATAAGGGAAAATGTTAAACTATATTCAAATTTGTGTGCACATCCAATGGAAGATTGTTCGCGTAGTTGGCAAACGTTGGCAAGTAGTGGAACGCAGCTCTAACCTTGACCGTTCACGCGACGCGGTTCGAGAGTAATGCGCACGCAACATTTTCCTGCACCCGCGAGTATCAAGAGTAACACGCTCGAACGCACCCTTGTCGTCTTTCTCATCATTGCAAGCAGCACCAGCATTAAGGCCAATTTACACATACGTGACTTTGTCGTGCGATATTGTCGCGCGTTTTTCTAAATATGCACAAATCAATGGGCGTCTCGTCGCACGACTCTGTCGCGTAAATGAAAACACATCAATTGATTTGCGTGAATTTAGAAAATTGTCGCGTGACTATGTCGCGTATGTGTAAATTGGCCTTTAATGTCATTTTCAGGTTTCCCAGCTCAATTTCCACTTTTTATCTTTCTTTCAAAAGTTGACTCCTTTTCTAGTTCTTGACACATATTTGTGGTCATTCTAGTCTGCATGTAATAAATTTACCATCTTATGTCAGTCTACTTACATCAGTCTCATTTCAATATGTCTGTTTTTTCTTCCTTTTTTACAGTATGACAACATTTTGATGGAGGAGTCGGCTCAGATTCTGGAGATAGAGACATTCATCCCCTTGCTTTTACAGGTATGTAGCAGCCATTGAGCATGCTCATTGAGCATGTTTAACTTTAACCCTAACCCCTGTGGCGCTTTGACTCGGAAGTGTCCTGATGAACCCGTCAAAATCCAACACTGTGCAGCAAACCTATGGCACATTCTTTGTACTTGGACAAATTGGGGCGTCATAGCTCCATGTAAAGTAATGGTGCCAAGGCCCTACAGTCCTGAACCCATCAAAATACAACACATGGTGTTAGATTTTGGCGGATTTGGGATGGTCAGGGTTAATGCCAAATGTCATGTACTCAGTGAAATGAATTACAAGGGTTCCAGTGTATATCCAGCTGCCGTCTAGAGTTGAACGCTGTGGAAAATGTTTGAAAGTTTTCTTTTAACATACCCTCCATTGGGCCATTCCTATATATACATACATAGATTTGCACTGCATATTATTCCATTTTCACAAAAATATTGAACAACATTTTACAATGCGAGCAATCACTGAGCGACAATCGAATGACATCGAGTGACAATCGAACATCGAGTGACAAGTGAGCGACAAGTGAGCGACAAGTGAGCGACAAGTGAGCGACAAGTGAGTGACGAAGGAATGACAAGCATGCGACAAGCGAGTGACAAGCTGCTGAGCGCTTGCACACACAAACCTTCGCACCCAAGTGTGTAAATACCGGCAATTGCGGACTCCCTATTGTCCCTCTTTTGTTTGTACTTTAACTTTTTCGGAAGGTCTCCCATATGTTTTGTACACGAATTTTAATCGTGGACGTTCGGTCAATCGTGGACCCTTTGTCTATGCCCTAACTCTTTTGTCCCTAGTCCACTATTGCCGGTATTTACATACTCATCCTCACATATGCACCTATACGGGGTACCTCTATTGTAGACTTTACTTTCCTTCTTTAATTCTACTTTGTCCCTATTGAAATCTTGAAATCCATAGCGTTAACTTGGTGGGGGTAACTGGATTTCTAGGAAAGACTCCCTCGTGGCAGGGGCGAATCCAGGATTTTTTGCAGGGGGGGTTTCTGAAATTTGCCCAGAAAGGTGACTCCCAAAATGTTTCGTCTGCGAAAAAATAATTACAGAGGGGAGGGGGGGGCTGACAGTTTTTTTTACAGTTGCGCCATTTAACCTCTTTGTTTTGTTCTTACCCACAGGCAAAATAAGACCTGTAGGGTTTCTGCTTTTCTGGTTTGCAACTTTAGGCGTAGGCCTCTACAAGAAAGAACAAAATATACAAAACAGAACAAAACGAGCAGGGGGAGGGGGGTTTTACCCCCCAACAACCCCCGCCCCCCCTCCACCCCCCCCCCCCCCCCACGTTTGCTTTTTTATGACAAGGTATTTATTAATGAGAATGACAGATTGAGCTGAACATTTTAAGAGTTTGTTATTTCATGTACATGTTGAATCACTCAAAGTATGAACACGGTCTGCAACTGTGTAGTGAGCTCTACCAATGGTATATCATACCATAATTAATCCATGAATATCTGCAGAATCCTGAAGACGGTTTCAGTCGTCTCAAGCGTTGGATCATGATCGGGGATCACCACCAGCTCCCACCGGTCATCAAGAACATGGCCTTCCAGAAATACTCCAACATGGAACAGTCTCTCTTCACAAGATTCGTCCGTCTCGGTGTACCCACGGTGGACCTGGATGCCCAGGGTAGGGCCAGACCCAGGTAGGTCAAAGGTCATTCTGGCCATTTGATAGACCTGTAGTCTTCGACAACTCTTGGGACACCTCAACAGTAGACCACTACCCCCGTTCCCCCGCCTAGTGTTGACATCTTTGTTAGCATATCATCTTGTGCCAATAACATGTTCTTCTGTGCACGAGTTTCATCATTGTCAGCTTTTGGCCTCACCAAGCCAACGTTGACTGAGAGAGAGGGGATGGCATAATAATTGTGTCGAAAAGTGTAGGTCACTGTTACAGAGGTCATTGGTACCAACAGATAAGTCTTTGTGTGAGCTCACATAAGACCACAAGAAGATGATGAGTTGTAGTCGAGCAAAAAAATAGAATTCAAGTCCATTTGAGTCCAGAGTGGAAAAACAGACTAAGGTCTGTCCTTTACATAGCCAAGACTTGACCCTGGACTCCAGGCTACTTTCTGAATGTCCTAGACACACGTATGGACTCAGTCGAGTCCAGGCATGATTGCAAGAACATTATATTAAAACGCACTTTGGAATCCTGCATCAAATGTATGCTTGAGGCAGGGCTCTTGTCAAGTCCAGATTTTAGCAAATATATTTTTAGTTTTGAACAGGTAGTATACAACATTTGCAAACATAAAAAAACAAAACTACTGAATTATTACTAAATACCCTACTAGATGGTATTACCGTAAATAGCAATCTGAAGCATCCTTTTCAAGGAGTCGTTTTCATGAAAAGTAGAAATTTATATCGTTTTCCAACGATTGTCGGCCGACACTCGTTGGAAAACGATATAAATTTCTAGTTCCCCGTCCTGATAATTCCCCGACTCTATAAATTGCTCTGTTTTGTCTAAAGTAGGGTCAGGGAGCCAGACTACAAGAATATAATTGTTTTTCTCTCTTTTTTTCCAGCATCTATGCACACAAAACTTACACATAAAATACTAACCCCAAATCCATTTATTTCTGAAAATTACAGCAAAAGCAAATGTTTAATACTACATGTACCGTCAAGTCCACTTTTTCACTGTTTTGGCGTCAGACTCAGATCCGGGCTTGACTGCAACACGGGGCCGTTCCCCATGTGCTGCCAATTATTATAGGCAATGTTTACGCTGAAATGTCCCAAGCAGTTTATTTTTGAGGCACTCCCTTACCGTAATCTCTGTGCAGCATTGCCACCTTGTACAACTGGCGCTACAAGAAGTTGGGCAACCTTCCCCACGTCCACTTGACCAAGGAGTTCCACATGACCAACCCTGGCTTCCAGTTTGACTTCCAGCTCGTCAACGTGGAGGAGTTCAATGGTGTAGGGGAATCGGAGCCCAATCCGTACTTCTACCAGGTGGGTTGTGGAGAAAATAAATTACTTTTTATTTTAGTGGATCCCATGATATTTTGTTATAGGAAAGTTCTGCTGTGTATACATTTTTGTATTGCTCAGGAATTGTTATGAGATAAAGTATGATGAATACTTAGTTAACTTGTTAAGATAAATCCTTATAACCGGATGTCAGCCCCATTCATACTATTTATTTATTTATTTATTTATTTATGTTGATATAATTAACTTTATGATAAATTATCTTAGTATTGTGCTATTTTAAGTATGAATTGTAAATAAAACAAACAAACAAACAAACTTGATTTAAATAATAATACATGTTCAAAGTTAACCAAGAAAAATGGCGGGATTTGAACCTGCCACCCCCTGAATACCATACCGGCGCTCTACCAACTGAGCTGTCTTTCCCTATGTTGACGGTCTCCCAGTCAGAAGTCATAATGACTGGGTGCTAGTCAGAAGTTGTCATGACTTCTGACTATTGCCCCCTGACTAGCGCCCCTAAATAAAGATACTGACAATTTGGGAGACCGCCAACATAGGGCAAGATAGCTCAGTTGGTAGAGCACTGATACAATATTCCGGAGGTCGCAGGTTCAAATCCTGCTCCTGCCAGTTTGCTTTGCTCACTTTGGAAATTCATTCAAAATTACTTTAATATACAGTCAGTTTCTCTTGTTTGTTTGAAGATACAATTTAATTTAATTTAATTTAAATTAATTTAAATTAATTTAATTTAATTCGAACTGAAGTTCCATTTTTTGCGCCTTTATTGTAGAACCTAGCTGAGGCAGAGTACGTGGTGGCAGTCTTCATGTACATGAGGCTTCTGGGATACCCGGCAGAGAAGATCAGCATCCTAACGACGTACAACGGGCAAAAGCACCTGATCCGTGATGTCATCAACCAGCGATGCGCCAGCAACCCCCTGATTGGTCAGCCGAGCAAGGTATGAACATGTATATTCCTTGTTCCCGGGGTTGGACAGGTGAATTTGTCAAAAAAGATTCTATTTCATAGAAAGGTGTTTGGAGTTATTGTAACTCCTTGTACTACAACTCCTTTTCTGCTCTTAACTCTAGTTCTCATCACATACATGTAGACACAAGAATTGTTTTAGAAGTGTACTTAAAGTTGAAATCCAAAGGAAGTTAACAAAAAGGCACAGTTTCTTAATGGAAGTTACCCAGCCTGGGTCTGTAGGTCTGAAAATTGGGACAATTTCTTTAGGGTGGAGTGGTTAATCTGTGGTCAGGCCAGGCCATTGAAAAGCCTAGCCAAGCCCCTGGAACATTTAGGCCTTTGGGCTTCTATAATCCCCTGATTGTACACAATAAACTGCCCATTAATTCTGGAGTCCAGCTGGCTCCAATTGTTCACCCAGACTTGACTGACAGCTGAGGCATCTTTTGATCCTGGTACGGATTAGTGTGGGAGGGGCTACAACCAGGCCTGGCCTGGCAGAGGCTGGGCTTTATTGATTAGTTGATGCTTTATTGTTAGGTGATTTGTGGCTCACAATAGCAAGAGTAAAAGCCTGAAGGCCGGGGCACAGACTAACCACTCCTCCCTTAGTATCTATTGAAGATTTATCCTCTTCTGATATTTGGACTCGGGGGGGGAAAACCTTGAAGGTGGAAGGGCTGGCAACCTAAAATGTGGCCAACTCCATCCCTTCTGGCGACTTCCAATTTTTGGCGACTTCCAATGAACAAAAAAACAGTTTAAAATGCCGTTCTGAATATTTGTGCGTAGTGTGTACTGTGTGCGTGAAGCTGTCACAATTGATATCATTATCAGGGGTGAGATTTGTCAGGATTTTTCCTGATTTCAGGATTTTTTTGTCGGGATTTCAGAATTTTAAAAGAATCTCTTTTGCAATCTGGAAATTCCTGAGGTGTTGTCCTAAAGGTGTTTTTACCTTTAAAAGTAGATATAGACCAATAAAAAACGGATATTTTAAGGGGGTTTGCCTTTAGGCAAATACAAACTATGGCCCGTATTCTAAAACCCTCCTTTAAATAGGCCTAAAGTAGACCTTTATAGAGGAGTTCCTTTGCTAAAGGCTCCTTTAACAAATGGTATTCAAGAACCACACTTTAACTTCCTTCATGTTAAGGTCTTCCTTTACCACAAATTGTTTAAAGGCTCCCTTTAAAGAAGGGACACTGTCTCTAAGGCTCCCTTTATGCTCCTAAATGAGCTGTTGTAACAGGACGATGTCAGTTTTCTAGTCCTGTGTAATACCTCTGGTGATTACGCTGCCATTGTTATTGTATGCAGTAGGGTTGATGTTCACGTGAAGTCTTCAGTTAGGCCCTGATACAGGAGTGTTCAGTGGGTAGTGTATCTGCGGTAGTGTGCATTGCCCCCCTCCCGATTCTGATGACGGTAAACCCCCAAAACCTCGTAGACGGTTCAGTGACATTGAAAAGCAGCTACTAATGCAACTGGTCAATAAGGAAAAGCATATAATCGATATGCGGGGAAATACCAACAAGGTTCGGACTGCAAAAAAATTAGCCTGGGACAGAATCACGAAAAAGTTCAATGCGCAGCCCGGTATCAAGCCTTCCGATGCTCCGCAGCTCAAGAAAGTTGTCGATAATTTGAAAGTGAAA
Organism: Hippasteria phrygiana; assembly: GCA_037893225.1. Classification (NCBI taxonomy): domain Eukaryota; kingdom Metazoa; phylum Echinodermata; class Asteroidea; order Valvatida; family Goniasteridae; genus Hippasteria; species Hippasteria phrygiana. The sequence goes on from JAZGUH010001021.1 coordinate 213,488, forward strand.
GCAAAAAAAGATGTTGCACAGGAAAAAAAATGCCGCCAACTGACAGGAGGTGGATCAATGGAGAAAGAATCTGTCGCTGATGACTTATCCCAAATGGTAGCATGGTGCAACCAGCAGTTGGGTCCTTGGTGACAGGGGGCGTCCACGATTGTTCTCAGGTTCTGGTATGTCGTCGCCGATGAAGTTCACCAGGTGGTTAAATCCATCCTTGGTGAACCGAAAGCGTTTAAAAAAGGCGTCATCACTGAAATCATCCTCTTGAAACTGAGGAAGACGTGTCCTGATACGTGGCATACCCCTAATGACGTCATAGAAACGCGCTAGTCGGTTGACGTAATCACCCATCCCTGAGGTATCAGAAGAGATCCTTGCACATTGGCTACTAAAGGAAGACTAAAAGATACTCCAGACCAACCTTACGTTTAAAGGCCTCCTTAAGGCAAAATAAAGCATTTCCTGTAATGAAGGAAGGTTCTTGAAACGACCCAACCTTTGCTAAAGGAAGGTACCTAAAGGCGTCCTTTGACCCAAGATAAAGGTTGGTTCTTGAAATAAAATTTAGCTAAAGGTTGACTTAAAGTCTCCCTTAACGCTAAAGGAACGTTCTAGAATACGGGCCTATATGTTGATCTGGGGTCCTCGTGGATTTTCGTGGATTTCGTGGATTTTTCATTTTGGGCCAATCTCAACCCAGTGGTATACAACTGCATACGGATCACACTGCAAGCTTCATCGCTGAACTTCCAGGAATTATTTTAAGCTCATTTTCCTAATAGCGAACACTGCTCTTTACAACATACTAAGCCATTTCGGTATTTCAACTGCGCATGTGCACAATGACATTTTATCCCAAATGACCCGCGTTACCTAACGACGCAAGTGTGAACCCAAAAGGTGGTCGCACAACGCGCACGTGTTAAATTCAATCAGAATGGGCATTCACATAACATGGCGTGACATTACGTCAGTAATTTTATCCCAAATAATCTTTGACCTTTGAGATACCGAACTGGCTTATTCACACTATCTTTAGGAGTGGGTACATTTCCCACGTTTACACATTTTACCTGAATGCTGTCTGGAGATGATCAACGCTGACTGATTTTCAACTGAAATTTGTCAACCTTGTGTTGTAGGTGACGACCGTGGATAGGTTCCAAGGCCAACAGAATGACTACATCCTGCTGTCATTGGTCAGAACAAGAGCAGTTGGTCACCTCAGGTAGGCCACTCATCACAACATTGCCTTGTCTCTCCAGTAGAACCAGGCTGATATGGGCAAGGCAGTGAAATGTTACATGTCGACCCAAAGCTACAACTTTGTGAAAGTACATTTTATAAGCTTAAGTAAATTGGAGTAAATGTTTTTCTCATTCCTGGCCCATACTGTATTTCCAGACCCCGCCTGGGTCTATAGATCGGAAAATTGGGCTAATTACTCTGGAATCTGTTGAAGAATTACCCACTATTTAGATCTGGGCCCAGGAAAACCGTAAGGGTTGGTAGGGCTGGCAATTCAAAATGTGGCCAACCCTATCACCTCTGATCATAACCCTTTTAGAGTGTTTTTTAGCCTTGTATTGGGTGATTTCAAAGACCCCCAAAAAATAGTACTTTTGAAGTTGTAACAGTCATAACCACTTGTCTTGAGAAAATGAAGTTCAAAGTCTGAGAACCATGTAAATAATACTCTTGCTGCACGGCCCATTATATCACTATAGCAACCACTGTGTTTCCTTTGTTGATAATATTTTGGGATATGACAGGAAACAGTTTGAGGGACGTAAAATGAGATGTTTCATAATTGAATTTTCAGTGGAAAAAATGATTTCTGCTTGTAACTCATCTAAACTCAGAATGCAATGGAACAATTTTGTATTCATTTTAATGTGCCACATTGCATACATGCATATGTGGTCAGCATTAACACCATGTGGTCAACGTTACCGTCGCGTCGACAAATTTTGTAGTTTTATTTATAGTCGAAACAAATTAAGGGATTTTAATTGGGGTTTATTTATTTTTATATTTTATATATTTTTTGGGGACATTTTTTTTTGATTTCCTTTTTTTTTTTGGGGGGGGGGGCACCAGGAGTGGTCATTGTAGCTGCACATATCACCATTTTGGTTATGCCTGTGTACACTATTGTTGGTTTGTTGTTGGTTTGTTGTTTGCAGGGATGTTCGTCGCCTCGTTGTAGCCATGTCTCGTGCTCGTCTCGGCTTGTATGTCTTTGCCAGGGTGTCGCTGTTCCAGAACTGTTACGAGCTCTCGCCAACATTCAATCTGGTCAGCAAAACACTATTATTTTGGCAAAAACTAGGGCCCAATTTCATAGCGCTGCTTAACACACGATTTTCTGCTAACGGAACCCTCTCCCATTTCATAGAGACTGTAAGCAGTAAGCACAGCGAAGAGCCCGCTAACTTTGGAAGCAGGATTTGCTTAAATTAGTGACGCAACAATATAAATCTCCATGCACTCGCAAGCGTTAGCACGACTCGGCCCATGAATTACGCTAATGCTTAAGCAAATTTTCCTGCTATAGTTAGCACAACTTTTCAGCTTACCGTTAAGCAGCGCTATGATATTGGGCCCAGGAATGTGTAGTGTTACATACTTATTATTCAATGCATCTGCTACATTCACAAATTTTGAGGGTGCCACGAAATCCCATTTTCCCAAGCATCTGTGGGTCTTGAGTTTTGACAGCCTATCGCTGCACAACACTTAACAAGTGTTGCATCGGAATCTAGTTTTAATTAATTTTTTCACATTCTTTTTTGAAAATTGCGAAGAATTCAAAAAAGTTTGGTGAAGAAATAATTTGCCCCGACTCCCAATTTCATTTGTTTGCGTTGCGTCAGTCTAGTGTGACGACTCTGCGTTCAAATTTTCAAACCACCTAAATCGAACGCACGCGTTCACGCATGGCGGTGCAATGTAGCCTATCCAGTCAATAATAATGGAGATCAAAGGGCATGATGAGAAAGCGCCCACACAAAGCACTAATGTTTGTATTTCAACCAGTAGAGGGCCTCCGCTAGTGTGCATCAAGCGGGCAGAGACTGACCAATTGTATGCTTCTAGAAGAGTGTGCTTCTTAGTTTTAGAGGTTGACTCGATTGTGAGTTAACTGAATTATTCATTATTTGTTCAATTATTACAGTTGGTTGAGCGGCCACTGCAGTTGTACCTGCATGTGTCACAGAATGAAACATATCCATCAACCAGAAAGGTAAGGGTATCTAAGATTAGCTTTTATTTTTACTTTGTTGAACTTAATGCAATACCAGTCGTTTGTTTCACTTAATACATACCATTGTTGACTAGACGGAATAACCACTGAACTGAACGTTGTGAAATCCATGGTGTACATTATATCCCCCGTATTACCAGTTGGGTTGAATTGCTCAAGATTTGGATCATCAGATCTTGATGATACTACAGATAGTGGGTTTGAGACCAGCAGGGGCTACGGTGCTTGTGTCCTTGAGCAAGACACTTTGTCACAAGTTGCTTCTCTCCACTTAGGAGTTAATGTGTAACTGTGAGGGAAGTGATGGTTAGGTGTTTGATCAGCCCATGTGCGCTTAACTTGCAACCAGGGCTGTATACTCCCGAGGGAGTTGAGAAGGTGTCAGGAGTGATTAATAGGCTTGATGAGCAGGGGTAATAATAAATGTAGATGCTGTGATTTAGTGTAAGTAAAAAAAAAGAGCATTCTAGATTCTTGCTGCTGGGATGTACAGTGTACAAGAGTTTTCTTGTGAAAGTTGTTTCTTTATGAGATACCGGACACAAAGCTGCAGTCCAAAGTATTGATTGTCCTATACGTCTCTTCTCTCCATTAGGTTGAAGACCCTCGATACGAAGCACCTTTGATCGTAGAAGACATGCCACACATGGCTCAGTTTGTCTATGACTTCTACCAGGACCGGATCCGGATGCTGCAGGCCAAACAAGGGGTGAGTGCTTATTCAGATTTTGTTCAAAGCAACTAAGTCTTTTTGGGGAGGGACACTGAAATTCCATTGTAGGTGTCTATTCGTTTTGTTTAAATTTGCATTTGATTGTGGTCACACAGTCGAATGTTTGGTCACAGTCATTGGAGATTTGTCTCAATACATTTGTGTTAGGGATGACATCTTTATGAAACAGGCTATATTATTAGCAGTACCACTGCTTTTTTGAGCAGGGCACATAAAGCAAAGTACAATTTTCAGCTGTGATTGTGTGAACAAATAGTTTTGAGGGTGGGAAAGAACTCCGCTTTTTTTTTTAATATCACTTTTTGTTTAATTCTTTCTGGTAATGAAATCAAGGATTCCTCAAAAGCGCATACCGCACTGTAGCTTGAAAGCCTGAAGAAACCAAGGAAGACGACAAAGAAATGTTGAGTTTTAGAGGTGGGAGGAAAACCCCAGAATCATATTCTGGGGAAAACCCACGGAATCAGGTAGGGACTGAAAACCCAATCCACATGTCGGATTCAAACCCGGGTCACAGTGGTGGAAGTCGAGGAAAGAACTACTAGGCCAACCTGACTCCCATAAAGCCAACCTGACTCCCATAAAGCCAACCTGACTCCCATAAAGCCAACCTGACTCCCATAAAGCCAACCTGACTCCCATAAAGCCAACCTGACTTCCCAACTTGACAGCTACCAAGAACACTAATTTGGGAGTGAGAACATATTTTAAGTTATTCTTTAATAGAAATGCTTGAGACTTTTTCTGTCTTGGCCCATAGACCTTGTAGTACACGAGGTGGTGGCCAGATATGGAAGTCTTTCCTGGGGGTGTACGATAGGGTTCACGATGATCATTGCCTGCAGCTATTCGTGGGTTGAATTTGAACAAAAATCGGGCTTGCTCATTGATGTACGCTAAAGTTGGTGGTTGTATCTTTGCAATCTTCCCTGAAGTAGTTTTTTTGTTTTTTGGCCTAACACCCCAAGGAGTAGCCCCATAAATCATAAAAATGTGGCACTCCATATCTAGGGCCACAGGCATGACAGGCATACTCTTTTTCGAAAGTTTGACATTTTCGTTTTCACCTGTTGCTTTTGATTCACTTGAAATGGCAATCTGTATATTCACCTGTCGCTGCACTTACTGTTCCTAGTGTTTCGGCTCTATTCCGGCTGTTCTTGGATTCCTTGTTCTCTTGCAGTTTTGGAGTAAACAAAATGTAGATTTTTTGTTGGACGACAGACATCCTCTCCAAGCTTATTTTTCTTAAATGCAACTACTTTCTGCTTAAGTGAGGTACATGCCAAGAACAAAGTGACTCAGTGTAAAAAATGACTGAGGACGGCTGGTGTATGGACTCCTGTTTTGGAGAGTTTGGTGTTTTTTCCTTTTTGCCTTAAAGGCTCGGTCACACTGCAGCGATGATGATATCACGAACGAGATAGATATCGAGACAAAAAATTGGTGTGATACCAAACCCACTGGAACAAATTTCCAGTTGATTAATTTCTTTTACATTTATTTCAGTCTTTGAATTCGCTGATTTTTCAAGATTACTATGATAAGAATATAAGTGTGTCCTACTAACACATTAAAATAATGATTTCTGAGAACAGAGAAACATAGAGTTTGAAAAAAGTTTGAAACATAATAATTTAACACCAATATGGCTCTATCATGCCCACTTATGAAGTAAGGGGGCATAAAAGTGATTACTAATTTGGAATGAAAAGGAATCATATTTGAGTCTCTGTGATATAACACTGCATAACATGTTAAACAAAAAAAGACATTTCCCTATACTTCTATAGATAACATTCCCCCCCCCCAAAAAAAAAAAAAAAGTCCTCACATGTTTTTTTTTTAAGAGTGTTTATCAGTGTTGTAGTCGAGACCATTTCAAGACCATGCACAAGTCCATGCACAAGACCATGCACAAGACCATGCACAAGACCATGCACAAGACCATGCACAAGACCATGCACAAGACCATGCACAAGACCATGCACAAGACCATGCACAAGACCATGCACAAGACCACGCACAAGACCACGCACAAGACCATGCACAAGACCATGCACAAGACCATGCACAAGACCATGCACAAGACCATGCACAAGACCATGCACAAGACCATGCACAAGACCATGCACAAGACCATGCACAAGACCAGCTTGTAACGGGCACAAGTAACAGGCATAAACCATGACAAAGGAATGCTTTTGTTACAGTTCATTTGAATAGCTTAAGACTTGGATTAAGACTGCTGGTCTTGTGTGGTCTTGTGATGGTCTTGACTACAACACTGGTGTCTATACAGTTAGAAATATAATTTGAGCCTTCCCATTTGTTTTGGCGTAGAATGGCATGCAGCTGAAGCCCGGACTGTCTGTTGTAATGATCAAATGAGCTTATGATTTTATATCTATTGAATTCTTTGACATCTCTTAACTACGTGCAACAATGTGCCTGTTTGGTGAGGCAAGTTTTTGTATTTTTGTTATTTACGTAAACACCTTTGGACCAATTCCGCTCAAACTTCATGTAATCCTCAATCGACTCCCCTAGTCTGAGGGCCTCTAGTCACCTTTAATGTCGAAATTACTAACAAGCCAAACCGACCAGAAGAAAAAATGGCCAATAGCAAAGCCCTATTGGTTTGTGTACAAATCCCATTCATTGTAAACAAATCATGGTCATTTGTGGGTAGTCGGCTATCATAAAGGAAACTATCAATCATTCTACTGCTGGCCCAGTGACAGACGGTCAACAACAGCTGCTTTCACCCACAAAAAACCTATGTCTGTGACTGTTTCATGTCCATGCTTTAAAAAGTGCCTTCCGGAGCAGCACCTTGGTGCATCCGAGTCATTTTTTTTGGGGGGGGGGGGGGGGGGTGGTGGTGGGGGGGTGCTGCACGCGGGGTAAAAAGCATCATAATTTGTGATGCGATTAAGCAAAATCAGTAGGCCCTGGTCAATTTTGGGATTTTTAGATGTTCATTTGTAGCGTACTTCAAGCTCCACATTAGTGAAAACCCCATGTGAATAGGACCTTTAGTTAAAAAGTAACAAATATTCACCGGCACATTAAAAAGAAAGAAACTGAGAAAATCAAGTTTAAAGTTACAGTCCTTTAATTGAGTCATTTTTAGCACATTTATAATACATGTTTTGATTTTTCCACTACGAACATATTTTACCGGGCCCATTATCTCAAAACAAGGATTGCCGAGTTCCGACTGATTTTGCTTGATCGCATAACATTTGTTACATCTCAGATCAGGGAGGGGTTTTGTTCCATACTTTGTTGGAAAGTTTTTTTTTTTTTTAATGTAATATATCGGATTGTTGTTTGTTTCTAATAGGAATCGTTCACACTCCTTTGTATCTTTAAGTCTTTAGTGAGAATAGACGATTTTTTGTTACTCCTTTTCATGAAAAGCGCCCAAATTTGTTTAAATCTACATGAATAAAAGCAGCATGCTCATGCTGTGAATTGGAAAGTTTGCACTGTTTATAAAGATGGTACAGGTGCCAATCCTGAGAAGTAGCTTCTTTTTTTTTCTTAAAAGAGGAGAATATTTTATCTGTAGATCTCCAAAAACGCCATGGTTTATTTTGAATTCAGCAATTGAAATAAGCCCACATGGCCGTGCACGGAATCAATGTTAAAGCAATTTTAAATTCTCACTCTTTTCTCGTGACTTGGATCATGATGACAGATTGATCTCAAATTTGTTCAGGTTTGTTATTTCATGTACATGTTGAATTGTCAGTTCTACCAATGCTATATCATACATTTAATAGCATACGGAAGTCAATATTAGGTTTCCTACCAGAGTTGTAATCAAGTCACCTCACAAGTCACCTCACAAGTCACCTCACAAGTCACCTCACAAGTCACCTCACAAGTCACCTCACAAGCCACCTCACAAGCCACCTCACAAGCCACCTCACAAGCCACCTCACAAGCCCATGTAACAAGTTATTCAAACGCACTATCTAACAAAAGCATTCTTTTGTCATTGTTCATCCCATGTAGCTTGTGAACTGACTTGTGATTGACTTGTGATCCTGCCTTTTGATCTGACTTGTGATTGATTACAACTCTGTTTCCTACTTTCACCTGATCTATTTTGACTGGAAAAGAATTTTTGAGTGGCATTTTAATTTTGGTATTTCAGTATAGTACATCATGGATTGGAAAGTTTTTAGAAGCTGCTATCCTGGAGCAATATACCCATGTCTTCGGTTTAAAATTCTTTTTTTTTTTTTTGATCAGCGGATATCCTTTATGTGTACTTTTATTTTTTTCTGGTACTGAAATCAAGAATTCCTTAAAAGCACTTTTTGCACTTGTAACTAGAAAGCCAGAAGAAACCTGTGAATAGAAGACAAGGAAATGTTTGGTTTGAGGGAAGGAATTACCCCACGGAAGCCCACAGGGACTGAAAATGAAATCCACATGTCAGCACGTTTGGGATTCGAACCCGGTTCACAGTGGTGGAACGCGAGGAAGGTACCACTAGGCCAACCTGGCTCCCCTTGTGAAGAAATTACTCTTTTCTACATTACCGATGATCATTTTAAGAAAATTACAAATCGTAAATCTTAAGCTTGCAATTTAGGCATTCGTCTGTTAATTCCAAATTTGAAATGCTGAAAAATCCGAGCATGAGGACCTTAATTCAGAAGTAGGGAAAAAAGTGGGAGGACTCCAGCTAACAAGGCTACCAGATTCTTCATTCCACCGGATCGGTCATATCCATGTGGACGTACCTATCAGCACACCTCAGGTCACTGCAGGCACTCATAGAACATATCTTGATGATGTCATCCAGGTCGCCTGATTCCACGGCACTCGCCAACTCTGTCACGATTCCCTCCAAGTTGATGTGTGGTGAGATGTGGATAGGGCCGGCCAGCCCAAGGGCCGCCTTGTTCCCAAGAAGCACGATCATCTGACGCGGGTCTACGTCTGAGCGCGATGTCTCGGCGTCATCAACGTACGCAAACCAGTCCAGAGCGCTGCTGTCCCATTTTAGTTCCTGCGCGATGCTGTCCGTAACTTCTCCTGCCTTATCTGCATTGTCAATTACCGAGGTTGATGTAAGCGCGATGCCGAGCTTCACGGTCGCCGAGTAACGCCGTGTGTCATCGGGTGGCACCTCTGCAATCACTCGGCTCAAGCACCCCTTCAGGGCCGTGTCCAGGAACCCCTTGACCACTTCATACGTCTCCGATACGATGGCCCCCTTGATAGTCCAGAAGATCCTCCACCAGTCCAGCAGGCCTAGGTCGCAGATGGACGGTGCACCAGGGGCTGGGGAGAGGTAGCACCCGGTATGGGACGCGAAAGCTCTGCTCCTAATCTCTTCACAAGTCAGCGATTCCCACGGACGGAGGACGTACACCAGTTCCACCTGCAGACACCTGCGAACAGCGTCTATCCACTCTTTGGCCTTACTACTGAACATGTGGTAGGTCTTGTCATAAGCCTTGCAGAAACGCTCGCCGAATGACAAGGCGTAGTCGTATTTCGAGTCGCCGCATGGTTGCTTGACGTTTAGGCACTCGCGGTACCAGTTGCATGTTTTGCCTGGAGGGCTGTAGCACGAGTCTGGTAGGGGAGGGCTTGGCGGAACGGTAGCTTGAGGGCTACAGGCGCAGCTTGCTTTCCTGTCTTCGAGGGAACACGGACGCCAGCAGAACGCTGCCCCGTTCGTGCACTGATCCGCACCGTTCGTGAGCAGCTGCAGGTAGTCATCGTTCAAGCAGACAGACCATTGGTACTCTGTAGACGGTGGCTGGATGGAACATTTCGTCCCAGCTGGTGGCCCCGTGGCTGGATCGCACCCGCTACTGTCGCACCTTGCAAGAAAGCAGGCCAAAACAACTGCCAGACACAGTCGCAACATTTTGCAGGATCAAAACCAACCACCACTCACTGAATTCGGTTCAGAGAATATTGCTCCAGTGTAAAAAAAAGTTTCTCACCTAAACTTGTTCCAGTCGCATTATTGATGCTGCCAATGATCTTCGTAAGTTTGACGCCATTTAGTTCCGAAAGTGCATTGCAGACAAACGGAATATGGCCGTGTGCTGATTCACGCGCTATTCATAGAGTGCCAAGTATTTGTATCCGGAAATAAATACATATCATTATCACTTGTCGGGTCACTCGGATCATGGAGGAATTCCTTCCTCCTCCATGCTCGGATTAACAACATATAAAGAAAATTCTCTATGGCGATTGTTTACGTTGGAAAAAGAAAATATTTCTGCTGCGACTGCATTATTATATTTTGTTTAAGGGTATAGCTGGAACAAGTCTTGCAGAACGCTCCAAAGTCCAATGAACTTACGTTCAAGGTGATGTTGTTCGACCGGTTTTTGGAGTCACGCGAGGCCATAAAAATTCCATTTTATTTGGCTGAAGTACATGTATGTTATCTGCACTTGACACATGTTTGTTTGAGAGCACCGAGGTCATCATTGTCATCACCGTATCCAGCTAGAGGTCATTCTCTTGGTCGGAGGCTGTTCCACCAATTGCACACAAAAATACACACAGGCAACCAAAAAAGAACAGATTTTTCTGTGAGGATCCAAGCGTTGTTATGCGCATCACGTGACATTGTGATTTGTTAGTCCGGCATTCAAAAATGATGTCCGGCAACTGGGCACACAATCGACACACAGTACATGACTAATACCATTGATACTGTCTTCGTTCACATACCCGACTACATGTTTTCCAGAAACGTATTGTCATATTTTTGGGCGCAATTTAAAAGGGTTCACCGCGCGCTTTGGAGAATCGGGAAATCTTGTCGAAATGTTTTTTATTCGACGGACCAGTTAACTCAAGATTTGTGAACAGGGATATTTTGAACCTGGCATGACTTTCACTTTCTGTGCAACTAGGCCTATTACTCATGCAGGGTGTAAGAGGCGACTTTGCAGAATTCAGAAATTTTGGACGATCATCAATTCCTGCAATAATAGCCCCAATTTTCCCCCATTATAAGACATGCATGCAAAATTATGATTTAACGCTTTCCAATAGCAAGGAACGGCAGTTAAAATGAATACAATTGGAGAAGAAAAATCAGAGTGCGCCGCGTTCGAGGACGTACCCCATACGTGCCATCATTACAGTAGATCTTTCAAAGAACACATTTTTATTTATTTCCCAGTACCAAAGGCAGATGCAAGCGCAGCTGGCCAAACCCCCCGTCTCCCACACCCCGCGTCCGACCAAGCCAGCACCGCACGTAGTACTTCCAGAGCCCCCGGGACTGACGGCCGACGAGCAGCAGTCAGCGACCGCCACGCCCGAGGGGAAAGAAGGGGCGAAGGGACCGGCAAATGAAGCGGGTGCGGATACCACAGAGAACGCCGAGGAGGTCGATGGAGGGGAAAGAATGGAAGTTGAAGAAAAACAGGAACAGGAGAAATAGAGAAATGTACAAGCCGAAGTTAGAATAATTTCACCCCGATTTGTTTTGTTTACGTTGAGGAATTGCATATAGGCTTACATGCAGTTAACGATTTCGTTTGAACAGCAAAATGCTGTATTCAAAATCAACGTAATTCTTCCTATCAAAATTCAGCTATTGGATAATCTGAAACCGACATTTGGTTATCGACGTATTTGTGTACAGAAATTTTGCTTGCAAAGTGATATAACGAAACCATGCTCTGGTATGTAAAGCACAAATTTATGGGGAAACATTAAGGGATCGTTCTGTTTTTAATAGCCCTGTAAAGCCCGCATTTTTGTTTTCCAATACAAAGTGACTGATAAAAAGGACAGTTAAAAATGAGCGCGTTTTTCTTGGATTATAAATTCTGATCGGGGATGGACCTAAGAAGAAATGACGTCACACCGCGTTTTACTACGCTTGCTAAGTGGGACATCACATGGGCAGGTGAAAGATTACACGTCGTGGTATATGCAGGCGCGTAGCCAAGGGGGGTGTTTTGGGTGTTCAAACCCAAGTGCCCAAAAAAAATATATGCAGAAAACACCAGTGACTTGGAGAGATACGCTAGTGATAATTATCGCACCCTCCTCCGGGCCTCACTCGAGTCTCTTCCAATCCTCAGGTCCGCAATTCCCTTGATCTTTTTATCTCTGATTCCCCAAATTATCCTTCTTACAGTTCAAACTTTTGAGTTGAAGTTGAACCTAGTTGCTTGTAAATTATATATATTGAGAAAGGTATCTCTTTAGGTTCGCATTTTCCTTGCATCAATAATTGAGTCTATATAGGATTACATTTTTGCATTTTTCTGATGTGAATAGAATTATTCCACAAAATAATTATCAATATTCTTTTGCATGATTTGAGCTCAAACATTGCACCATTTTGCATCTAGAGGCCTTAAAATTCCATTTTTTCGCCAAAGGGGAGGGGGACACCCCCTCCCCTTAGACCCCTCCCCCATGTCAGTCTCCAGCAAAACACCCCCCATGAACAAATCCTGGCTACGCGCCTGGGTATATGTATTATTTTAAGGATTAATTTACTTCGTATTCCGGACCTTAATATAACTAGGGCCTATTGCTATTTCCTCCCGAGTTTGAAAAACGTAGCATTGGGTGTTTGTCGCCAAAACAGGCAGAAGTTGACATGATTCCAACTTGTACCGAAATGCGTGCCATGATGCCACAGCACGCTGTTTTATCCTCGCCTGACTGCACGAAATGCAACGAGGTAAACACGGTGTGACCGTGACGTTATTTCTTCGTAGTTCCATTAGAGACCGGAGCTTGTATGTCTAGATGGGAAAGGTTTATTTCACCGAAACAACCATTGTATTCTTTGAATAAACACTGAGTAATTAATTGAATTTGAGTATCTACTGTAGATCAGAAAATAAGGAAGAAAGCCTCCAGCCACTAGAACTGTGAACAATTGCTGTTATTATTGATATTCACTTGGAGATCGTACAGAGTAGAAATTTGTTATGGGAATCTTTTACTGCGCCACATTTTGAATCACGAGTCACTCGTTAACCAACCACGAAATTAGAAGGAACGATCGACGCACATGCAAGTATTTAAAGTTATGTTTTTTCTTCAGATTTTTGTTTCGATATTTTGGTAAATACTGTAATTACTTTTGTTAAACATTTTGATTGCCATAGTAAGCCTAACATGATAAGCAAGACATATTGTGCATTGTTGATTTGCAGTTTTCTTTTCATTCAGTGTTGTGTTCTGGAATAATGCGCCTATCAATCATTGTTTCTCCCACCCGTCCTCCCGCGCGCACTTTGTTTTCCGGAGGCGGGTGAAGCAATAACATGAATAATTCAGTAGTTTTGATGAGAAAGTTATGTTTATTCATTATAATAGAACAGAACGTCACAACATTGTTATTTTTATTTAAATTTAATCATTTTAAAGAACGGTGTTTTTGTCTAGCTGCTACAGACTACCAGTAGTCTAGTGGATAGTGGGATGGGCTGTGGATCAAAAGGTCCCAGATTCGAATCCACCTGTACCCAATTTTCTCTACTGTGATATCTTTGGGATATTTTTAATTTTAGGGGAAAAAGACCGAGAACCTAAGTGCTAGCTGTGCAGTGATCAATGCAACACTGAATTATTCATAAAAATTGCTTTACCCGCCTACGAAAAAAAAATCGCCTCCCGCGCTGTTTCCTTCTTTGAGTGGAAGTAAAAATCGGCCCTTTATACTATTTTTCAGGAGAATGGTGCCCCAGGGTCGGGAATTTGGCCACATTAAAAGTGACTCCCCACATCGGGGGTGGGGCAGTGCTGGGGGTGGTGGAGAGGTGGGGGACAACTATTCACGCAAAGCACGTTCTGTTTTGAAGTGGGTGTGGTCATTCTTGTCTTGTATTTTGTACCAGCAAAGATTGGTAAATTTTCTTGAACCCTTTCTGGAGGTGTTGACCGTTTCTCTTCAAAGATCTGTCAAAATAAGAAAAAAGGCATTTTGTGTAAAGCTTGCAAGATACTAAACTTTTTGAAATAAATAGTGTACAAAATATAAGTGTAAATGTATATCATTGGTTGTGTTCTGTATGTCTGAATAGGCCTGAAACGTAATGACGTCAACTATGTTTACCTTGTTACATTCGTAAAGCTGGGGCCATTTTCATAGGTCTACTTCCGCATAAAAGTCTAATTAGGAAAAGCCTTCCATGGTAAAAACAAACAAACAAACAAACAAACAAACAAACAAACAAACAACAAACGAACAAACAGCCTTATCCAAAAGTGACAAGTGATCGGACTATACACATGCGCCGTAAAGTTAAATTCTGATTTGGCTGATATTATGACGCGTCTGCTTTACCTTATGGGATATACAGCATAAGATTAGGTGACTCTGGACCGGGATTCTTCACCACATCGGGCGTAGCGTCTTTCAGAATTTTGACCTTCACCTCGGGCGCTGTTAGCTTGGGATCGTTACCGCGAGCAAGTACCGCGGCCCCTTGACGTACAGTGGTAAAAATGTAAGAACGAATGGTGTTAATAAAGTATACACGAAACCGACTACGTGATTAATGCAACCTGTGCCACCGTAAGTCTTGGCGATGAAGTATTAAGAAGGTAAATATGGATTTTTAAAATTGTATTATGGAAGTCGCCCAATACAAGGATAAAAAGCCACTCGAGGTAACGGGCTATAACAGAGGTGGTGGGGTTGGCCACATTTTAGGTTGCTAGCCCCCACTACCCTTGCGGTTTTCCTTGGTCCAGAACTAAATATAGGATACATCTTCAATAAAAGTATCCCAATTTTCAGACCTTTAATAGACCCAGGCGAGATAACTTCCACCGTTGGTGAGCTTATGAGACCAACCCACCTATTATCCCCAATTTATGAAATTGCGGTTAACACCATGTGAAATTAATCTCTTTCAGGACGAAGTGTGGTTCTGAAAAGAACCAGGGTGAAAATGAACTCGACGATACGGACAGTGAGCTCTGTCCATCCTCGGCTACATCCTGAGGAGGGACAGAGCTCACTCTGAAACCTTGAGGACAAAATTATGAAAAGGTCGTGAGAAAATTGTTAGGAGGAGAATGCCGGCACAAGCAAGTGCACACAGTCTCTGGGAATGCTTAAATTAATACAAGAACAATGGAAATATGCCATGTCTCCACAGGGATGTAAACAAAATAGGGAGTGGTGGATTGGAGGTGTGGCGAGGGGAGCTGGCTTTCACCTCCCCTCCTCCCATAAATATGTCACGCTGATGGACTGAGTCCAAAATGCCTACCGCTGACGTGTGGGCAGGACATTGATGTTCCACTGATGGTATTGACCGCGAAGTCCCCGCCCATCCACAAGCTGGGGATGTTACCCCTGGAGCAAACAGGTCAACGCACTTCCCGTAGTTTGAGAAGGACGCCCTCTGGTCTTCAATGTCCGTGGCACCCACAGTGATTGCCTGGTGCGATTGTAAAGAAAATGTTAGAAGGTTTTTGTTTTGTTATGAGATTGCAGTATATACTGTTCGATTAGCTAACCCGGGTCGACTCGGGTTAGCCCCGTGCCGTTCGATTAGATCTGACGTCATACTCGGGGCTCACCCGCCGAGTCAGCTACGACACAGGCCCTGCTCGAGGAGCAGAGACGCGGTTGTGGAAATACGTCACACACATGCGTTGTTCATTCTTGGCATATTTCTATGGTGATTGGTATAGATAATGATTAAAAGCTATTGAATTATACATTATTCGAAAATCACCGTGATTGCTGGATCAGTTAATCAATTGCTGCTACAGAATCGAAGCACAGACTACACCGGGTTTAAACTCGTAAATCTGACCCACCAAAAATATTGCGCACTAATAATCAATAGGAAAGGTTTTAAGTTGGTCGTTAGCTTCACTTCCATGGGATTCGCATTGTTGTAAAAACCCCGCTTTCAAAGAATTTCATGAAAATTATGACAGCAACAGAGGAAATCAACGAATATCACTGCCTGTAAAAGGCTAATATGCAATTCAATTACGGAACACCATTATGCCTATTCAAACGCAAATAATTGATTAAAAAAGGAACTGATCTGACGGTAAACTGGCGTCAATAGATCTGCATAATGAGCCTAGGTCAACTCGCCAGGTCGATTCATCCACAAATGCTCAAAATTACGAGCTCTCAACCCCTGACTGTGGTTCATTGTATCCCTCAGTTGCGTGGCTCTCAATACGCTCTTTCGAAAAAGAATAATTTTAGAGTATGTCAAATGTGATCAGGTCGATGCAAGAAATTGTCTGGCCCTTTTGCGACCGACCGTACACCCCAATAGGTTTATTACCTCCTTTGCACTGGCCGGTGACTGGTTGCACGCGTCCCCTGCGCTATTCCCGGCCGACACGGAGACTGTGACGTCGGCATCATTGAGTCGTCTGACTGCATCTTCCATAGCCTGGGACTGAGGAGATCGGAGAGACATCGACGCCACGGCCGGGTGCCTGGCATTCTTAGCAACAAAATCCATCCCTAAATAAATATTGGAATTTTGTTGCAATTATAAAGTTGTGAGTACAAAAAGATTCCTAAAGTCTCCGAACAACTCGGTGGCCGTGTCCAGCAGGGGCAGAGGAGCAACTTGCCACCTGGCGACATTTTTCCTTTCTAAATTTTGTTTAATTTAATTTTTTTTTTATTTAAAGCGCTACCGCTGGTTCTAACCTCTCCCGATTTTAAATGTATTTCCAGCAAAGCAACAAAATTCGCTGGCCTAACGTTTTTAAACTTAAGAAAGAAAAACAAATTAATGAAGGAAATGAGGAAATTAACACACAAGGAAGAAAATGAGCAAACAAGCAATCAACTGAACAAATAGCGGGCAAAAGAACAAACATGCAAACAGATACCCCAGTACATGTATTATTATGAACAAACAGGCAAGGGATTACACAGACCATCAATTTGCAAACAAAGAATCAAATGCAAAAAAGACGTAACTTGGTACATAAATGTGCAGACAGACAAACAGACTGAAACAAAAGTAAAAGAACGAAAAAAATAGAAACATAGAATTAATTTGTCAGAAGTTGAACAATCTTTTAGGTCAAGGCTTCTTAATCAAAACTAATTTCTTATTGTACCATCAATGATGCCGGCTGTTGTGCCGCTGCCTCCACAGTCGAGTACTCGAACGCCGTACAGGTCTGCCTCCCTCGCGATACCGAATACTTCACCACCAATAGTACCTGCACAGTGACTGCCGTGTCCATTGCAATCGATTCCCTACATCCGATCAATTTGTGATAATCGATCACGATTATTAAAGGTTTAAGTTCTACCATAATGGTAAGTCGTGCATTAAATGTAATTAAATTACTACCGGTAGTTTTTTTCGAAATGTAAAATGATACTTTAAAGTCAAGTTATGATAACATGAGCAATTAATAATTATTTTTGCCCTGTGGGGCCTATATTATAATTGTTGACTTTTTTTTTAATATAATGGTGTGGTTTACACTGATTTTTTACTAGCAAGTGTAATTTCTAGCTGACGATGTCTGATGTATTATTGTATAATTATTGATTTAATTTGACGAAATTTGACGTTCCTGCTCTGCCAGAAGTGTGCATTGTCACTCTCGAGGGCGCTATTTTAGTTGTCGAGCCATTGAACAAAAATAAGACAGAGTTACTCTTGTGGGCGCTATTTGAGTTGAGAAGCTCTTGGGAAAAAAATAACCAAAATAAAGCAACGTAGGGGTGGGTTTCAGGTGGCAGGAGCTAGGGTGGAGCTAGCTAGCTGAGGGACTTTGGTTGATCATATTGATCGTGTACAGGGCGCCCTCACTGAGAGCAGCTCGGTGACTTTGTTAACATCCACTGGCAATGAAAGTACACTAATAACGTCTGCCTATCGCAGAGGAACAAAGACATGACCGCAGATGTGACATCAGACGCAAGGCCTCTCATACTTTATCCGCCATAATCAATCAAGAACGCGTGAAATATGCTCAACGTTGATACCATCAGTGTTCTATCCTTTAGTATAAGGACTAATGCATTATAGTAGCCTACATTTTTCAAAATGTTGTTCAATAATTCCATTCAATTTAATAATATTTTCCTATCACCGATAAAGTGTTCTGGATCGAAAGGTACTTCAAATCGATATAAACCGATAAGTGAAGCAAATTTGTATTACTATGGTTTAATTATTTTTAAAGTTATGCGGTAACATCTGTTGCCACAGTATGATTTCCCACGGTTTATCTTAAGTTTTCCGTGCTTCAGCACGATTCAAATCGTTTGAGAAATTATTCCGCTCAGTCAATCAATAATTTTGTGCGGGCCACGTTTTGAATTCACATATCAGATGTCTTCAAATACACTAAAAGTATGTTTGTGGGGCAGAATTGGACCAAAATGTATGTCCACTGCAGATGGGCTGCATTTCTTCCTCCGCTATTATTCACACAACGGGGAAATGGTGAGTTTGTATATGCCGGCAATCGTGGACCTAGGACAAAAGAATTCGAGCGTAGACAAAGGGGTCCACGTTTGACCTAACGTCCACGATTGAAAATCGTGTACAAAACCAATGGGAGGCCTTCCGAGAAAGTTAAAGTATAAACAAAAGAGGAACAATGGGAGGTCCACGATTGCACCCGTTTACATGACTGGGTGCGTTGACAGAAGACATGAAAACCAACAATAGACATACATGTATGACCGTCTTTGAGTCCACCAGCCATGTCACTAATAACATAATTAATAAGAAGAACTCAATTATCATTCATGGTCTGAGTAACATTTTCTGATTTGGGCTCCGGTCCAGAGAGTATCGGATTGAGTTCATTTTCTTCAGCACGAAGATTACCCTATTTTAGATCACTTTTCCCTCCTCTTCATCAATTTATCTGCATTTCGTCGGAAGGCAAACGGATAGATCCTTTCCATGCGACGTCAACGGTCCATCTTAGACCGCCTAGTGACCAAGCGTGCCGCATGGTTTAACTTGCCCACTGGCAGTCCGTTTTGTTTCCTTTCTGTTTTTGGCCCCTGTTGAAGCTTGGGCTAAAAACGTATAGGGCCTAACGAACACGCTAACGATAAAACACCCTTATGGAAAGACAGCACATGAAAGCCGTGACCCAGTGTCCTACCTTTCTCCCGTCCTCCACATTGTCGTAGGCAACATACGCCCGGTCGGAGAAAAACTTGTTATCAGGAAAGATCCCAGTATCAATGATGTAGGCATTCACTCCAGCACCGGTGCCTATAGCCAATAATGATTAGAAAAACAAGTCTTCAAAAATAGCCTTAAAGCATGAAAAGTCTTCCTTGGTAAATAAAGGATTACCAACGACATTTTTGTGTGAAGTACATTGCTTGTGACTAGTATTCAGCTATTTTTTCGCTTAATCGCATGGAGTTTTGGCTGATAACCTGTTTTTACTAATAATTATAAGGCTTTTTGTGCAAACAATTTTTGTGTGCTAGCTTTAGCAGTTCACAATATTGGCCCCAAGATAACTTTCAAGATATCATGGCCTTAGTTGACTACATAATACATCAGCGGACCCAATTGGGAGGGTGGCTCTTGTTTTTATTTTAAAAAGAAGAAATTTAAGACTCCCAAGCTTGATACTCTAGTTTCAAAGATTTCGAGCATTTGCATATACATGTAGGCCTGGTTGGAGCATGGAGGTTTCCTATACCTCCATGGTTGGAGCTGACTACAATAGAGTACCGAAGTCTGACGTTAGTTGCCACGACAACTGGTATAAACAAATGGAGATTTCGACTGTTCCTTTGTTAACAGCCAGTCATGCAAACACATTGACACAAAATAACAAAAGTATTCTGGTTCCAAACATTGCATTGACGTCATCACTTCGGTACTCTATTGTAGCTGCCTCCATCAACGTCTTTATGACGTCTTTTTGACGTTGATAGCGCCATTTAATTTGCGAGATATTTGACAACTATACACGCTGCACTCGGGTGGGGGTGGTGGGTAGTTACCGCAGGACTTCTGTCTTTCCCCTTTCTGCCGACAGTGACATGATATTGCGACGGGAATGATGAACTGGGAGGGGGTTCACACCCCACACCCCTGGGTTGACTTTAATATCGGCACCGTAAAAAATGAATAATGCATCTACAGGTGTATCCAGTAGCGTATAGCCAGGTTATAAAGGGGAGGCACGGCCATTTTGGGGGCAAGTGAATTTTTTCCGAGATTTTTTTCCAGGACCAAATGCTAAATTTTCTTTTAAAAAGTGTCCAGATGTTTGTTTGATGTAACAGCGAGATCGAGTTGGCAAATCACTGCTTTTAGTTATATGCTGTACATGACTTTTGTATACATCACCACACTATAGCCGACGTGCCCGAATTAAGCACCCCATGCATATCAGCATGGCTCCGACACGTACACGATGAGCACGCGCTTTATACACGGCGGATTTGACTGAAGACCGACTTTGGGTTTAATTACCTTGGAACTCTGCCTTGTTGTCGAGGGGGAGTTTCCTCTGATCCACCCGGTCCAGACCCCACGAGGCCACCCAGTCGGCTCGGACAAGGGAATCCTGCTCCACGTAAGCCACGTCAGGCTGCTCGCGTAACTGTTACTTAATTAATGACTACAGATAGCTCCCCTCATATGTCAGGTTATGAGAACCAGGAGGATGCAATCCATTGGCTCTCGAAGACTTGGTTTAAAAACTGTGGAATAGTTATTGGACTTTCTGAGAGTTTAATCTGCCTGAGGAAGTCTATAATTCGTTTAATGACATCAAACAAACCACGCTATTTGATATTGTTAGACAACAAGTCGTATCCACAATAAGTTGATCCCCACACTATCGCTTCCCAGGTTCCATCGTGAAGTTGCGGGTGATCCCTGAGTTTATAGCATTATGCGTTTCTGACTAGCCCCCCCCCCCCCCCCCCAACAAAGATACTGACATATTTGTAAACCCAGCCGACATCGGGAAAATTGGTAGACTCTAGACTATGCCTTTGCGCTAATCCAGAGGTCGCAGGTTCACTTCCCGTTCTTTTCAGGTTAAGTCGCTCCTTCTAAAAATACAACATTTTTGGGGCAGGACCTACCATTTGCAGAGCTTTTTCTGTCAAGATTGCGGCAAATCCCTTGAAGGCCGCATCCCGGTATTTCTTGGTGACTGTTATACCGTCTTCAGTTATTAAACTGCCCAGGAAGCCATCTACATCTACACTCTCAGTCTGCGGGATATAGAGAGTAGAAAATCCTGCAGTGTGTGGCAGGCAGTGCATCGTGTGGATTGTTGGTGGGCGTGATATTATTTTTGTATACACAATGTGCAGAGGTTATCCATTACGTCTGCGGACTTAGGACAATAGGGGATGAGTGATTACAATACAACTGAGGACCTGAGCCTAAGTCCTCGGTATTCAAACCTTATGGGACTTGTGGAGAAAAAGTTTGCTAAACGACTGGGTTGGCATGTCTGTGTGTCTGTTGTACAAATACGGCTCTTGTATAGGATTCTTTGATATTTCTGAAGCCATACGAAAGCAACGTCGTTCCCAGGGTCTATTTTTAACATCGTTCTCAATATAGACCCTGGCTGGGAAAGTACCTCGCCTTTAAGTTTTTTGTGATTGGTTACTGCAATAACAGGCTGATAATCCGCTATAATCTAGCAAAACAGACCGGTAAAGTCTCCCATTAGCCCCAGAACCCAATTTTTATGGCTCTGCTTACCGCTGGCGAAGAATCCGCGCTGAATATATCACGAAATTCTTCGCTAACCGTACCTCGGATCGGTATGTTTCACGTGTTACCAATTTTCGGCTTAGGCGCTTGCGTACATTCAGTAACTAGGAACTTTGTACTTGAAGGTTTAATTAGCACAGAATTCGACCTACGACGCACTGACGTCACACATTGTTTTACCTCGTTGCATTCGTGACGCCAGGCTGTATAGGGCCCAAAATAGCACGAGAATACTTACCGTGAGTGCGACTATGTACTGGCCTTTCACGCTATCTGCATGGTGAGTGTGGAGAGGCGCCAAACCTGCTGACGTCACACTGGTAACGGCCAGTAGAAAGAGTAGGTGCATCTTGAAACCTGGTAGAAATGAAACGTTAAGGTCCCCACTCAGTGGCGTAAATCCGTGTCGGCGAGTGGGGTGACCAAAATCCTGGCCAACCAAATAAATTCGAAAAGCGGGGTGGGTGGGGGGTGGGGGGGTGGGGGTGGGGGGGGGGGGGGGGGGTAGGGGAGGGGCGTTTGGAGACAATATTACACTAGGGGGTGCTGTTCATAAACGTCTGGTTACCCTATGTAGGTCCGGTTACCCTATACACACTTATGTCCCTATGCCTGACAACACAACGGTACATTTAAAGTTTTTTATACTGTTTGTTTTCCGTTTTTTATCGGGGGGGGGGGGGGGGGGGGGGGAATGATCCAATGGCCCATCCCCCGGTCAAAAAGTGAAGAGGCTATATACCCCCACCCCCCGGGATTTAAACCCCACTTACATCAGCTTTAAAAAAGGCCTATCCGTAGACTTCTTTACAGATAGTCCAGAAATGTTGTGAAGGTATCATGCTGTGCCGGCACTATAGTATTGTGGAACAGCTTGCGTCTAAATTTTGTGCACAAAATCCCATAGGCGGGCTACCATAAGGGTCTACGGGTGGGATTGCGACCGAAGGGGTTATATAGTCCGTAGGGTTGGGGGAAATCACGATCTCTAGAATACACCATCCGACGTGAGGTTTCTCTGCGCGTTTTCCTTTGTGTTGCTCGATCGAAATAACTGGGAATAATAATACCCGTAGCTTATGTTGTGAGCTGTTTAAAGATTTTAACCACTTCGGACAAACAACTCGGTAAAGCATAGGCGCGCAGACAGTGGGCAGAAGGACTTGCCACGCCACATAGATACACAAAAAGAAAGACAGAGGGAACACAAGGAACGGGACTGACAGCCATTCAGCTTTCCATTTAATGGCTGGTGATCGATTCAGTTCAAGACATCATACACTTGTCACCAAACACCGAAATCCGCTTATGTAACACAATGCATAATGCTCCTGTTGGTGTACTGTTTTATGCCAACTCACTAGACACCGCAGTTTTGACCACAGCATTGTGGCAGCTATTGTTTACGATAACTAGGTTACATACATCAATGCTCGATTGAGCATGAACTGCAGTGTTCCGCCGTTGCACTCACACAAGGATTTGTCAATATTGCAGGAAGGCTATGTAGAAAAATAATTACACTTACCTTTTAGAATTTCGTTCTTAATTCCACCTCTGCAAACGAATGAATTATTGGAACGCAGCCTAACCACATGCCTATACTACAGATGTCTCACTTCTCAAAGTTCGGGGACGAAACGCATGCAACGACACAATCTCAACAACGTCGATTTCTCGAAGTACGTTATCACCAGATAACCCAGAATACAGTGCACGCAGAACTGATGACCTGTCATTCAAAATTGTTCAGTGATTAGGCCGAAGTTTTTGAATTTTGAATAAATTAGTCACGAAAATGGACAGTGAACTTTAGGGTTGTTTTTCAGCATTGAAGTTCTGCGGGTTATTTTTTAGTGGTAGTCTTCTTTGGAGGAGAATATCACCAAAAAGTCATGGCTCATATAAATTGCAAAGAAAGTGAAAGATCATGACATGTCGAGCTTTATTTGAGTGTATAGCTCAGTCACCTGTGACTTAGTCACCTAAGTCACCTATTTCTTTTTTAAGTTGGGGTACATTTGTGTATTTACTACAGCGGCGTAGCCGGGGGGCGTAGGGAAAGTCAGCCCCCCCCCCCCCCCCCCCCCCCCCAATAAAATAAATAAATAAACAAATCGTCGCCCCACCCGCCCCAGTCGCCCCCGCTGAAAATTTCGAAAACGGAGAAAATAATAGTATTATTAAGAAAAATATTGATTTAATAGAAATTGGGCGCCCCCCCCACTGTAACATCAATCCCCCACCCACCGCACGTACTCTCCCCTATGGAGGGCGGCACTGGCTGCGCCGCTCTAATTACATAACACGCATAACTGGAAGTTTAGTGATAGAACCGAGAAGCGCGCCCTCATGTGATAACAGCGCGCCATTACAACAACATGTGACGAAAAAACTACATGTTGCATGTTGGCAAAGCCTGAAGAAATGGCAAATGCAACTCCTGATTCCAAGGGAAGAACCTATAAGAAAAAGAAAAGACAGGTATCTTCGCAGAGTCCCAAACAGACAGGTATCAGTTAAAAAAACAAGCCTATAGCGGGGATGTTCAGGATTACCCCTAGAACTTTTAGAAGTAGGGGCCTAGAAGTAGAACTATACTAATTAAGTATGGGGCTCCTTCCGGTAGGAGCCCCGTAGTTCAGGATCAGGTCAACTCGGACCCAAACCAACTCGGACCCAAACCAACTCGGACCCATACCAACTCTGACCCATGCCAACTCGGACCCACGTCCAACTCGGACCCACGTCCAACTCGGACCCACGTCCAACTCGGACCCACGTCCAACTCGGACCCACGTCCAACTCGGACCCACGTCCAACTCGGACCCACGTCCAACTCGGACCCACGTCCAACTCGGACCCACGTCCAACTCGGACCCACGTCCAACTCGGACCCACGTCCAACTCGGACCCACGTCCAACTCGGACCCACGTCCAACTCGGACCCACGTCCAACTCGGACCCACGTCCAACTCGGACCCACGTCCAACTCGGACCCACGTCCAACTCGGACCCACGTCCAACTCGGACCCACGTCCAACTCGGACCCACGTCCAACTCGGACCCACGTCCAACTCGGACCCACGACCAACTCGGACCCACGACCAACTCGGACCCACGACCAACTCGGACCCAAGCCGGACCCAACAAAGAATGAATCAGCATCGCAAACCCGTACTACAGCTGTCCGTGTTTTCGGAATCTTTACTGCATATGCTCTTTTGCAGTAAAAAATCCCAGAACGAACGGTAGGCCTAGTGCTGGTTTAAATTCGCAGGTTCACATTCGCGCATTTGTGATTGGGATAAAATTTAAACTTTTCAGCATAAAATTTGTTTCAAATGCTCTTGAATAATGATTCGGACAAGTTTACTGATTTTAAACATAAGTGCTTTATTCCAATGTTTACTGATTCTTTCATGGAACTTGACATTTCTACTAACAAAATATAGGCCTAATATGTTTTAGAACATCGCAAAAACAAACAGGTGGTAATATTTTAATGACGTTTGTTTTATATTACTTTAGCCAACTTTGAAACATCACTGCTTGAGGATTGTGTAAAAGTCAGAACTTTGTTGGTCATCGTTGGGTCCGAGTTGGTGTAGGTCCGAGTTGGTCAAGGGTCCGAGTTGGTCGTGGGTCCGAGTGGTCGTGGGTCCAAGTTGGTCATGGGTCCGAGTGGTCGTGGGTCCGAGTTGGTTTGGGTCCGAGTTGACTCGAAACCCTATAGCGCATGCTGGGTGTCCAGTACGTATGCAGTTCCGCAGCGCTGGCTGAGCTGCATGAAGAATTGTTGAAATGACACACCAGGTTGATTTTGTACAGTGCGTGCGTGCTACTAGCCTATGCATTGTCATTTTGTCATTGGAATGTTTATTTACTAACAATTGACTCGAGACTTGAGACTTGGTACTTGACTTGAACAAAATTGACTTGGGACTTGACTTGACTTGACTTGGAAAAAATTGACTTGGGACTTGACTTGACTTGAGAAAAAATCACTTGGTTACAACACTGGTACACCGTGGTGGTAGTCCGGCTGGCGCATGGCCACGCCTATTCAAACAAAAACACCACGAGCTAGCTTGCCTTTACCCCGGCTCGCGCATTTTTTCCCGTAGGCGGGTGAAGCAATAATCATGAATAATTCAGTAGTTTTGATGAGAAAGTTATGTTTATTCATTATAATAGAACAGAACGTCACAGCATTGTTATTATTTCCTTATTTTTAGTCAACTAGGGCTAGTACTAGTTACATTCAATCATTTTAAAAGTAGTGTACACGATTGGTAGGCCCTAATCCTCCAATTTGTTTTTACTGAATTATTATGAAATACCTTACTAGACTGTAAGTTAATAGTAGTCTCAATCATCCTGTGAAATGATGGCACCAGGTGTGCTGTCGTTGTCAAGAAATTTATATCGTTTTCCAATGATTTCCAGCGTGGCTACCCGGACGAGTGACGCGCCCCAGACATGCTGGCATTCGGGGCGCGTCACGCGTCCAGGTAGCTACGCGCGCCTTGACTAAAGGCGATCATCCGCCTGTATTTCTAACCATTTTTAGCAATTTTTTCCTTTTTAAAAATTACTGTCAACCTTTCAAAATATTAACTGTTGCGATGTGTTTATTTGTCGCACCTACAGATGTGGTTACAGTTTCGATGAAGTCACCATCCGCACCCTTACAGGGAAGCGCCAGGATCATCAAAGATCACTGCGCAGACTGGCACAACTACATTGACAAGTGGAATCGCCTGAGCGATCAAGGCTTGGCAGTGGTCAACCGAATTGTGACGGCCAAGTTACAGGCACGGTGAGTGGAAGACGGTCTTATCAAGGAATATATGGTGCCCAGTCAGTGGCGTATCCAGGTTTGGGGTTCGGGGGAAGGCAAGATTGCAAATTTTGTTCAAAAGGTGACCCAATTTTTTTGACCCCAATTATTATTTTTTTTAAGGTACCATGACCTTAATTACGTTTTTTCTCCTAGAAATACATTTAAAAGGGGGTGGGGGAGGTCAGCACCAGTTGTATAGCTATCATTCTTTCAAAATAACTGT
The DNA here is from genome assembly GCA_037893225.1 of Hippasteria phrygiana. Lineage (NCBI taxonomy): Eukaryota > Metazoa > Echinodermata > Asteroidea > Valvatida > Goniasteridae > Hippasteria > Hippasteria phrygiana. The sequence goes on from JAZGUH010001021.1 coordinate 240,272, forward strand.
CACAGCCTATCAAAAAATCTACCCACCAACTCTCACGGCTTGTGTATGTTTCAACCTGTCACTTCATAGATTTTGATATATAGGGTAGTTGGCTCCATTTTGGCCCTGAGAGAGGGAGGGTTAAATATAAAAAAATAAAAAAATAAAGAAAATGCAAAATGTCAAGGGCTCCAAGTTGACAACAGGGCCCAATTTCATAGCGCTGCTTAACACACGATTTTCTGCTAACGGAACCCTCGCCCATATCGTAGAGACTGTAAGCAGTAAGCACAGCGAAGAGCCCGCAAACTTCGGAAGCAGAATTTGCTTAACTTAGTGACGCAACAATATAAATCTGCATGTACGCGCAAGCGTTAGCATGACTTGGCAATAAAATATGCTAATGCTTAAGAACAATTTTCTGCTACAGTTAGCACAACTTTTCTGCTTACCGTTAAGCAGCGCTATGAAATTGGGACCTGAATTCAGGGAGCCTAGAGGACTTTGGGTATAGATGACCCCTAGTTCACCAATCTGCACTGGATCCTTCTCTTGTCTGTTTAAGGAGTCCCCTCTTTAGAGTCCAGGCATTCTCCTGATGATGATCAGACCATACTGACCGAAACGTCGACTTTATTAGATCTCCGGTTCTTCCAAGGACCACATTTCTCTTTGTTGAGTTAGTGACTTCACATGGTGTATTTGTAAAATGTCTCTATCGTTAAACAAACCATAAAGAAAACTGACTAGGTAATTTGAATGAATTTTCAACGTGAACAAAGAAAACTGGCAGCAGTGGGATTTGAACCTGGGACCTCCGGAATACCGTACCGACTGAGCTCTATGTTAGCAGTCTCCCAAATTGTCAGTGTCTTTGTTTGAGGAGGTAATCTTTCCCTCTAGTGTACCGTCCATTGTGCAAAGCCACAAATCACATTTAGTTCAAGTATTTCTCCTCATCCTTAGATACAGTGAATCTCCCGAAGTCGCTACAATGAGAGGTAAGGGAACAGATATTGAAACAGATGGCCAAGGTGCCGTGGGAACCCAGATGCCTGAAGGACTGGAAAATCTCTGCAGTGAACTGACTGGTATTTACAAATCATTGGTAGGGTCAAACAAAATCTTTAGATTTTAACGACTAGAATGAGGGTGCAAATTTCATATAAACATCCACTTTAGACCACTGGGCTTGTAGTAGAGTGAAAATTGTGCAGGGCCCAATTTTCATTGCTGTGACTAAAGTAGAGGACTCGCTGCCGCTAACTACACCAGAGCATTCTAATTTTAAGCATATTTCATGGGTGAGCAAGGAAGTATGGGTTGTATGCATGTTAGGGGTGTGCATCGGAACCGGGTACCCGATAACCGACCGTTCATGTCTAGAACCGGTTCCAGATTATGGAATCGAGTTCCCGTACAACTTTATATTATCGCATAGTAACTTCCCAGACAATGAAAAAGCAAAGGTTTTGAATGTTATTTGTCGGGAATTTTCAAAATTGAAACCCGTCTACACAGGAAACCAGCACAGATTTCACATTTATGACGCTCACCAAAGTTGACAACAAAGGGAATTTACCGGTCGTGGTTTTTGTAGTCTGGGTATGGATAAAGAGCCTCGACGAGACATAATAGCATGCCTTATTCCACAATAAATACAACTGTATAAAGCTTCCGGACAACCGCCTTTTGTTATATGCCGGTGCATGCATGTGCTGGCACACGCAAAGGTGGAGAAGTGATCATGTTTACTGGACAGGCATGAGATTTTTCAGACTTTTGTCTGAAATCAGACTTTTTGAATCTCAGAGAAAGACTTTATTACAACTTCTGGGATTGGAAGTTTTGGGTTGGGTTTCTTTAACGGGTACCCGGGTAACCGTATTTTTTTCAATCAGGTACCCGGTTCTTTTACTACCCGTAAATGCACACCCCTAGTGCACGTGTGAATCCTGTTTGCTTACAGGGTTAGCGCAGAATTCCTTTGCTAGCTTGGTTCGTACAGAACTGCAAACATTGGCAGAGAATCCGGCATTATGGTTTTTATGAAATTGGGCCCTTGCATAGTGAACTGTAATTTGTAAACCCAAGTTGCTATTTGCGGCACCAGCAAGCGACATCAGACACAAGTTGGACATTTTGAAAATTGAGATTTCTATTCCATAATAAAATATATAATGTAAGCTTTGTAATGGTGAAAAAATTACGGTTATAACGATATTTTGGTTTTCGAATAGAGCTGTAAATTCAGCATTGAGAATGGAAAATAATACTCAGTTTACAGGATTTTTCCGGAAGTAAGCCAGACTAAAATGTCAAATTGTACACATTTAATGGTCTCAACACAAAAGCAAACCAGGTATTTTGAATTAAATATGCTTTAAACTAGAGGTTTTTTTAAAAACAGGAATCGTGATTTTTTTGACGATTTTCATATAAATTACAAGGAAAGAGTTCCATATCCGGCCATCACTTATTTTCCCTTAATATGACTTAAAAACTACCAAAAGGTGTAAATCTTTTATAGGAAGAAACACGAATTTAGGAGGGAACAAATTTCAACTTTTTCTTTGAAAATACTTTGACTTTTTCTATCATGGCCCATAGACTTTGTGCACGAGGTCCAAGTGATGGCCGGATATGGAACTCTTTCCTAAACACCAAATAAATGAAAAAGAAAAAAGACAGATTTCATCATTCAAAATGTAAAATTTGAGATGAAACCAAGATTATTTCAAAGAATTACCAACCCACTGGTCCAGGTGGGTCTTGGAATCTGCTAAACCAATGCCCACATTGTTTACCTGGTCCACGTCTTCTATTTCTGTACCAGGAAAAGGTTGTCAACAAGATGGTCGCCATCACCAAGCACTTCCAAGCTGTCTGTGACATGGAGAGAAACCTTTCTGGTTCCGAGGATCTGCAGCCCATGTTCCAAACGTGGCCAGTCCAACTCTTCTGTAAGTTAGGCCGTTCCTATTTTATTAGTCGTTTTACGGATTTCGGCGACATAAATTGTTGAAAAATAAAAAAATAAAAAAAATCGTTGCCGATTTTTTTTATTTTCCCCTGCGACAGATTTCTCAAACATTGATTGGAAATTTGAATAAAAAAAAAAAAAAAACCACCCAAAATTTTTCTTTTTTTTCAGACCATTTTCCCGAGAACTCATTAAACTGAAACTCCTGAAAAGTGCTGACGTTATGCTAACGTTTACTGCTAGTGCTAGCCACACTAGTGGGGCTACTGATAGTGCTAGTGCTAGCGATTGCAAAGAAAATTCCTTGCCCCGTGTTGCCGGTCTATATAGTACTAGGCCTACATCATGCCTGCGGTTCGTCATGTAGGCCTTAAAAGTCCGGACCAAACGAAAAGATCAATACATGTACATGTATATACTTTAGTTGAAATCGAATGGTTTGGCAAATTAGTAGTATTGTTCAGTAGTATTATTTAGAATACAAATAAATTTTGTAGTAGTTTGTAGTATATTGTACTTTACCCCAAATGAATGCTTAGGACGTTAGGGTTAGTATTTGTGTGAAATGCAAATGAAATTGTCTGTGAAAACTGACTAACAGTTTCAATTCAATAGATTTCCAGTACAAATAACTTATAGAAGAAAACTGATTTTGATTGACAAAAGCACCGACTATACTCTGCAGTCCATTTTGTCTGCCATTTTTGTTATGCTTACGGGTGAAGTTTGCCCTATACATCTGCAGTGCATGATAATAGGAGCATCCCGTGTCCACGCAGCTGTCGTCAGTAATTCAATGCGCATCTCACACATTTCTCATTCAGGTGAATCGTCCGCCCGTCTAGGGGACATGTACACCAAGGAACTTTCTCTCAAGAAGGCCATTGCGGAGGACGTCGCACACGCCAGCAGTCGCAATGTGCTGATGACGTACACCTCGGCCTGGCTGCACCAGCCATACATAGAGGATGAAGCCACGACACTTGTAGAGGGTATGCTGAGAGAAACGGGCCATAGGTGACGGGTTGAAGGTCGGGCAGTAAACACTAAGCTCCGTCCGTTATCAAAAGACTTACGTTGGGCTGTTAATGCTGCTATGCCAAGATCGGGGCTGTGCAGCCAAGTGTAAACGCAAACAATAGGCACCACACTGAATAGAGTGGTCCATTTATTGCACTCGGAGCCCCCCTTTTTTGCGAGTTAAATCTTTGTTTGAAAAAGCTCCATCTGTTCATGATTACACTCCCATTTAACAATATAGTTAAACAAGCACGAATTCGTGCAGGAGCCGTGTCGTCCACCTATGAATCAGTAAAACATAGTAAATGTTGTAGCGCCCTCTTCTGTTGAGCCATGTCGGGAAAACGAATTTGGCACAAGAACAATGCTGAGCGCTTATAGAGCCCCCCGTCCGCGATGTGACGCGGCAAAAAATGAATGGATTGAGTGCAGGAATGCGCCTATAGGCATCAACTGGCCAGGTGGTCTTTTTTTTAAAACTTCGGCTACGGCCGTCATCCAAGAGGTTAACAAGATGGAAGTGGGGACTGTGTCAACTCAGCGTCACCCTAAAGTTTTGTCTACTGTGAAAAGGACTTTTGTAATGCCAGAGATCGTGCCATCAAATGATTACCTTGGTTTCCCATCCTTGTTTAACACGTTGACTGCCAGCTATAATTTATAGGGCGCCACCACATTGCCATTGTGCAATCTGGACATACGTCCATACTGATGATCTTTGCTTTCAAGCTGTCTCTATCGATCACAACCATTCCATACATTGATGTACTCATACTGCCAGCATTGATTCGATGCGTCTTCGGTGATGCCAGAGTATTCAATTACCATAACAATAGCGTTTGGTTCACTACGAATATACTCGTAGTCGGCAGTCAACGTGTTAAAGGCAGTAGACTACAGTACACTGAAATAAAACGACAATTCTGTATCCACTGAAGTCTGTTTTAATGACATATTCAACAACTGATAACACTGATGCAGGATGTACAAATGTATACAACACAACTTTTAAATGGGACTATAAAAGAGTGTCAACATAAAATGCACTTCTGCCAAATAATATTCCTTCAAAACTAAACAGAAGCAGCAATTGGTGTGCAACACCTGCATAGGCTTTTGTGAAGCTGAATTGCTCTAGTTCAATATTTCCAGACACCTCAATCCATGGGAACGGAAGGACCCTGGTTAACGTTTTGGCACTCATAATAAAAAAAAAAAAAAAAAAAAAAAAAAAATTCATGGAAAACCAACTTTATGTTCAGAAACTCAGAACTCATGAAACCATAACTCATAGAGCACACCTGCCTTTTAGCACTTAAGCTATACATACTCGTTTATACTGTTACAAATTTGTACAAATATCACATGCCAGTAAAATCTGCAATAAAAACAAATAACAGGGAACAGATAAATTAAACCCTTGAGTACGGGTGTTATAATGGGACGCCGGCTTGTGCAGCCAATAATCCAACAATGGATTGAAAATGCAGAAAATGACGTTTATATATATGACGTCATCCGGATGCAAGGGGTTTAAACCTTTTCTTTACCAACATCTAGTCTACTCGACAAGGAAACCACAACAGAGCATCCAAACAACCTGTCGTGCTTGTGTTTTATACATCATCCTTATACCAACAGAAATAGCTTGTTCAGATCTTTCTAATGGTGCTATCAAATTCATGTGTAACCATTATAATATTTTGAGAAACTATCAAAACTTTCTCTCTACAGTTGTGTGTGTTGATGTAACAAACGAGTTTCCTGTTTTCAAAGAAAACTGGCAGGAGCGGGATTGGAGCCTCCGGAATACCGTACCGGCGGCTCTACCAACTGAGCTATCTTGCCCTATGTTGGCGGTCTCCCAAATTGTCAGTGTCTTTGTTTCCTGTTTGATAAAGTGGGCCAGAAGAGGACATAGGCGTAACTTTGCTATTTAGTTATGGCTTTCACTTTATTTTACACCACATATGAGAGTAAGATTCGTTCCCTTTTCAATCAGCTCTTGAGAGTGAAATGTTTGCTTGAAAATACAACCATTGAGCAAGCAGTCACCTGCTTTTTCTGCTCTAGAGTTTTACGCTTGACTGAACGACTGGTACTGGGGGGAAGATAAGCCAATAAACAATGTGGTACTGAAAGAGTTAACAAGTGCTATACATGTATAACAATTGAGTACTTTCAGCACCATGTTCTTGACATGCCATTAATTAAACCCGACAGTCCAGAATCCTCCAATTTTAATATGATTTCCCACACACACCCTAGGGAGTTGGAGTTAGCCTTCAATTAACATTCACACAACCCAAGACTTGGTTACTGGCATGGATTTTTCTTGCAATAGAAAGCCTTGCTTTTGTTCCAGTATGCCAAACCATTCAAATGGAAAATATCCTGTGTATGGGATTGTGAAAGGGTATTTTACGGGAGAACCTGATTTGGGAAAATTCATAATTTTTATATCTGATTCTCGCCAATTCATTTTTTAAAAATCAGTTTAAATCAAATCAAATCAGTTTGAGGTTATTCCTACAGTAAATAAATATCTGAAATGCACCGAGGCAGACCTTAATTATCAAGAATCAACCGACTTGAAAAGTCCAGGTTGCATCAATGTACCTGTCATTTATGTCCAGTTCTGTAATGCATCTTAAGGAATCCTGCCTTTGAATATTATTCAATGTACATGTTTTTGCAAAGTGAATTCGTGGCTCTGAAAATCAAGTCCGAACACTCGCGGCAAAACTGTTGTTTGGCTATTCTTTGCTCGGAGATACACAAATTGTACATTTTAGCAACCTCATACAAAATATACAACTATAACGTCACAGAATACAAAAGCAACGTGCCTCACTCAGTAAGCCGTATTTTGAGTGAATGACACTACAATAACATCACTGAGGGGGGTACAAACAGAAGGAAATTTGTGATTATTGAAATAGTTTTTAAAGTGAAAAAAAAAAAACCTGGCAGGAGCAGGATTCGAACCTGTGACCTCCAGAATACCAAACCAGCACTCTACCACCTGAGCTATCTTGCCCTAGGCTGTATTTTACGATATATGTTAACAATTCATATCCTCATTGAGTGATCCCTGGTTATACGGCATGACCTGACTAGGGCCCCCCCAACAAATACACTGACAGTTTGGGAAACTGCCAACACAGGACAAGATAGCTCAGTTGGTAGAGCGCTGGTACGGTATTCCGGAGGTCGCAGTTTTGAATCCAGCTCCTGCCAGTTTTTTTTTACTTGAAAAATAAATTCAAAGTTACCCAGTCAATTTCCCAGCATTATTGTAATAAGTTAACATATTGCTTTAATTAAAAAAATTACATTTTTACAATCTGTGAAATCACTACTCTGTGTCTCCCCTTTGTGGTATTGTAACAACTCCATCATTGGCAAAAAATACAGCCTTTTTTTCAAACAATCGCAGCCTCGAGCATTGCTGCCCAAGATAAAGTGTGCCAGTGATGCATCGGATGGGTGACAAAATGCAAGTCTCACAAATGTCATTTCTAGTTTTCCATAAATCCACTGTGATGTCGGGCATATGTGATGCGATCAAGCAAAATCAATCCGAACTCGGCAATCCTTGTTTTGAGATATGGGCCGGAAAAAACAAGGGAAAAACATTCTTCTTTCACAACTTTGTTGTGACATGTAGTGTGCCTTTAAACTTGATTTTCTCAGTTTCTTTCTTTTTAATGTGCCGGTGTTCAAATATTTGTAACTTTTTAACCAAAGGTCGTATTCACATAGGATTTTCACTGATATGGAGCTTGAAGTACGCTACAAATGAATGTGTAAAAATCCCAAAATTTACCATTGCCGAGTTCCGACTGACTTTTGCTTAATCGCATCACATATGGGGCATATTCAAAATCCTGTTTTGTGTTGAGAACGGGGTATTGAATGTCGAGCGTCAACACGTGAACACCGTTCGGGATCAGGATTTTCACTCCCCACTATCTGGGGAGTGGATGGAGAACAAGAAAAACAAAGATGGCAGAGAGCGCAGGACGTTCATATATCCTCGGATCCTGGAATGCTTTGTTTTTTCGAATAAGAGAAGTTGTAGCAAACCGGAAATATCGGATCAACTGTTTTCAATTCGTCATCTTCATCCGAACAAAAAAGTTGTGAAGATTGTTTCGATATTCGCTGCATCGTTCATGAGCGTTGCCATCTTGAATGCTGCAACTAAGCACTCCGATATATACACTGCCTTATTCAAAATCAGCGACCCAGGAACACTGTGCTCGAGTCACTCGAGAACAGGGTTTCGAATACACCCAGATTGCCTACAGGTATGTCGCTGTTGGTACTTCTTTTGGGACATTTGCTAGACAAACCCTGCCATCTGCAGCCTATTCCTTCCCTCTGGTCTCTCACAGCCACACCCACCCTCCAATATTAACAGCTCCTGTATCAAGCCATGACCATCTAGGTATTTTTTAATATTCTAGGCAGTTCTTTGGGGAATACCTTAACAAACTTTCAAGCAGCCTCCCTCTTTCAGTCTCTCTCAGCCCCGCCCAGCCTCAATTACAGCTCCTGTGTCAACCACAGGTACCTCAATATCACTATTGGCAGTTCATTTGGGCCTTGCTAGAAAAAAAAACACTTCGGGAATCTCTTCAGCCCACCCTGCCTCCAGTGACAACTGTGACAATTATGGCTCATCTAGAGGTAACTGGACATTAATGTCGCTGTAATTCATTAGGGCGTGGGTGAACAAACTGCATACGCTGTTTATTGAAAGCCTCCCATCTCCCCCAGCACCACCCAGGATTAGGTGATAATCAAGCCAGGACACTATCACTATGGGTGATTCTTAGGAGCGTCACTGACAAACTTTTGAGGTTTTTAGTTGCAAGCCACCCCCAGGGGGGTCAGGTTAGCCTAGTGGTACTTTCCTCGCCTTCCACTGCTGTGACCCGGGTTCGAATCCCACCAGGGCCAACATGTGGATTGGATTTTCAGTCCCTGCCTGATTCTGCGCATTTGCCCTCCCACTTCCAAAACTCAGTATTTCTTCGTCGGCTTCCTGCAGGTTTCTTCAGGCCTTCGAGCTACGGTGTGATATGTGCTTTTGAGGAATCCTTGGTTTCTTAACCGGCAAGAATTAAAATAAATAAATTTTAACAAATCTCCCTTAGCCATCACTTCAACATGCTGTACTTTGTGATACTCACGGCTCTTGATAACCATCGATGCGACCAACCTCGGAGGTTGTTCCAAATAGTTGCTAGACAAGTCCCACTAAACGTCAACTAGCCACAGTTCAGAGTGAGTTAGTCCAACTAGCGTTAACTACTGTCCTTGTGTAAACCTGCTTATTAATGTTTTGAGTATTAGTTTGGGTATTCCTATACAAACTGTAGGGGTTATTTGCAAGATTCCCCCCCTCAGCCCTGCCCAGCCTCCATTGATAACAGTTCCTGCACCGTTTCGATGGACATCCCCTCAGGAGTGTGTATCTGCATGGCCGTGCCGTCGGGCCGCTGGACCAGGAATGTCCCATCCTGCATCTGCATGATGGTGCTGCCCTCGGGGACCACCACCGATGTCTCCTGCTGGTGGGCGGAGTTTGGTTCTTCTTCCTGGGATAAACACAAAAATGGACACTGTCAGCTCAAAATGAATGCAAAACCACTGTTATCAGGTATATTGCAGGCTTTGTGCCAGACCGTATTCAGGAAAGTTCAACAATTTTGGGTATACACTCTCTTGCTAGATTTTCAGCAGAACAAGCGCACCCAGCTTTACGTTCCATACCCAATGTGGACATTAATTTGTTTTCATTGAAGTTAAGAAAAATGGAGACAAAAGCTGATTCTACTCGCACTGTGAACGCTCTTTTTTAACCCAATTTATTTATTGTGATCCCCTTAAAGGTAGTGTACATGATTGGTCATTGTTGCAATTTTCAGAAATGGGCGGATTTGGGGGTTAGTATTTTATAGGAAATATCGTTCCACTAGACCTGTTAAAAGTTTTGCGTTGTTGGATGGCGAAAAAACGAGAGAAAAACGGCGCTTGTTTTCAACCGTCGGGCGGATGATAGCCTTTAGTCAAGACGCGTGTGGCTACCTGGAAGCTTGACGTGCCCCGATTGCCAGCATGTCCGGGGCGTGCCACTCGTCCGGGTAGCTACGCGCGCCTTGACTAAAGGCTACACAGCAGTTTTCCCAACGATTTCCAGCTGGAAATCGTTGGAAAAATGATATAAATTTCCACATTTTTTGACGACAGCATACCTGGTGCCATCATTTCACAGGATGATTGAGACTACTGTTAACTTACAGTCTAGTAAGGTATTTCGTAATAATTCAGTAAAAGAAAAATTGGAGGATTACCAATCGTGTACACTACACTACATTTAAATATTCCCTTCATTTTGCGACAGATAACCCTAACCCTAAAATGCCTCTAAATCTGTTCTTCAAAGAGGGGGAAACCTGATGTGGACATGGGCAAGTAAGTCCACAGGTCCGCACAGAGTATGCAAGGTTGAGCATTGTTACTGACACAACAAGTATTTGAAAATTGGAATATTCACTAGGAATTTTCATAACACCACTTCTCGTGACTTCTGAACTTATCTACCCAAAAGATACTGTACCGAGAAGCTTTAAAATGGCACAGTACAATTGACAAAATATTTATTACTATTGGAAATTAACCCCTTGAGCACGGTATTTTACGGGAGACGCGGGGTGTTGCAGCGGTTCTGACGGCCAAATTGAACCGCTACAATGTGTTTGTGCAGTCAAGCATGACATACACAATAATCCAACAATGGCTTGAAACTGCACAAACAGCGGCCAGTGGCGTCATCCGGCCTGGTGGCACTGGTTTTTTTTGCACCCTATGGCGTCGTCCGTAGCAAGGGGTTAACTAGTGAATTCAGTGTTACTGTGTGGTTTTGGTGATGATACTTTTCAAAGATAAAACCTTTGTAAATTAGAACGGAGATGTTTTCTCTTTTGCCCTGTCCCGACGTAATGTATGAAGCACTGTATACTGTATACAGTGCTTTATACATTACGTCGGGACAGGGCAAAAGAGAAAACATCTCCGTTCTAATTTACATTATCCCCCCACGCAAACATTGAAAACATTCCATCTTCTGACTGATAAAACCTTTATTCAGGAAAATTGTTATTTGTAGCAATTAACTTGAATTTGCCAATTTTCCCATTTTAGCCAATAAAGACCTTTTAATAGTATAAATCTGAGCCAATTAAACACCACTCCATGAATTGAATGACAAAGGCCACACAGAATGGAATTTTCAGTACAACATGCACCTGTAGATCCAATTCACCATCACTTCCAACCTTTGGCTTTGCCAATCTGAAGGTCTTTATGCCCCTTTTAGCGATCTCTTGGATTTTATGCTAATGTCAATTTACATATTCATGACACCGGAGTGAAAGCTTCAGTATCATAGCCGATTCATATGTAAAAGTTGAAATAGTTTTTTTGTACTTTTCCAGGGGTCAATAATCTGAATGTTTGTTTCTGCATTGTTTTAGTGCTTAGTAGCCCGTCAGTAATCAACATAGAATTAGTCAATATGTTTACTCTATTTTTGGTACCGTAAGTGCCTAAACTACCTTCACTGACATAACAGCAAAATTGCCCACACATGTCAGAAAATAGCTTGAACATTTTGAATAATGAAAAAGAACACTTAATCCTCATTTCGAGTATAAAAAGTGCATTCCTTTATGTTCAGAAGCACAGATATCTATGCTTCTATACAGGGTGGCCACAAAAATGGAACGGCATACTTCCGCTACCTTTAGAGTCAAACCACCTGTACCGATGGATTGAGAATCTTTCAAGAAGAAAAATGATACTAAGACCTCCCGATTCGGTCCAGTAGTTTTTGCTGCAGAGCCTATTTTGTGAAGCAAAGTCGAGGGTCAGTTGGTCCCGAGATGATATCATCATCCTCTTTTCTGCATGGAACAAATGGCCAAGTGACCCGACTTTGCTTCACAAAATTGGCTCTGTAGCCAAAACTACTGGACCGAATCGGGAGGTCTTTGCATCATTTTTCTTATAAAAAAGATTCTCCATCCATCGGTACAGACGGTTTGACTCTAAAGGTAGCAGAAGTATGCCGTTCCGTTTTTTTTGGACCACCCTGTATGTGTACAAAATAATTTTTAAGAATGAATTTCATTTTGCTGGGCATTTATGCCCCACTCCTTCATACAATGACCAATCAGTTGCGTGCAGTGCACATACGCACACACACATGTTGGACTTTTGTCGTACCATGGGCTTGGCTATGATTGGTCAACAGGTCACGGGCAAGGCTTAAAGGTAATTGCAACATTTGCTAACATCAAAATACCTTACTTGACTGTTAGTAAATAATAGTCTCAAGCATCCTGTGAATTTTTTTTAGGAAAAGTGGATTTTTTAAAATGAATTTCCAGCGATGGCCGGCCGACCATCGAAAAGTGGAAATTTTGTATGAATTTCCAGCGATGGTTGGCCGACCATCGTTGGAAAAATGATGTTCCTCGACCTGATAATTCCCCGACGTCTATAAATTGCTTCGTTTTGTCTTAAGTAGGGTCAGGGAACCAGACTACAAGAACAACATTATTTTTCTTGTTTTCCCAGCATCTATGCACACAAAACTTTGTAGTATTTGCTATTATACAAATAATGAATGTTTATGAGTGCGATGGTAAGAATATTTTCATGCGGTGACAGATTTAATGTTCCATTCCACGAGGCGAAGCCGAGTGGAATGGGACATTCCATCTGTCACCGAATGAAATTATTCTTACCATTGCACGAATGTGAAACATTCATTATTTGCTTTATACAACGCCTGAATAAATCCGACATATTGCATGCATGAATTTCTTGGTGTACAACGTGCCGTTTACCGTCTCAGTCCCCCATAAAACCGCGACAAAAAGTGGTCCAGTTCCGAATCAGTTAAAGCTTTAATTGTTGTTCCTGCGTGTCTTGCAAATTCCTCTAATCATTTGACTGCATATTTCATTTGTCTCTGTGTTAGCAGCATCAGCATCGCCTACGAGTTCCAATATTTCGTCGTCCGTTAGGAAAACAAACCGCGGTTCGGAAATACCGTCCGCCATTTTGTGTGAATGACAGCCTAGACTGGTTCCCGGTCCCTATATGTATATAATATACATTTGAAGTCCGAAGGACAACGGAGGCACCGGGAACCAGTCGAATGACAGCCGTGTTGTGGCAGCGGGAAAGTTCTATCAAACGCGTTACCATTTGATAGAACCATGTGATAGAACTTTTTTGGGCGGTGCGGGTTCGCGTCGTGCGATGGGACAAATAATTCAATGCACGTGATCGACGATCCACCAATTGGATGGCGGGGATTATTCAGGTGTTGTATAAAAAATACTAACCCCCAAATCCATTCATTTCTGAAAATTACAGGAAAAGGCAAATGTTGAATACTTCTTTGAATGGATCTGTCCATACCTTCATCCCACTCTGGTCCATACCAGCAGAGGCTGCAAGTGAAGCAAGCTCTTCGGCTGCTTGTACAAACTGCTTCGCCATGTCTGAAGGGCTGGGCTCCCCCTCACCGGCCACAGAAGCAGCATGACCCGGAGCACCGTCTCCCAAAACATCTTGGGGAGGTTGCGTGGAAGGAACCAGTGGGGCTGCTACGGTTGAAGCCTCGCACTGCGCCAACGACGAGGACTGTACATTTTCTGCAGGTTCTTCCGTCACTGAAGATTCATGGAGTGTTGAAGCAGACGGGATTTCTGGTTCCGCGGACACGACACGTTTCTGTTCTGGGTCCAGTGCGGTTACAGGTGGCTGTTCTGGGTCCAGTTGGGTGACAAGTGGCTGTTCTGGATCCAGTAGGGTTACAAGTGGCTGTTCTGGATCCAATGAGGTTACAAGTGGCTGTTCTGGATCCAGTGAGGTTACAGGTGGCTGTTCTGGTTCCAGTGCTGTTACAGGTGGCTGTTCTGGGTCCAGTGGGGTTACAAGTGGCTGTTCTGGATCCACTGAAGCCGAGGGTTGCTGTCCTGAGTTTGTTGGAGTTACTGATTTTGAAGTCTGACCGGATGTCTGGGGAGAAGGTAATGAGTCCTTTGTGGTGGACTGGTTTTGGATTGTTTTGTCTTCTGAATCAGCTGTAGATACCTGTGGATGAAAACATTCACACCGACTTGTGATCCGCTTAGTAAAACATTATTCATGTATCGCAAACCCACCATCAGATCCAGAACAGGGAGGGTGGGGGGTGGGGGGGGGGGGGGGGGGTGGGGGGTGGGTCAGTCAGTTGGGAATGGTGTTTTTGTTAACACTGATGCGCATGCGTCTAATTAACGTCTAATCTGCATATTAGATCACGGCCCATTGCAGTGCAAAATTTTCGGTCGTACGGTTCGTGGACCAGTGAAGTTTTAAGGCGTATACCCGCCGTGGGCTGAGTATTTGCTGTAGCTCTCAGCTATTTGGTTACGCAGCCATAATGTGCACAAGCTAGCTGGTAAGCGGCTGGTAACGTTGCATTGTGTGCATGCATGCACGCATGTGTGATGCATGTTTTTTCATGTCACAGGTCAATGATTAACCTTTTATCCAGCCGGAAAAGGCTCCCATCAATGTTTTCCTAGGTGTTTATACCGTAGAAACACGACACTTAAGACTGGTATTAACCCCTTGAGTACGGTATTTTACGGGAGACGTCGGGGTGCCGCGGCGGCTCTGGCAGCCAAGCGAACCTCTACAATGTGTTTGTGCAGTCAAGCGTAACCTATACACAATAATCCAACAATGGATTGAAACTGCACAAACAGCGGCCAATGGCGTCATCCGGCCTGGTGGCACTGTTTAATCCAACAATGGATTGAAACTGCACAAACAGCGGCCAATTGCATCATCCGGCCTGGTGGCACTGTTTTTTTGCGCCATATTCCGTCATCCGTACGCAAGGGGTTAAAGGGGATTTAAACTACGCATGCGATCATTTTTTTACTCAGTGCCATTTTTGTCTCATTTGCATCTATTTTTTCCCAGATTTTAATTTTAGAAAAGAAAGAATTTTGTAGGAAAATCATTCTAAAATCAAAATGTCGGGAAAAAATTCAAATGATCAGAATTCTGATTAAAATCGGAAAAGTTTCATCTCTGAAAATACAATGAGAACGTACCGGTTCTAGGTCGGAGTTTGCAGGAAGATTGTTCTCTTTGAAGGGGGTCCTCAAAGTGGCAGTGGAGGGTGGGCCTGGCTCAGTGGTGACCTTCCCATCGTGGACGTGGACCGTGATGGACTTTGGTTCAGGGATTCGTCCCAGCTTGGACATGGGCTTCTCCTGGGTATTGGCCTGCCTTGACGGAGTCTTGGGTCCAGAGTCCTAGATTAAAATTGTATACAGAAACAGCTTAACCCTAACACCCTAGGCCCTTTTTGCTAGCAACCATCCTCAATCCTCCAAAATCCTCTGATTGCCCTACTGTACCAAAAAAATGCATTATCCTCAATCCTCCAAAATACTCCAATTTTTTTACTCGTGTTCAAAACAAAGGGTACCCACTGCCTCAGTCCTCCAAAATCCTCTGATTTTCCTTGCCCAAAAATGCATTCATCCTCAATCCTCCAAAATCACCCAAATTTGTATACTTGCCTTCAAAATGAAGGTTACCCACTGCCTCAGTCCTCCAAAATCCTGCAGCTCGTGCACAGTATAATTGATCTATTGTACTAGGACATGGACTGTTTTCACATGTGCAGTACTACTGGATATGTGTATATGTGACCAGCTCTGCAAAAAAGGGGTATTATGTCGCACTATGTGAAAACACACACAGGGCAGTTCTATGTGAAATGGGAGAAACAATCTTCACGTAAGTGATTTTTTGTTTTTGGTTTGTTGGCTTCTGGTATATCTATATTTTCAGAATTTATTTTCAGAAACATTAATTCTGATGAATAAAGATGAACAAATTAATGTTGATAAAAATTATTTCCATCTTATTTCTTTGCACTTTTTGTGTTTAAAGGCCTTTATTTCTAAATGCACTTCCGTTAAATTGGGAAAATATGAGTTTACAAATGTCAAGATATCTCGAGAACACAAAATGCCATAGGGGTCAAACGTACACTAAATTAAAGTTTAGGATGTGACAAGTTCAACTATGTATATAACTCATTTTTCAAATGTTGCGACATAATAGCCCTTTTTGCAGAGCCGGTCAGATATGTACAATGTACAGTACTGTGTCAAACAGATTGAGTACTTACCTTGGCTGCACAAGCCTCTTGCGTCCGTTTCGCTTGGCTGCACAAGCCCGGACTCAAGGGGTTAACCCTTTCCTTACCACATTGTTTATTGGCTTATCTTCTCCCAGTACCACATTCTTTGTTCAGTCAAGCATAAAACAGCTTATGCAGAAAAAGCAGCTGACTGCTTGTTGAATGGTTGTATTTTCAACCAAAGATTTCACCCTCAAGAACTGATTGAAAAGGAAAAAGTTGTGTGTAAAGTTTGTTCCATGAACATTTCTCTTTCATATGGTGTACAAATTAAAGTCATAACTGCTAAAATAGCAAAGTTACGGCTGTTTTCTCTACTGGCCCGCTTTATCAAACAGGGAAGTTGTTTGTCACATGAACCAATGGCACTCCATACACATAACTCTACAGGCAAACTTCGGATAGTTTTCTCAAAATATTGTAATGGTGACACATGAATTTGATAGCATCATTGGAAAGATCCGAACAAGCTCTTTCCGTTGGTGTATAGATCATGTATGGACAGCGAAAAACACAAGCACTACAGTTCATTGAAACATGGTGAATATATCTGTTGTGTGGATGCTCTGGTGTGTGGTTTCCTTTGAGTAAACTCGACATCGGTAAGCAACAGGGGTGCTGTGGCATGTCAAGTAAAATTGACATTGGTAAGGAAAGGATTAACAGTGCATCAATTTTCCTAGGCTGACACTGGATCTATCAAATTTAAAGCAATACTGGGATATATATTTGTGTGTGGTTTAGGAAAGTTATGGTAAATAGATTTACCAGCTGTTCAGGCTGCAGTTTTCTAATCTTGGCGGGCCGTACCTCCTCATCAACATCAATGACGTCATCTTTGCCGATCACTTCAACTGCCCTCTTCAGCAAGCTGGATACACTGGGCAGTAAGAAATTCATGGTGGATAACGGCTAACCTAACGGCTTTGAAATTGAATTTTTACAACAGAAATCACGACAGTGTAGGGGTGTTAAGCCCTTTTCAGGAAACTGTTAGAAATATCCTAAATGCTGAGAATTTCCATTTGATGGATAAAGCAGTGGGTGCCATTTGAGGCAAAACTGCAGCATCATACAGTGAAATCTCGATAAGTCAAACCTCAGGGGAATGGGCTGCATTTTGAGTTAAGTGGAGTTTCGAGTTACCCAAGGTCCCCCTTTTCCTCCAAAGATTACGTACGTGAATACCAAGCGAATATCCAATGTAACGGCCGTGAAATAGAGCACTAAATCATGGCATTTTTAGGCGATCTTTGCTCCGCTTTCAGCCGTTGCAGGTCTCCCCCTTTAGTGTGAGGGAATGGTCCAACAAGAGGCAATAGAACAGGCCCGTTTCATCGGCGTTAAAGATGTTTCTTCCGCCAAAACATTTGGCAGTCCATAGCCATTCGTCTGTCATCTCCATAGTCACCATTGATCTCCATTATTATTGACAATAATGGAGATCAATGGTAGTCACGACACATCGCCCTCTCTCGAGATGGTATGCGCCCTCTCTCGAGATGGTATGCGTCCTCTCTCGCGATGGCATGCGCCCTCTCGAGAGGGCATGCACCCTCTCTCGAGATGACACGCACCCTTTCTGAAGAAAACGATCCGGTGCGCGGTGTGGTGCGGCAGTACGGTATGCGGCGTGCCTTGAAACGATCCATCCACCGGCAATACGTCACTGCAGCAAGCACGTGCAACTGTGTGATTGGTCAGCAGTTCACTTAAATCATTGCCAACTGCATTGTGGTTGCGTGCAGAACTGGGCGCGTTTCTTCAAAGGATTGTGGCTACCATTGCGGCCGCTTTGCATCTTCGGCCTTCCTGGGTGGGTCACCGGCGGTATGCTTTGATCATTGTAAGTTGCACCGCAGTGAATAGGCTGCTCCAACGATACTACGGACGCTAATTGCCCCCTTTGTTGCTTTTCTATAGCTGAGTTTAGGTTCATTGAATGTGATCGTGGGAGAATTCCAGTTTCTTCCGTGGCCTAATTACGCACGTTTATTTCTGCACCAGGCGATTTTGAGTTCGACTTAACCGGAGTTACCGGTCCGAAATTTCGAGTTAGCACGGGCATGTTTATACATGATTTGCTATTTTTTTGAGGGGAATAAATGTTTACTTCGAGTTAACCAGGTTTTCGAGTTAACCGGTTTTGACTCATCGAGATTTCACTGTAGTTGATTTCTGCATATAAGATGCCACAAGATGTAATAAAACGACTGGAACAATTAACAAGATTAACTTTGTGACTTTTTTTTTAGCAACTTTGTCCTACACAAGGCTATGAGCCACTCAGGTATAGAGCTACAAAAGGAAAACAAAAACTTAAAGAAGCTAAAGGTAGAATTGAGATTCCTCTTGAAGCTGAAAAGATCACAGGATGGAGGGAAACGTACACAACAACTGGTCCTTATAGAGTTTGCCGATTTTGACTGGCTCCATCTATGTCAAGTCAAGAGGAAATCACAGTCCCCAACACCTCACAAACCACGTTAGGGAGCATTTCATATTATCCTGATACGGTATTGATTGCGGTACTGCTGTTTTTCTTTGCGGCGCCGCATTCCTTACCTCAAACCTAGCTGAGGAATGGGAAGCCAGGCGGCTTGACTAAACTGAATAATCATGAGGTCAAAACTGGAGCTTGGAGCTCATTAAACCCTCCCTCTCCAGGTGCCAAATTGGAGCCAACTACCCTATCTATCAAAACCTATCGAGTGACAGGTTGAGACACACAAGCTGTGGGAGAGGAGAGGATTTGGTTTTTCGATAGGTTGTGATAGTTACAATAGCAGGAGGGTTAAAGCCCAGTGGGCTTGTCAAAGATTTCTAGTTTGCATCGTTCACACCATGGACAACGAACTCCATTAGTGGAGGTCTTGCTTCAATGAATGTTTATAAAAGAGCTCTGGCTTGGAACGCTGTAATTCACCACTGACCATCTAGATGGATT
Source organism: Hippasteria phrygiana (assembly GCA_037893225.1). Taxonomy (NCBI): domain Eukaryota; kingdom Metazoa; phylum Echinodermata; class Asteroidea; order Valvatida; family Goniasteridae; genus Hippasteria; species Hippasteria phrygiana. The sequence goes on from JAZGUH010001021.1 coordinate 259,499, forward strand.
TGCTAGAGGGCCAGGAGTTCAGTGATGCCACAATTGGATTCTATGTAAAGCACTCTCAGCCAGGGGACCACACACTCCTCATGAATATTGCTGTGATGAAACTGCCTGTGTGCACTGACCTGTATAGAGTGAGCTCAATATATATCAGTCAGCTGGGCCTTAATACTGGTACTGCAATCGATACTGCTTTCAGACAATATGAAATAAACCCTTATATTTGACACTGTTTGCCTTGGATTGGGCCGATGATGGCTGGTGGTTGAGGCTGTTGCCAAGTCTCAAGACACGATGTGCATCAGATTCGTATGCAGATAGCTACTGTGAATAACACAATAATCCCAAATTGTGAATCACTCTTTCCTGTTCTGTACTGACTAAATGTACGATTATCAGGAATTCGTCACTCGGTCAGTGGTGAGTCAGATTGCTGGCATACGACCAGGTTAAACGCTACCCATTCAGGATTAGTCCAAAGTCTAGGAAGTACATGTACTGTTATTTGTGTGTGTTAAAGCATTCCAACGGAAAGAATCATTTTCTAGAAATCCCTTTTCGATTTCTATTTACTTTGTGCATTCATTTGGTGTACCGTACATTTATATTCAAGCCATGGTTTGAAACAAGTAAAAATAACGCAGCTGAAATCATTCCCCGGAACCCAAACTGCTCAATATCTCTACAGGGAACAGGGAGTAAACAGGGAAAGTGGTTTTGCCGCAGCAAGCTCACGGAGCAAACCTCACCTGAATGGCATATCACCGTTTCCTGACGGAGGCTCGCTGACCTTGTACCAGCCCTTGTCAAACTCCAAGACTCTAGCCAGGTCGTCATCCTCATCAAGGAATAATCCTTCTGCCTCCTCATCCTCATCCTCAACCTGAGGCAAAATGAGACATTGATAGTGGATTCACATGGTGCTTTGACCCTCAAAAGGGGATCAAAATGTCTCATTGTTAAGTCATATCCGGCTTTCATTAGAAGTTAGTACATAAAACTTAGCCCGTTTGTTTTTGACAAAGCATGAACATGCGCTGCAGTGTACAAGAAGTAAAATACATGACAGTGATGTAGTCGAGACCATCACAAGACCTAACAAGACCATCACAAGACCCACACAAGACCCTGCAAGACCAGCACAAGTCCAGCACAAGACCTTCAGTCTTAATTCAAGTCTCAAGCTATTCAAATGAACTGTAATAAAAGCATTCCTTTGTCATGGTTTATGCCTGTTACTTGTGCCTGTTACAAGCTGGTCTTGCGAATGGTCTTGTGCGTGGTCTTGTGCGTGGTCTTGTGCCTGGTCTTGTGATGGTCTCGACTACATCACTTAAGGTCGGTAAACCGGTTAAACCGAGTCAAACTTGGGCGGTTTTTCGGTTTTAGTTAGTCTAAAACCGCACAAGCTTACGTCACAATGAAACTTCAATTGTTGACGTCATGAAATTCGCTTCGTATTCGCATTCGCATGAAGTATGAACCAGGCTTTAAGCCCTGCCACACCCTGAGATGCTTTCAACAATTATCTTGCATTATGAACAGTCACCTTTTCCAGGCAGTTGACGGCCATTTCCCTGACGTCCGACAGAAGCTCCTCAAAGAGCTGGAGGACCTTGACCACGCGGGGGGCGCTGTCCTTGTCAACCTCGGCCTTGCTCATCAGGAAGTCCCACAGTGAGAGATGGCGAGCCAGGCGGGGCAGGCATACATCAATGTAGTCTTCATGGTTCAGGAATTTTAGAGCCTAAAAATGGAAAAAAGAAACTTCATACACTGTGTAGCTCAAGTGCCAAATCGCAGATGCGGAAATTGTTAGATGATGTTGAGTTAAGTGAGTTTGGTCGACTGGGAGCCCCCTGTTAGTCAGTGACTTGACGGTATCATTCATTACATTTACCATGATTGGACTGTTCTGATATTTTTTTCTCAAACTTTAAGTTTGAGAAAAAATTTCAGCTAAGAACCATCTGGGGGTGCAAATGGTGGTGACTAGCTCTTGGATTCTGTTGGATTCAGCACATTTGACATTCCAATAGCCGTTTGCTGGATTCAACAGGGTCATTAGGTTTAAAAACGAGGTTAGGGTTAGGAAGCGTCTCGTAAGTCAGAATGCCTGGAACATTCCAGTAAGACACATTGCCTGTTCCAATTGGGAAAACCACACAGTTGGTAACACACCAGGGTCCAATTTCAAAAACCTTGCCTAACCCATTGAACCTGGTTGACGTGTATGTCCGCAGTTTGAAAATTGCCACCTGGCCGGTTGACGACTACAGCCGCATTTTCAATCTATTGTTGGGGTATTGTGTGCGTTGCTCTCTTATGCCCGGTATCTAGCTGTTGTTTGCTTAGCATAACAATCACATTTGAGTTTGGCCTGGTAACCTGACTTCAATAAGCAAGGTTTTCGTGCTTAAGCAAATGTTATGCTTAAGCAGCACTATGGAATTGGCCCCCAAGGAATGCACAGAATATTCCTGAAGGAGCATTCCAAAAGGGAACATTAACGTTCCGACTTTTGAAACGCTGCCTTCAAAAGAAAATACAAACCTACCTGCCGCATGGACTCCTTGCGTTTATCCTTAGACTTCAAGTTGCCCTTGTTTGCCGACACGCCGGGCTTGAAATCGGGATCGTCCTTTGCCGAGTTTGACGGGCGCCCCCTCCTTCCCCTCTGCACCGGTTCCGGTTCCGGTTGAAAATCCCTTGATGGTTCCCGGGCTGCCTCGACTTCATCTGGATCATCCACCAGGTCTAAGATGGTCTCTTTTGACGAGGGGGAGACATTGTTTGGCTTGGCGAGGTCTCTGGGGGATGCAAGTCTGCCCTCTGCAGTCTGTTTGTTAGACAGTTCACTGAAACGTGAGACAATAGGTGAAAGTTTAGATTGTGATGTAACCTTCAATGTAGTGTACACGATTGGTACTTCTCCAAAAAATGTTTTACTTAATTATTACGAAATACCTTACTAGACTGTAAGTTAATAGTAGTCTCAATCATCCTGTGAAATTATGGCACCAGGTGTGCTGTCGTTGTCAAGAAAAGTGGAAATTGATATCGTTTTCAAACGATTTCCAGCCGGAAATCGTTGGAAAACTGCCCTGTAGCCTTTAGTCAAGGCGCGCGTGGCTACCCGGACGAGTGGCGCGCTGGACATGCTGGCATTCAGGGCGCGTCTCGTGTCCAGCTGGTAGCCATGCGCGCCTTGACTAAAGGCTATCATCGTTGAAAACGAGCGCCGTTTTTCTCTCGGTTTTTTCGCCATCCAACAACGCAAAACTTTGAACAGGTGAGTGGAACGATATTTCCTATAACATACTAACCCACAAATCCGCCCATTTTTGAAAATTGCAACAATGACCAATTCATGTACACGGCCTTTAAACCCTGCTAAATCCAACAAAATCCAACAATGGTAAAAAGCTGCTGTAATTTGTTAGATTTAGCAGTCAACACAAACTACATGGTGTGTTGGATATTGTTGTATTCAGCAGGGTAGCAGCTAAATATACCTGCTGGATTTTGTCATACACTCGGCCAAAAAAGAAAGTTCCCGCCTTGTACTTTTTTGAAGAACTCCAGAATACTGTAATCATTTTAAACACCTCAAAAAGTAATAAATGCAGAGAAAGGTTCTGCTTCTAATGATGCATCATTTATGGCACACAATGTTTGTTTTGGGGGAGAAATAATGAGATTTGTCGAATTAGGTGCAAAAATAATAGTGGCATTTTTTAAGTTGAGTAAACAAATTGCATGCAACTTTTATATTTGCAAGTAATTTTAAGAATCACATTATTTTTCAGATAAAATGATTTCTTAATTTATTGATTAGTGTGTGACACCTCACAATTTCAGCAGCAGTTTTGATAAACCATGTTTAGTGTTGACATAATGAAAACTTTTGTACACACAATTTCAATGCAATATTGAGTCTGCATCATAAAAATGACACTTTTATTTTTGCACCCAATAATTGGACAAATCTGATTTTCCCCCCCCTTAAGCAAACGTCGTGTGCCATAAATGATGCATAATTTGAAGTAGAACCGTTTTTCTGCATTTATGACTTTTTGAAGTGTTTAAAATGATTACAGTATTCTTGAGTTATTTATAAAAAAAGTATAAGGCGGGAACTTTCTTTTTTGGCCGAGTGTATTTAGCAGGGTGGAAAGCTAAATACACCTGTTGGATTTGTCATATTTAGGAGGGTGGAAGCACACTTCTCATAACATGTTGGATTTGGCAGGGATCATACAAACAAATGTTGCTTTTTGTTGGATTCAGCAGGGTAGCTGTAAAATGACAGGGCTGGTGTGTAGGTGGGACACTGCAGAATCCAACCAAATTTGTTGTATTTAGCAGGCTTCTCATTTCAGTTTTGTTGGAAATTGTTAGATTTAGCAGGGCCATGGGAAAACCATTGAAGAAGGTTGGGGTTAACGTATTAAGTTTTCCAATGTTTAATACTAGACAGTAGTCCAAGTGATTCACTAGAGCACAGTATTTTCTTCAAGATCACTATGTACAACAAAATTTGTTAGTATCTAAAGATTCGTCAAGTGAATGCAAAGGAACATGTCAGTATGGGCGGATTTCACTAAAGTGTCAATTTGCGATCATCGCTATTCATCCAGCAAACTCATCGCTATTCATCCAGCAAACTCATCGCTAGCCGCAAATCCATCGCCGTTGCGATTGCGTCGTTTTTTTTCGTTTCACTAAATCAATCGCTGTTGCGATAACGAAATAAAGAAAAGAAATGTATTGTACGAGGCTGAATCACGTAGAATACCCGTGGGAATGTGGTTCGAGCATGCGCAGTTCGCCAAAACCGGATTCCCGCAACATGTGACCCATTGATCTCCATTACAATGGAGATCCATTACAAACCACACGCGAGCTTGCGATTCGCCCGCGCGCGCGTGTACGTCACTAGTATGCAACACGTATGCAAAACACTCCTTTATAATTGTTCCCGCGAAAGAAACGAACTAAAAAGAAACTTAGTTTTGATTGCATTTTCAAGTTTTTCATGTAAATGTGTTTCCCAGCACTTCACAGCCCCTTAGTTCCGGTAATTTTTCCAAGAGGCCCCTATGTCATTACAAAGCTGATTTTTTGCTGAGCAAATGTTTTCAGTCTCTTATGCCAACAAGGACTTGTACCACCCTGTTAATGATCCGACAGGTACTTGCCTCAGAAATGCCGTGATGTTCCGAGGTAGTTGTATATAGACACATCCAGTCGCGAAAAAAACGCAGAGCTACAAACAGTCAAACACTTGGGTTGTTGCGTCAATCGCTTGACTTCTTAAAAGTCTGTGGCCTAAGATAGGGCTCTAACATATCTAACCCGCCGCAACGCCGTTTCTTGTGAAGCGATAATACTTGTGCATTTTCTTGTCGCTGCAAGTATCAAATGGGTTAGTTTTATCTCGGAACACCCTCTCTCTAGAGCTCGCCATATTTACAAAATGTCGTCCAGCTTATGTGAATAAAAATGGCGGAAATGTTTTTTGCGATAAAAAATAGACTTTGCGGACACTTAATAACGCATCGCAAATTATCAATCGCTAACTGGATTATTTGCGATGAACAAATTTGTCGCAAGTATTAGTGAAATCGTTCTTCAAAATTCATCGCTATGTTGCGATGGGTTTTGAGTTTAGCGACCGATTTGGGCATTTGCGATAATCGCAAAACGTTAGTGAAATGCCTATCTGGTGTACTTTGGTCTCAGAATCTGCTAGGCCAATGCAGTGGAGGTTTGGCTGATAATCTGTTTTTAAACTTTTTAGTAAAGCAAGACTGTTTGTGCTAAGCAGAATTTTGTGCTTAGCAGTTCAATGAGATTGACCCCCGATTTCTGCTAAACTAGAAAATTTGCTGCACAGATTTTATTTTACTATGCTGCTCCTTGAAGGTTTGGCCCTGATAATGACCTGTATGTTCGTTCATCAGTTGTATTTTGCACATCATCTGCAGTCAAAGCTCCCTGGTTTGGCGTGGTCGCCTCAGAGAGATCATAGTCATCAATACTGCCATGTGCTGGTTCAACCAGGAAGTGTCGGGCCAGGCCACCCCTGCCAATGTATGCCTTACTGCAATTCCTACACTTAAAGTTCTTGACTTTGCCGCTGGGTGTTGTTGAAACCGGTACCCTGCTGAACAAATCAGCTTCTCCGTCCGACAAGACTTCCGTATCGGAAGCTGCATTGTCCGACCTTTCCACTGGATAAAGTGTTTTGAAGTTCTCAGTGCGATAGCCGGGAGGGCGCGATATTCGACCTGACCGGGTGCGTGATTTCACAGGCTGCCACACCACAGGGGCCAGGTAATCGTCCTCCCTACGCTGTAGTTTTGTCCCCGGCTGTCTGCCACGTTTTCGTCCTGGAAAGAGTGTCCCTTCACTTCCAGTAGGGATGGGATCTTTTCTGGGCCGGCCAGGCTTGCGTTGGGGCACACCAGTGTTGGCACTACCGCCGGTCACAACCTTGGCCGTGATGACACCAGGCACAAGCCTCCTTTCCAAGGGATCCTCGGGAACTCGCACAATTGTTATCGGCTGGCCCGGGTTACGCTTGAGGAGCGCCTGAACTTCTGTGTTATTCACTATGCTATTGATCAGTGCTTGATTAACTGCGGGCGCCCCAGGAGGAGTCCGAATAGTCAGAGTCATGGGAGAGAAGACACTGCGGTTCCCAATGACATTGGCGGGTTCCGACTTTGAAAATGTTGGCAAGCTACCTATTGGGTTGGTGCTAATTACTACCGGACGCGCACTACTGCTTGTTGAAGTTGCTGTTTTTGTCGTATTTATTGAATGAAGTTTGGGGGGTATCCCAACACCTTCATTTAAACTGATCTGCGGCAGGCTGGTCCCATTGTTGTGAATAAACGGAGCAATACTACCAGCACTAGTGTTACTGATTAAGCTTTGCGTATGATTGACCATAAGGCCTGCACTTGTTCCCAGAATGGGATTGTGTGCCTCAACAGAATTGCTTATTGGCACAGCCTGGAGTGGTAACCCCGCACCACTGACAAATGTAGCTCCCGATGTAGCTGGTGAAGAATTAGCAGTGGTTAAAACAGCACTGGTATCTATGATGTTGGCAAATGAACTGAATAAAGAGCTTGTGCTTGCGGACAGCTCGGGTGTGCTCGACGTCACCGCGACATCCGACGAAGATACCTGTACAGATTCTCCGCCAGGCCCAACTGGTACTCCAGTGACGACTTGCTGGAGATTCTGAACGTCCGTGAGGGAGAGAGTGACCGGGACGACACAGCCACAGGCCTCATCCCCGACTATGCCGACTTCCTGCCCCTGGAATGTCATGGCTTCTAAGCCGTGTCCACGGCCACCAACAGACATTGGGACCACATCTCCAGCTGGCCCAGGCTGATCATCGTTATCGTGATTCACCACAGTTTCCACTTGTTCGATTTGTTCGACATTTTCGATTGTGCAGGTTTGGTCTGGATCATCGTCCCCAACAACTTGCGTTAATTCGATGATCTGTTCCCCCTGGTCATTAACAGTAATAATAGCGTTAGGTGGTAATGGTATTTCTATTTGATCGGGGTGTTCCTGATTGTTTTCATTCTGATCATCTGCCGGCTGATTCTCCTCCGGATGCACACAATGCACGGCCACGGCCATGGGCACTGCAACGGTGTCGGTCGGATCAGAAACATCGTTCACAACCTCCATCAAATCACTGCTTTCCGACACATTCGAAAACGCCATGGAGACAATGTCCATCGCACTGTTTTCGGAAGTTCTCTGCAAATCCGTTTCACTCATTTCTGGCAAATTCAATGGCATAAATCGAGATATCCTTCAGTCCAGACTCAGTGGAAGGTCCTGTCAGCGTACGAAAATTCACGTCTTGCATTTTCCGCCATGTTTTATTTTAAGAGCGGGAATTGCATTGCATTATGGGTAATTTGTAATTGCTTTAAGCGTTTGTGCTTATAATTTTGAAATAACCAATAGTTGCAGACGCATAGCTTTAAAAAGAAATTTAATAAATACACACAAATTATTAAAATATGAAAACAAAAGAGTTATTGCAAAATATATCGGCTCATTGCGGTATAATAATATAAGTATTATAAATCTTCCTGCACTTACAGGCAACCTTCGATAGCTCAGTTGGTAGAGCGGTGGACTGTAGTTGATAAAAATCTGATATCCATAGGTCGCTGGTTCGAATCCGGCTCGAAGGATTGTACAATATCTTTTTCTTTTTAATTACATTTTATTTCATGTTTCCCTTGCCCAAGACACATTCAATACGTACATCAGGATGTATTTCACTTTGTTCACTTTCATTTTTATTAACTCGGCCCTTTGTTTGGTCCGGCAGCCGATTCATTTCTTAAACATTCTACTAAAAAGTTAACTCTTGACGCCAATTCACCCGGCAAAATAGCATTGTTTTAAAATTACTATTTTTATAGCAATACAAAAGTGAGACAACAAACGAAAACAAAAAGCCACGAGGAGTTATCGTGGAGTTATCATATAATTCCTGTACAACACCAATGGCGAAGCTGTAGTTGCGACCCAACAATAATTTTCGCGCAGGAATTGGATTTTGTGTGTGCTTAGCGGCGTTAGACAACCAAAAAGAATTAAATTCAGCTTTTCAGTTCGGAGAGTTGCAGACACACAAATGAGGCTACAACATACAATTAACATAAACAAATGTATAAATAATCAAACTTGAAATAATCAAACCAATTAAAAATTGACGATCTAGTAATTGCTATAGTATAGCTGAATGTTGTCATTCCAGAAACTCCGAAAGCCTCCTGCAGCACCATAGGCCTATACTCATTGCACAAAATTCCAAATTCCCCCCTCCCCCCTCCAAAAACAAAAACAAAAAACATAAATTAAATGCCAGCCAAACTTGAATCTTCGAAAGCGGTATGGCGAACCAAAGCTGCTATATTTTCACGCTTTCGGGTGTATCACCGTAAAAACATATTTGCTTAATATTGATGTAGCATAAGATAAATCAAACGAAGATAAGTAACACATTTAATAAGTTAAATGATTTTGAATTAGAAGCTGGACGCTGCTTATTACAGCTTCAGTATATTAAAAAACGATGTACAATAATGTGTAATATTTACTGGAGAAATGAGGAAAAACGGAAGCATTGACATCCGGACATTCAGACTGGCGCCGCACAGTGCAGCCTGTGACCAAAACTCTGACAGTTTATAGCTATCAAACCGGCATCCCCGAAATTATTTTCGTCGTCAAAGATTTTAGACCAAAGGCGCGTTTTCAAGGCATGGTCATGTACACTATTATATTCTACTTTTGGTCTTTCCAACTGTAGCAATTTTAGGACGGACGCTTTTTGTAGCCCAATCGGGCGGCTCCAAGGCAATGTCTTCCTTTAGGCACGGCGGTTCCTACCTTCATGACCAAAATAGAGTGCACAGAATAGTAAGTGCTTTTTTCGTTCAATAATAGTTTTCTTCCATAATTTATTAATGGGGTGAATTCTATTACATAGAAATGTTCAGTTAAACGGAATACACCATTCATATTAGGAAGATCAAATGGAATGTATCAGTTTAATAGTAGGCCTACCCCTTTCGTCTAAAAATACAGTTTTCTTGCTGCCATAAATTGTTTTCAGTCAAAACAAGGTCGTGTTATAGCGCGCTTACAAGTGTTCATTAAGTTTCAAAGTGAGCAAAGAAAACTGGCAAGAGCGGGATTTGAACCTGTGACCTCCGGAATACCGTGCTCTACCAACTTGAGCTATCTTGCCCCGTGTTGGCGCGCACGCACAGTCTCCCAAACTGTCAGTGTAAACTGACTTTAGCCCATACTGATCTCTATGTAAACTGGATAGCACATCGGCTGTACAAGTTGAAGCCGCCATCCACCATAGCACCACTCCCAAAACAACAGGTTTGACAACCTTGTCCCCAGGGTCTACTTTCAATCTCGTTCTCCTTACACAGAGATCAGTGGTACAATGGGAGTGGTAATATGGCGCGGTTACTGGCTTCAGTTGCTTGAACAGCACACAATGGCCAATGAGCTATCCAGTTTATATAGAGATCAGTGCTTAATAGCCCCCCGAACAAAACATTGTCAATTTGGGAGAGCGGCAACATACATGTAGGTCCAGCCCAGCTTACTTGGCAGAGCGCCGGTCAGTTTTCCTGAAATCGCAGGATCCCACTTTCTCAACGTTGGTGGCGCCATTTTACCTCTTTGTTTTGCTCTTAATTCTTTAATACCCGTAGGCCCTACACCTAAAATAAGACCGTTACAGGGTTTTGCTTTTCTTTTTTGGTTTGCTACTAACAGTACTTTAGGCGTGGGCCCTTAAAAGCACAAAAAAATGGGAACGAGCTGGGGGGGGGTTCGACCCCCCCCCCCCCCCCCCCCCCCCCTCTGGATCCGCCCCTGATACTGACGACATTGCGACTCACGCGAGTGGTCAACATAACGGTGATGGCATGATCTGTTTAGCGGTTTAGTTTATTTATCATCCTTGATTTCATTCACGCACCCCAGTTGATGACATTAGCCTCAACCATGGAGGTAGACATCCATGCCTCAACAAAGGAACGTCGACAGCCGAGTCACATGACGGAGGATTTCCCAATCGCTCACATGCCCTGGGCAAACAATGGTGAATGCGTAAACAGGCTCTATCATGGGGCTCCCAACAACAGGACAAACCAGATCGCTGATTGGCTCTCCACGATAGGGAACCCCATGACGTCTATTCTAATGCAAGCCTCGATTATCATAATACTGCAATATATTTATATTTGACGCTGGTGTGCTGTATGGCCATGTAGGGTTAACACGAACACTGACAGGGAACCAGGAACAGTTGTGAGGTCATCCGCAGTGATAGGGAAAGCCTTGGCGTGTTGCAATCATCCACCCTATGCATGTTGGAACTGACAGGGGAACAGCTGATTGCGGTAAACTGTATATTTAAATGCAGCGGGGTGGTGGTGCAGCAAACAGTAGTCTTTGTGTGCGAGAGTCGTATTGCCGAAGAGCTGTAAACGGCATCGCAAAAACATTTTTCACAAATGTGGAGATTGGAATTTCAAGTTGACGTGATATTCTTAATTCGTTATCTGTGAATTCTGGCGCCTGTGCAGTTGCTGAAAATTTAGCAAGCACCATGTCCGCAATCAGATTTCCTCGCAGAGTGCGGGCGAGCATCGTTGATGCCCTGCAGTCGGAATATCCGTCCCGCATCAGGCACAGTATCGTGGAGGCGATGGGGACCAAATATCCCAGGCGGGTCCGCCACAGTATCGTGGAGGCCCTCAACTCGGAGCAGCTCCAGGTTAAAAACAGGTGGGGCTGGTTGGTCACCTTCTGCACCTTTTTGGTCATCACGCCGGTTACGGGTATCCTCAGTTCTTTCGGGGTCATCTTCGTCAAGCTGCAGGACGAATTCGAAATCAGTGACTTGGCAGTAGGTGGGTACATACATTCCTTGCTGATTTGTTCAATATTAAAGTAAGGATTTAAATTGTTTGTTTTGAAAATTGGCTGTAATGACTGTTCTCTACAACTTAAACAGCCCTTGCTCGGCTTATGACGAAAAGCCCCATGTTTTCTCCCTCCAATATTATTTACGTCGTTATTATTTCAGAATTTTGTTTTACTTTGTCTTGTTAACTTACCGGTAATTCTCTTTACTTGTGGGAAATTATGGACGTAAAAAGTCTGACAGCACTTACTTAATTATAGTCTACACACTGACCCGAATTTTTAATATTCACGAATGAAACACGAAACGCGTCAGATTTCCCACTTATCTTGCTATGCTAATATATATTTCGCTATCATAATTATAGCTTGAATAATCGAATTATATTTAACATGGCTATACAGAGCTTCCAATCATTGCATTTTATTAACCCATACCGCCATGGTTTGACCATGACCGCCGGTACTCAGTAGCCTCATTGTTCCCTCGACCTTTAATTGAACCTCAAAAACAGGGACAGTTCATCGCTGCACGTGCCTTTTCAGTAAATAATGATTTGGCCAGTGCTAAAAAACGAAACCCAATTGCTCCGCATTATTTTGTTACGATTTTGCCGAGTTATTTTTAATCGTAACTAACCATCAGCTTTCTTTAAGTACAGAATCCATCCAATTCAAATAAGGATCTGCGCAGGATTTATTTGGGAAAAATATTTGGGTTCTGTTCTTTTTGGCTCACCAAGACAACACATGTTGATAGAAAAAGAAAAAAGAAAGCTGCTATGGCGCAATGACTAGCAATAAACGAATTTCACATAAGCACCGTTTGCGCACAAGTTCCGGGTTGAAAGAGACGCTCTGTCGTGCTAACAAACAGTAATTTAACTAATGCACAAATGCACGGCAAACTAAAATTGTTCAATTTCATTCTTAATCGACATGCATGATGTTCAACTATTTCAAAGAACAATGATTCTCAAGTAAACTTACCTGCATTAGATTGTTTTTGGACTTCTCGATCAGCTATACTTGTCAAAATTCAATTCTTTTTAGCGTGTATAAATTGCACACGATTGAACGCAACAGAGATTGTTTACCTAGCGCTGAGCCTCGCTTTCAAACTCGTAGGTCTGTTGTTATCTTGTCATCATGGCCGTGTCCGAATTACTTGGCTACGACTTGAAATTAGTACACACAAGTCTATGGGAAGTGGCTGCAGCCGCTACCATAGACGTGTGTAACATCCAGCCGTATATAGCCATTGTCGGACACGGCCCTAGAAATAGGTCTGTTGGGTTATCATTTAATACCACAATCGGCTTATGTGTTGAAACATAATATGTCGCTGTTACCATGGTAAAACTGACCTACTGCAGTGTATGGATCGGAGCTGGAAGTTTATTTATTTATTTATTTATTCATTTATTTCTTATTTATCCTGGGTAGCCTGATCAGTGCAAATGCACTGTTCTCCCCCAGGGCCCAGTTTGAATTAAGAGAAGATGCCGAAGTTCTTTAACTAATAGACCTGTGTGATATCTGTGTGAAATAACAGATCTTGAAGCACGAATAATGTCAAAATGAGACCCAATCTAACAATATTTAGACACATTGCAGACCCTTAAACACATTAAAAGTCGATACACAAGTCTTGTTTTACGAACATAATATTATCAACATTTTCAGGATGAAAAGCTGACTGATATAATAACAATGTAGAGCCGAGAATGGTCTTTTTAATGCACGCAAACTAAAAATGTCAAAAATGTTCTTGAGAATTATTTCGTAGGATTCGGTCACAAAATGTAAACTTAGGAATCAGATACAATGCAGTTAAAATTTGGAACGGTGTGGAAATGACAAACAATTCAATCGAATGTGAACGTGATGTTCTGCAACGGGGGAGACGACCTGCAAAATTTTCCCCTCACGATTTCCTTTCGCCAAAGGAAACTTTAAACATGCGTACATGTATAGGCACCTGCATCTTGTTTATTGCTAGGGATCGGATATGAGATAGTGAAGGCTGGCTATCTATTCCGTGTATTAATAAATGACCGTGGCGGGTCATCAGCCCTCGCCAACTCCATTGTATTAAAATTTAACGTGGAGATGGACCCTGTAATCTATGGTTTGTTGTGATGGGAGAGATCCGAAGTGCACCTTTGCGCTGGAAATTACACATGCCGTTTCAGTTGCAAATCTTTATGAAATTTCGCAGTTTCCGTTGTTTTGAACGGATGAAATTCACACTATAACACATACCCCATAGGGTCTGCACAGCACCGCGCAACATGTACATCTGTAAAGCCCATTGCGAAAGAATATTGTGCAATAGTATCGGCGGTGGCACTGTACGCATTGAACAACGTGAACACAATAATTTTCGCTATATTTAAGCTCGTTTTATTTCCATTAGCAGTGGGAATTCTGAGTATGGAATTTATTTGCAGATTGGACAGTGGGAGTGAACAGCAAATGCATAATTAATCAAATCAATTGCATTTCCTATATGAGCACATGATGCCCGATATGGGGCAGAGGGAACCCCCCCCCCCCCCTCTCTTTTGTGTTGGTCATTGTGTTCCCGGAATCTCAGGAATTCTTTTCAGATCTCTAGGGGGATGTGTTAGGTAACAATAGTCCGTAGAGTTTATAGGGTTTTGGGACAAAATCGTGCTGGGTATATATGGGCATGTACTTAAAAACTGAATACTACGCGCGTGGGAAAATGATGCAATCGTCTGGTTTTGAACACTTGCATACCCTCACCTTGACATGTATTTTGTACACGTACGTTACGGTGTGCATATGCAATAAAGTTGCTGTTCACGCATGGATAGTATTTGACCTTACATCTGCTCGTGCTGTGGGTTATCGGTACCTTTAAAAATATAAATATAACGGGTATTCACTTAGTGTAAAACCATGGTAAAACAGAGTTGTTATTAAGTCAATCCGGTACAATCAGTCAATCACAAGTCAGTACAGGGGATGAACAAACAACGAAGGAATTGTGAATGAGCATTATTTTGTGAATGAGCTTCTGACTTGGCTTGTATGAGACCAGAATTGGGATGTGACTTGTGAATAAAGTTGCGATTGACTTGTGATTGACTTATGGTACTTGATTACAACTCTGGTGTTGGCCTATACAAGATGACTTGTCGACGATTCACACTATTAACCCCTTGGATGTGATTTCCTATTCAGAATGGACAGGAGGATCCAAAATCACATCCAGAGTCCAGGATCACAATGCGGTTTAAACTGTTAAACCCAGAAGTCACAATGTACTCTTTGTCAGGGTGGGATAATAGTTCACAGGCTTCAGATGTGATTTTAAATAGAGTAGGATGTGATTTTGGATCCTCATTGTTAAAATCACATCCTCTTAATCCTCATGTCCATTTTGAATAGGAAATCACATCCAAGGGATTCACATTGTCAACATGCGCCTACCTGTACCTGTTGACGAGTAGATACTATTTTCTCAAACAGTTTTAGCTATAGAGTTAAATTTACTGCACTCACAAATAAAAGGTTAATTTTTGCCTTTTTCCGTAATTTCCCTTGCAAGCGAGGACAACAGTTAGCCTTCACTATAGCCTTCATCAGGGCGCGTTATAACCCAGGCGTTGATTATACCGTAAGGCGCTTCGGATTTCGACCCATATGCTGGTTACGTAACATTTACAGTCGGAAGTGCGGACGCTCACGTGTCAAACATGTGCACGAAAACACCAAGATACAATTCGCAAGTTCGCTACAAAATCAAGCGAGCACAAACAATGAACATTATGCGACTCGGGGTCTCTTCAAAATTATATGCGGGTATTGGTCTCATGTGCTTCTATTTAAAACATTAAGGAAACATGCAGCAGATAACCACACCTTAATCCATATCCTTCAGCAATACGAGCATGATCTCTTGTTTTCATTTCAAGTAACAAGAAAGTGGTGGCTTCTAGTTCTCTTAAAAATGTTTCCAATTTAAGCATAAAGCGGGTGTCATTTTTGCACTCTCACCGGAGATCTGCTGCTACTCTTAGTCTGAGATATGTTCATTGTAAATGTTCCACCAACTTGTCCAACTTGGTTCATGGAATTACGGCTTGGCTCTAGCTGTACCTAGATGTAGAACAAAAACCTATACCAATAGCCATTTCCCTCTTTCTGTATCTCTGTGGAATTCTTTGCCTGTTGCATATTTTCCTTCATCTTACAATCTTTCCTGCTTCAAGAGGAATATTAATTCCTATACATCTTGTATCTTTGATTCTTTATCCTTTTGTAACTCCGTACCTCGAGTGACTTTTAGCCTCGTTCGGAATCGGAACATGCATAAAAAACTTGCATAAAAAAAAAACCAAACAAACGAGAATGAAATTAGAAAAATCATTATTCCAGAGTAACCCATCAACAATGTTTTGTAGAAATGATGTGGATCCGAAAAAAGAGGTAATATTGAAATCAACTTAAACATGGCACCTTCTGCAATACAGTGTAAAAAAGTTAGTACTTTTGTTGAACAGTGTTGTTGAGACACCACTGTTGTCGTCATGATGACATCATGCTGTGGTTCGCGAGTCTGGAAATTTGCATTAACATAAAAATCCACATTTCACTGTTTTCTCCTTGTAAACACCCGCACGCGAGCGTTAAATGTTTCCTCCTAATGACGAGACCAGACATTTTTCGGCGAACGTCTGCACAATACAAGAAACGTCCACATTTGGCTTGGCAGGCCTCAATAATTTGCACCGCGCAAAGATTAACTCTGACCGCTAGTTGTTTTTTACCTTCCTTTTTATTGGGAAATCTGCAGTCGGTGCCCCAATTCTATGGCGCCGACATTGTTAATGTGCACACGTTTTCCATGCGTGTATCCCCGTAATTTGAGAACTATACAATTTAGAAAAACAATTTTCCCGGTTTCAATAGTCTGATGCAACAACTGACTGCACATCTGGATGCACGCAATTTGTAAATAAATTGTTTGTGTTGGAGGGCATGCGCGTATCGATTCAGTGTGTAACAGCTGATCTGAGCGCTTCAACCTGCAATATTGCGAGACGGGATGGTAAACATATTAAATGATAACACTAAAATATTTAAAGAAATATTGTCTAAATTCCAAAGAAATGAACCCATTGTTACTGACCCAAGCTGGTTTTGTTACACTACTGGTTTAGTTATTATCTTATTGTTTTTGTATATATTTATTTTTGTATATATATATTTTTGTATATATTTATTTATTTATTTATTTATTTCAGATAGTTGATATAAGCAGAATCTTTCCCATAGGTTACCGTAAATCACACAAAAACAAAAACTGACAAGTCTGAAAACACACTAGTACATATGAAAAAGCTTCATGGCAAATGGAGAATGGGGGGGGGGGTCTGAGTATCAACGGAATAAAAACAAAAAGGACTGTCTTCAAAGCAAAAAACTCACATTGTACACAACGGAAAACGTACAGTTTTAGAATCCAAAACAAATCAAATACGTTCCATATGGGTTTTGAAGTATTTACGTAAAACCCCACCCATATATAGACTGAAATAACCGTAGAGTGGGCGGTTATTTATAGCCCATGGGTGGGTACCCCTCCAACTGAAAACAACAGTGACGATTTCAGTTTCAAATCAATCATGGAAAACACGACTCCAAGTTTCAGCAGGCAATCAAGGCATATTGCTGTAACTCTTCAATTTTTTTCCCTCGTACTACCTCTCTTCGGAACTCCTTACCTGTATTAAACCTGCTTCCCTTGCACATACAATCTTCCACAATTCAAAAGAAATGTGAATAGATACCCTTTGATTTCTATTTTTCTAAATTCTTGTCTATTATAGCCCACACCTTGAGTGGCCTTCTGGCTTTGTGTTGTGCGATACCATGGAGGAAAGAACAAACACATACAAACACTAGCCGTTGGAGAGCCCGCATTTGTGACCATTGCCTGATTTGTAAATAAACACTGAATGGGCACGGTCAACCTCCATGGGACCAATAGGTGTACAAAATGTATTCATTTTCTCATCCATCTGCTATGCACGTTGCCAACAAAAGATAGGACTAGGGTGGCTATTCAGTTAATTCGGCCAAGTTGCTAGGACCATTCAGGCCCAACTGGAATCCACCGAAGCGTTATGGTAGTAATCAGTTCAGCCGCGCCCAGAATGGAAGCCTGTTGGCATAAGGTCGACATATGAATAATCCTGAAACTTGAGTTGCATAGATAAAATGTAATGATTGCATCATCTGTAGAGTAGTTACGAAGGCCAACAACATCAGCTCAGGCACGCCTATATTTTTCATGGAGGAATGTTGTACACCTCAACTTGATATTTAGAGGCGCTCATATTAAAATCATTTTCACTGTAAAGTCATTGGGTGTGATTTTTTATATTCAAAATGGACAAGAGAATTAGGTGGATACGACTTTAACAATGAGGGTCAAAAATCACATCCAGCGACCCAAATCACAAAGAGGTACGTACAGTGGTTAAAGCTCAAGCTTACACAGATTAAAAAAAAGCTTTATGTTGAAGACATATTGCACCGTGATTTTTTTGTAGGAAAGGTGGAAATTTGATGAACAAGAATATACCGCGCATGTGTTGTTGTTGAGCGTCTGGAACCGCTCGCCAAACACAATGGGCGTGCAACGAAAAACCTGTGACATAAGTCCACGATGGGAACGATGTTGGCCGTGAATTTAACGGAGTGCCGAACTCTAGAGGCCTTGCCGTGCGGGCTGCATGCACTGGCACTTTCTCTGCTCCCTGCCTTAACCATTTGTGACAAGATCTGGACAGAGGGAACCCATCTCTTTTGTGTTGGTCATTGTGTTCCCGGAACATCATGAATTCCTTTAAGATATCCCGGAGGGGGGGGGGGGGGGGTGTTAGGTAACAATATGGGTGAGTGTGTATGGGTATGGTCACATATCTTGCTAAGTATACTTACTCAGTGGACCAAAATGTACCGCCAACCCTTTCATTAATTTATTATACACAAATGTATATTTAGAAAGGACATAAATGTTAGACAACCCAGCAGTATATGTAGCCAGTGCTTTAAAGAGCAACTAAAACACTGATTACAATTTTGACCTTTTGGACTTATCTGATAGTTTATGCCTCCCAAAAACTAATATAACAAGTTTCATGAGTCTAAAAAAAAAAAAAAATGTTTTTAAGCCTTTTTCTTCTGAGCCACTTTATGACTCGATTCAGAAAAGGCCGAGGTCAACTGCGTGCCGTCGCGCGAGTGATGAAGTATACTTGTAGAAACATATGACGTCACTGTATTATACGACAATGTTTTACGTAGAGTCTGTACGTATTTTTTTGTCTAAGGCTAGTATTACTTGCTGTGCTTTTTGCATGATGATTCATGTGTAACACCACGGTAAACATATTTTAAAGTGTTGACATCTTTGTGAGACACATTTTGAATTAGGGTTGTAGGCTTGTTCTTGCTGAAAAGTTAGTTATGAGTCATACTTTCCTTTGTTTGCAGTCGGCTTTTATTGGGACCTGCGCGGCGACTTGTGTGTGAGCTGATGCTATACTCTAGTCTGGCGACTTTGCTTATGCAGCCCTCATAAGGACCCGCACCTTCTCAGAACTATACACACAATTTCTATTATAAGGTACCAGACTCAATCGCATGCCTATACGGTACCGTACGTGTACAATGCATGTTGATTCAAGCGAGCGTGGACAGGGAGACGGCCGGGGCTCTGGCTGCTCGAGCCGGCAACCGCAGGGAACGTCGTTGTGGTCTGGGGAGCGTGAGTCCGGGACAGGATTGGAATGCTCGGTGCCTTTAGAGTTGGAACGGCTCCAGCCTTCAAACGGAATTGTGCCTTCAAACGCAGCTGAGTTTTCATAACAACACTATCATCAATACAGTATTTGGTGAAATGTTCTGCACATATTTTCGACCATTTCGACAGCCGAAAATCAGATTGAACTCTATTCAGCACTGGGAATCGCCGGAAGGTTAGGTCAGGGTTTTTGTCGCTGTTCCTCGTGCAACCCCTAACTACACACGATCGAGGCATAATGATTACCTCAGAACCATGCTCATACTGAAATCATGTCAAAATTTGACAAAATAAACGGGAAAACGGAGGAGTTATGTCGACAAAAACTCTTCCAGCAGTATTAACTTAACTCCACGTACGTACATGCACTAGTGTTTGGCTGTAGCATCAACCGACTCGTGTACGTCACGGGGTCACGTACAACATTTACATACATAATGAGCTTTCGCGAAACAGGATAAATGGTTCAGAATAACAACCCTTTAAAAAAAATAGAAAATCCCTCTCGTCTGCAAACTAATCTCCATTAGTTAAAAGAGTATTTAAACTATCGGAAAAGTCCAAAAAGTCAAAAGTGTAATTTGCGTTTTAGTTGCTTTTTAAGCCTGGAGTGCCCTCAATATAGCTACAACCGTGTGTACCTAAATGTAGCCCAGTTCTAAATGTATAACTCCAACTCTTACTCCATACGTTAATATAGCCTGATCCCTAGCTCCGACCCTGTACCTCAATTTAGCCCAAGCCCTATAAATGTAGTCCAAACCCTGGGTCCTAGATAAATCGTATCTTGGCCCATTCGGCCTACACATTCATGTCTTGGCTATAAATAATATGTGCCGCACACTTAGGCTTTATTTTGTTGCTGGTGCCTTTCTTTCTACTGTTTTGGCATTACGATTTTGCTAAATTATCACCGGGAACACGTGCAGATCAAGAATAAGTTTGATCAATATAATATGTTGTTTCACAAACGTCACATGTGTGACTTCGAATGGGGAGGTCCGTTTTGCGCAAAAAGTGAAACTGAGAAATCGGCTACAATTGCTATAAAAGTGCCTTCCCGCCTGTTTGTTGCGTCACAGAGTTCCGCAAAGTTTTTTTTTCTTCAATTTGGTCAGGTCAGGTTGTTTTTAGCGTATAAAATTTACCTCATCGTATTGTGTTCCATATCATCATTTACATACAATGTATTATGCCACGACAATCGGCCGGCTGCCTGCTTGCACAAACCGTTATTTCCCGTGTATGATTAACTTCAGCAACAATAAACACCACTCAAGGTGAACTTGTATAATAGCGGTGGTCCTAAACAAAATTAGGCTGCGTCATCACGGCCCTAGCCTTTGCCATTGACGCTGCTCAAATGATCTTGCCATGCTCATCGTGTTGGATGGGAAGAATTCATAGAGTGTGTGGTTGACCTCGACCCAAGGAGATTTAGCGAGCACACCTATAAGAGCTACATATACATCGTGTGCGGGGTTATGTTTTATAAAATTGTTTTGTTTTCTTACTGGAACGGGAAACTACTCGTCTAGATATCATCCGTTCAACGACGCCGGTGTCATGAAAATCAGACTCCTGTGAAAATCGGACTCATTTTCCCTATTATTGGATAAACCCTCTCACCTGACCGACCACTCTCCTCATTAATATCTTCACAGCCTGTATTTCATAGTGACTGAAATTCATGCTACACGTCGCGTGAATTTCAGACTACCATAAAATCCAACTTGTTGGTTTAGCATGGAGCATGGAGAAATCATTCCTCCATGCATGGAGGAATGGTTATAGTGAGCATGCTCAGTAGGCCCCGAATATAATGATAAACAAAGGGTAAAGGTGAGAGTAAGATTTAGGGTGAGAAACATGGTTATACGGTTTTTTGGTTAGAGATTAGGGCAGGATTGGGGTTAGGGTTGGGATGAGGTCAAGGGTTGTGCCATTGCCCCAAAGTATTTGTTCATTCTAAAAGCGAAAGTGTGCTGTGTAGTGCATCATGGGTAAAGATTGGGTAAAGGCTATATTAACGGGAGTCGGATATTCATATATAATGATATACATACTGCAGAGTGAGTCAAAACAGTGTATCGAAGTTGAATTCCAAATATACCTCATATTAATCCAACTGATGTCCCCGAGTTAGTATCATTATGCAACCTACTTCTTTTTAAGATGATATGTCACTCAGCCAGATCAGGTCTGGCCACTCGCCAAAACATTTTCATTTACAACATTTTTTTAAATCTTGCACATTTTCTGCGACTTCGAATTTTCTGCGCCAGCAGGACGCTGCTGTGACACCGACTGGGATTGAACGTGTGGAAGCCAAACAAGTTTGTGAGGTCGAAATTTGTGTTGATTGGATTCATCACATTGGCCTGATAAACCTGATCATCGGTAAAGAATGAATGTCCAATTCATGCTAAATAATAATAATAATTGTGAGTTAGTTACGTTTAGCACTTTGTACTTAGTCAACTCCTGATATAAGATTTGTCATAGAGGAAGCTGAATATTTTATTCAGTTACTCCCACTTAAGGAAATTCATTACAAGCGTGCAGTCAATGAATATATAAACACTCACGGTATTAATTAAGTAACACTTTGTTATCTACATTGCATATTGTTTGCATAACTGGAGGGTCACCCCAGAAGGGAAATATAAAATAAATCAATTTTAACTATACATTTTCAGTTTTGCCATATAGGCCCTATTAAAATAGAATGTAAGAGAACAGTGTGGTTACTTTTTAGTGAAAAATCAAAGCCTTGGTTCCAAATCAATTACCTGCAACATAGTCCACAAGTTTGCCCCCCGAAAAAGTAATTTTTAAATTACATTATAATTAGGAAAGGGCTGAAAGTGGCTGAAAAACCGACTGTTTAAGCTGCTGTGTGTGCTTTGACTGGATTTCCTCCTACCAACGAATCATGGAAGAAATGTATTTTTGAAGAAAAAAAACAAACAAACCCACTCACTACAAACTAATTTTGATCTTCCTTCTTGATATTGTTTTATTATGTGCTACGCGTGAAGATTGATATACATTAATAATATAATGGGGAGTGGGAGGCTCCTGAATCCATATTTTAAACTTATTCTGTATCAACGGTTGGTCACTTTTTGTGGTGAAATGTCTCATTGGAAACAAGTATTCAACAACTCAATTTGAACATTTAATGTAGTGAAGTAGGTTTGCGGGTACACCATGGAAGATATATCCTTTTCGAGAAAGCCTGAAAAGAGCCGGCGGTGGGAGTATGATCTCGTTTGGTGAGACCATGCTCTGTCTGTCTTCAGGAGACCGAAAACGTCTCCTGAAGACGTTTCCTAAAGACGTCTCCTAAAGTCGAACGTCTCCTGAATACAGTCCCCTGAAGACGAACAAAGCATACTGTGTGAAACGTCGAGATCATATTCGCACAATCGGCTCTTTTCAGAGCCAACAGTTTCTTTAAAAAGATATATCTTTCCATGAAGTACTGTTACCCGCAAACCTACTTCCAACACGTCTATTTTTAACTGTCGTTTTTCATAAATACGTTTCTATTGTTAGGTTACTCGTGGTTTTGCATGCATGTCTTATTTGGGGCCAAATTTGAGGCTACATTGCCTGATTTCGATTTTTAGTCAAGACTTTTCATTTTTACGGAAAAGTAGCAACATTTTGATCTTATATCTTTAAAAAGGCAAACATGAAAATCAACAGTTACTTTTCACCCCACCTTAATAAAGGAAAGGTGTTAAACCGCGAAAGTGCGGACATAGCAGCTAATTCAAACATACACTTGCTAAGTCGATATCACAATATACCGATATTTCTTATTCATTCATTCATTCATTCATAGGACATTTATTTCAACGTCATTATGATATACATATACATCATGTTAACATCTCTATAGCAGAAAATATTTTAAGATAAGAAATAATACTTTATTACAATATTAACATAATGAAATACAGTTATATATATAATACACATAATGACATTAGGCATAGGGTGAAGCAAATGCTTTTTTACCCCTGACCCGTTTGACAGACAGTACAGACAGACAAATTACAGCTACAAACAAAGGACAATGACAGACAAGCAGGAGTATGAATGAGCTATTGCTGTATGATAATGCACCACATTAGATTATTAATAGGAATTGAGAAGTTGTGTTTTTAATTTTTGGGTAAATGTAGACAGAGTTAATGATGTTTTAAGAGGGTTGGTTAGACTATTCCAAAAACTAGTACCACGCCGAACAAGACCATTTTTTAACATTGACGTTCTGTTGAAATTGACATAACGGTTTTTCTTCGTGCTGCTTCTAGTATTATGAGAATGAACATTTGAAGTTAAGGTAAAACATGGACTAAAACATGAGGGTAGCAAATTGTTTATGTATCTGTACATGAATTTACCCAGGTAAATTCAAGTCCTTAACCAAACTTATAAACCAGGCTTCTGTCTATGTCCCTTATATGTTCAGGCTGGATCGGCTCTCTGGCCTTCGGTATCATGTTCGCAGCCTCTCCGTTCTCCACCTGTCTCTTCCAGCGCTTCGGCCACCGTCTGATCACCATCATCGGCGTCATCCTATGCAGTAGCGGGCTCCTGGTCTCCAGCTTCGTCCCCAATCCTCACCTGCTCTTTCTCACCTACAGCTTGCTGTTTGGGGTAGGCAGCAACTTCATCGACAACACCTCCCTGAATCTGGTGGGGGCTTACTTCCCCCGGAAAAACAGTGCGAGGTCGACGTGCTTTGCGACCCTAGGGTGGAGTGTTGGTAAGAATGTGCTATTAATTTCAGAAATAAAGTTAACGTGTTCAATTTTCTGAAGATTTTTGCGTCGGGGATGATACAAATTTGAAGAAATTGCAACCATTCTCGACGTGGTGTTAAACACTGCATGCAGTCACATCGCCTGTGCGTTACACGATGCTTTATTGGATTCGAATCGGCTATAGGGGAACCCCGGCATAGCCTACTGGGTGGTCGAGTGGTTAAAACGTCTGCACTTGTAAGCAAGAGGTCGTGGGTTTGAGTCCTGTTTTAGTAAGGCTTATTTTTTCTCTCTAATTTACGTTTATTCTTTCCCCTAAACTTTCACTCATGATCTAGCTTTTTAAGATTTAAGAGCAAAATGTGGCTACTTGTGTAAAATTGAAAATAAACATGCACGCAATAACCGTGACCATGGGTTTTTCCAAAGCAGAAAGTGTTGTCACCATGCTACTCCATAGAATTAACAGAGTAACATTGAAATAACCCTCTTTGTGATGACATAATGGAATGCCATTTCAAATATACATTTGTTTGTCAAATTTTTGACAACCACGAAAACAAATTCCTGCTAAGCCATATTTCCTGAAGTTCACTCACGGTTTAGCTGCGGGATTTATTCAGAAATCTAAAAAAAGCAGGCTATGAAAAACCATCATGTCAACATTTTTGCGAATGACGCCAGCCTGGCCAGATTTTATGGTATTATTACTTGGCATCAGAAAAGTTCAAGCGTCGGTAGTGATAACTCCATAATTCGGGGATTACGACAGTGAACCACTTGTGGCCGTGGCACCGGTCACGAGACACCTGTCGTTTTCATAGAAACCTCATTTGGGAAGTACAGCTATACAAGAATTTAAATCATTGCGATACGACAGGTGATTAATGGAACAAACATGATGTAGTTGAGTTACCAGAACTTATGGGAACTGACAGCCTCATATAGGCGGGGGTGGGGGGGGGGGGGGGGGGGGTCAGACGTTCCATAATAAAAATACAAAAGTAATGTTCCGACTATAAATGAAAGGAACGAAATTAATTTTTTCGAGAATAATATTTTCGAAAATTTCCCCAAACGTCCAAACTTTTAGAAAATCTACGGGATTCGGTCTTGGCCTATATACGCATAACGAGGCCCAATTTCATTTAAATGCTTAGCAGAATTTGTGTATGCTAATAAATATTGATTTTTCTAAGCACAACTTTTCTCTGTTAAGCAGATTTGCGTGTTTACAAGCATCATGGAATTGGCCCCGATCTCCAGAAATTTCAGGGCAGCTTTACACTTACTCAGATTGTTGACCCAGTACATGATGTCAAGTAAAGTAGTAAAATGAAATGAAATAAGTTAACATAAGTGCGTTTTCCCGTTTTTTTTTTAAAGGTTCCCTGACTCTGAATCCTGGTCTGGAGTTCTTGTCCGACGTGATTGGTTGGCGGGGGGCTTTCCGTGTTTGCAGCGGCGTCATGTTCGTCATCGGCATGCTGAGCGCGCTGACATTCCGGCCACCTCCCCAGAAATATTCGGACATGATCGCCAAGATGGAGAGAGAACGGCAACTCCAGAAGCTCATGCGGAAAGAGTCACCCTCCTCCGCCGGGGCCGCGGGCGCGGCGGCCGGCGAGACTGCCTCCTCGGTGAGAAAAACTTTAGAAGCCTCTGGAGAGGGCCAGGGGTGCGAGTACCAGCCCATCGAACACCAGCAGAAGCACTCGCTGGAACAGAATATGAGAAACTTCGTGCAGGCCTTCAAGGCGCCGGGGATCATGGTTTGGTTTCTGGCCAACATCGCTATGAATCTCTCCCTTATCTTCCCCTTCGTCAACATGGTAATTACTCAGAAATAGGGAGATATTAGATATTTATTGTTTTATTTATTTTGATTGTTTTAGCAATAAAGATACCTCAAAAGTGCATGGGCACTGTAGCTCGAACATGAAGAAATGTTCAGTTTAGTGACGGGGGAAAAAATCAAGAAACCCATGTAACCAGGCGGGGAGTCCGACCAAAACCCAATCACAATGTAGCCCCGGTTCGGACTTGAACCGGATTAAAAAGATACTAGACGCAGAAAAGAGCACTGTTCCAACCCGGACTTACATGGTTGGGTGCGAGTGAAACACAGGCGTATCCAGCCGGGGGGGGGGGGAGGGAGAAACTTTCCCCTGGTGGCATTTGAGGCGTCATAAAAAAAATTGAAAAATAGTGATTTTAAGGCAGTTTTTAGACGGTCCAGACGTTGTTTGCCCTCCCTGACACAAAAAGCTGGATACGCTACTAGAGTGAAAGATGAGCGGAGTCTGTCGTCCGAAGCATACATAAAATCAGAGTTTTAGATGAACATTTTCCGAATTGTTCATGTTTACGTGTTTCCATGTAAAGGGCTTGTAGTGTATCTAGTATCACATGGAATATAAAATCGCATCTTTTAATGAGTGAAAATTATGTCTGCTGCAGTCCCGTATGAGATTGACGTGTTTCGCACATAATCGTGGTGATTTCTGTTAAGGATTGTAAGAAAAACTGTGCGAATCGAGCCACCCTTCACTCCGAGTATACCTGTGACATTGCTTGTATAGATGAGCACTTTGAAAATATAAATCAGTTTCCCCCATCCCATTTCAAACTTGACTTTTGACAAAAGCTTCGTGACATTGGGTATTTAACCGAGCGGCGAAGCCACGAGGCGAATTGAAGGAAGACTAAAGAGTACAGACCGAGTGAGCAGGTGTATTCTTCCCTCGGCGTACGTAGTCTCCGCTCGGTCATCTCTTGGTCGAATGTCCATAGTCACGAAGGCCTCATCAAACCTATCATAAAACCTAAAATTACAATGTCGGCCAAAAAGTGTTGCCTTAAATATACAAAATGATCTCCCGCTTTCAGATCAAATTCATGACTACGATAGGCATATCAGAGGAAAAAGGTACCTTCATCCTGATGATAATGGGCGTGGCTGATCTAATAGGCCGATCGGGGGCGGCTTTCTGTGGGGACTACCTGCCAATGAAGAGCGTCTTAGTCTATCCGATCTGCACTACCATCATGGGCGTGGCCACCTACTGCCTTCTGGCCATCAACTCCATCAATGGCATGTACGCTTTCGCAATCGGTAAGGCACTAATAGAGTTGGAACTGTGTTTGGATGATGGGGCACAAGATTGAATTACTCGACTAAGTTTAAAGGCCGTGTACAATACATGATTGGTCATTGTTACAATTTTCAAAAATGGGCGGATTTGGGGGTTAGTATGTTATAGGAAATATCGTTCCACTGACCTGTTCAAAGTTTTGCGTTGTTGGATGGCGCGCGTGGCTACCAGCTGGACACGTGACGCGCCCTGAATGCCAGCATGTCCAGCGCGCCACTCGTCCGGGTAGCCACGCGCGCCTTGACTAAAGGATACAGGGCAGTTGTAAATCGTTGGAAGACGATATAAATTTCCACTTTTCTTGACAACGACAGCACACCTGGTGCCATAATTTCACAGGATGATTGAGACTACTATTAACTTACAGTCTAGTAAGGTATTTCGTAATAATTCAGTAAAAAAAATATTAGGGAATTACCCATAGTTTACACTACAGTTGTAGTCTACCGACGCTTTCGCACGTTCGCATTACGAATTGAGATATGGCACAAAGGCATGACATAATCCGCCATCGTCGTTGTTTGAAATATTCCCCATTTCCGATGTCTTACTCAATAGGGTCTTAATGAGACATTTTTTAAGACAACGTACATGTACATGTACGTTGTTTCAAATGTACACTTTTACACTTTTACATGTACGTTGTTTCACATGTACACATGTACACTTTTAAAGAGTACTATATTTTAATGTGTCGTAACTGAAAATAGTCGGAAATGCTCCCAAACGAAATTCACAGAGCGTCAAGTTCACAGTTTTTTTTAATGAATAAGTGAAAGTTTGTACGCAAAGCAAACGTATGAGTCACATTCCAGGGAATTCTATTTCATATAATCTGGAATCTTCAAAGAAAAGTAATCTTATTCCTCCGAGGCAGAATAAAATAGTTGTGTTGCCCTCCGCGACCGACCCTAAAAGTCAGAAAAGTCGGGTCGCGTTTTTTAAATTTTATTAATATCATTGTCTTTACAGCTATACAACGGCACAATCGTGCATTTCGCCATCTCACTTTTAAATAAGGTTACTTTTTGCCTCCCGACTTCCGAGTTACACGACATGTAGTATATTGTTTTGATGTTTTGATGGATGGTAAAAAAAAATTAAGAAAAAGAAGAAATCGACCGACCGACGCTTCCTCCCGATTTTTCACATTAATTTTTAAGGGCAACACAAGTTGTTCTTTTTGGCCCTTTTGTAGTTGAACAGGAAATCTAATTTATTATATCAAGGAGTGTTAAATGATTTGAACGGATTAAATGTTGAGGAATGAAACTTTTTCGTTTAGTATGCAGGATACATTGCAAGGTGTTACTCCTATGTGTCACGCCATCTGTAAAGTTACCGTATTCTCTGCAAATTCTGACTCACAATTGGATTAACTTTAATCGGCGTATGTCTTTGCCTCCGAATTCCCGAAGAGTCGCACCACCACCTTGCCTTGTGACCCTAACAAAAGTGCATTGGCTTATTCATATTTAACCCTTAACCTTAACTCGGGAAGCTGTACCTCATTTCCCATTTCCTCACGTACTGGGACGACTCCGGCAAGGGGGGTAAACGAGCAACACGTGCACGCGGAGACGAGCGGGCTGACAGCCCACGCTGCCCCGCACGGTTGCCCCGCACGGTTGCCCCCTCGCGCGCTCACCATGAAATTCTGTTAGGACAAGTGAACCACTGACTTAATTGAGCTACAATCATCAGCAAATTCATACAATTCTCCACGTACGGTGTTAATATGTGAATTGCCAAAGTTGGAGCCGCTGCCAAACCGCGCCCAAGTTCAGAGCGCTCGATGTTTCCCTAAGAACGGTTGTATGTGTTTGTGTAATCCTGTGTTCAAGGTGTTTGAACAGTTGATCTGGATTATAGCTGTAAATCCTCTCCCTTTCGGAGAAAAGTGCCTCGATTCTATGTAATATCTGAGATGTATTGAGACACAGGCTAGCAAATTATGGCCATCGTGTGTTGCCCCAAGAGGTTACCCGCAGCGGGGGTTGGGGGTGGGGTGAGGTTTGGGCGGGGGTGGGCAACATGGTCCCCCAGCGACATTTTGCATGTTTTTTTAATAATTGTTTTGTACAGTCTACGGTACTTCACAAGTGCCATCACTAAACAAATGGTACATTGACACCCTCCCCCTTCCCGCTTTAAAAAGAAAAATTAAAGACGATACAAAAAATGGGAAAAACCTTAACGTTTGCCTCCGTCCCCCCCCCCCCCCCCCCCCCGCTCAAAACCTGTCGCCAATGAATAAAGCAAAACAAACATTCTTGTTTATGAGATGACAGAGATGACCAAAGCTTGGCATCGTTTAGCACGGAAACCCAGCAGGGTATTCTGTCTGATTGGGTTATTCTGTTATTTTGAAATTTGAAAATAGGCCATGGCCCAGAGACAATTATATTTCGATTTCAGTGAGATGATGTTTTGCGGTCATGCGGCCAAGGACGGGTTACGGTGTGATCGCGGTAGATACAGACCGCCAGGCATCTAAAGGTCCAGCGAAATGAAAATTGTTCTCAGAGATATTTTGCGCCAAAAATATCAATGCTTCTGAACCGTGTAAGCATACAGGAATTGCTTTTTTTGTGTGGACTGGAAATAACGATTAAGTGTTCTTTTTCACTATTCAAAATGTTCAAGTTATTTCCTGACATGTGAGGACACTGTTGTTATGTTGTCATCAAAGAATTTGAGGGTTCTGGTTGGTTACAGTACAGACAACTCAAAATTTGACTTATTGTAGCAGTTTGTTCGCTGATGTTGCTCAATAACTGGCTACTAAACACACAAATAGAACAGAAACACAAACATTTAGAAAATTTGACTCCGGGAAAAGTAAATACAAACAAGCAAAGAAACAAACAAAAAATCAAACAAAAACCCCACAAAACAAGCCCTTATTTTGTTTATGCACAAATCAGCTTGTGGGACGTCACTCATGTGCTCATAAATATGTAAATTCAGCATAAAATCCAGGAGATTGCATAAAGCGACATAGGCCTGAACGCATTCAGAATGGCGAACCAAAAGGTTGAAAGTGGCAGTAAGCTGGACGTACAGATGCAGGGCGTGAGTTAACGTATTTTAAATTCCATTTCATGTGATCTTAAAAACTAAGAGAAAATTGTCCCGTTGGCACGCTGTTGGATGCGCTTCGCAGAGCATTCATTCAAACCTTCAACCGAAGCTGAAGGAACTTAGAATTTAGAGATGGGCTGATGGCTTCAAGAAGTCCGCCAGCCTTACTTTGCAGCAATCGGAGGAAACACGCTCATTTCCTGCACTCGATATTATATATAAGCATGGATCACACATTCTACACGCTGTTGTTAATTGATGACTTGGCTTGATGACTTATTAGCTGCGCCATATGCTGTAAAACACAAAGTCGTTGGTGATAGAATTAGAAAGCGCGTTCGAAGAGAATGGAAAATAGCCCTTACAAAAAAATCTCCCATGCAAAACCCCATGGGGAATTGCATGGTGAATAGGACACCATAGGAATCCGGGTGGAGGTTTTTGTTTTACAAAAATCTCCCATCCAAAACCCCATGAGAATTGCATGGTGAATTGGACACCATGGGAATCCCATCATGGGAAGTTTTTGTAAGAAAACTTTTTCCAGAACTTCGAGAGTCAGGATATAAATGGCGATTATTTGCAATTCACAAATTATCAATTGAAGATGCATACAGTGATTACGTTTCAATTACTCACAAAAATCTAAAGGTAAATGGTGAAATGCAGGCGCAGGTTGATTTGGGAATGCCATGAACTGAACAAAAAAAGGATATAAAAGCAAAACATAAAGACGGTGACAAAACAGACATTTGAAAGAACTCGCTTTTCTGTTGGTGTAAGGATCATGTATGAAAACACGGCCCAAAACACAAGCACCACAGGTTGTTGAAACATGGTGAGTGGTTTGCTTGTCGAGTAAACTCGACATTGGTAAGCAGCAGGGGTGCTGTGGCCTGTCCAATAAACTCGACATTGGTAAGGAAAGGGTTAAACTCGCCCGAATAAGAACAAAATGAACAATCGACAACAACGACGACAACGACAACAACTAGATTTTAGCATAGGATGACTACCCTCCCTCATCTCGGGGGCGGAGGGAGGGTGGTGAAGTAGTTTGACAGTGGAAACTTCGAGTTAAATAAACCGAAAACATAAAGACGGTGACAAAACAGACATTCATAAACAAACATCTGTTAAAACCCTCCTACTATTTAAAAGGTCAAAATCAGTCAAAATTTCCTTCCACCTCCCCTGCTATACCTTTTACACAGACATGATCAGATTACATGTGGTTTTGTACTATGGCAGGAGGGTCAAAAACAATCACCTTGACTGATTTTGACCCATACAACAACATGGCTCAGAAAGGTATGTTTGCAAAGGAGGGTTTTAATGAACTGATATACAATACTGCAAACAATCATAAATTATGTTGGTTTACCTTTGAAGATGCCATTTCATTTACATCTGTTACGGGTCATCTTAAATGTTTGAACCTCAATCAAGTTTGTGAAACATTAAAAAAGAAGCACTGGACTATGATACACCATAGGTGAAATACTATATGGATAAGACTATACCATTTTCAAACTTTTCTATAAGTTCCTCATGTGGAGTCTTTAACAGGTTCTCACCATAAAGCATGTTATGTGGGTTAATCGGGTGAGTGAAACTCCAGCACAGCCAGACAACTGGTTGTAATTTTTCTGCGGTTTTTAACTTTGCAGGCTTTTGCGTTGCTCGCAGCATGAATGGCAAACTGTCTCCTCAGATATTATCGGCTGAAGTTTTGAGGCGCACCTGTTGTGCTGCTGTTATGTTAGTTTCATGATTTATTTTTACACCTGTACCCAAATCATAGCACGAACGAGAAGAAAACGGTGTGTGTCTGATGGTGCCAGACCAACGTCTTGATTTAAAAGAAAAGAAACTTATACCTACAATAACGCATCCCCTGACACCAAGTATAAATACAGGAGAAACTAGAGCAGGATGTCTGTGCTTAACGAAGCGCAAATATCAGCCGGTTGTTCGTAGGTCACCAGACAATAACTATTGCTGACCACTAGGCGAACTTTGCTCTCAATCTTGAAACCCTCACATATTCTGCAATCGACACGGATTTAGCTGACCAAATGTTGCCGAAATCGACTGAAAAGATGTGGGAAAAGAACCATGTTGCATGTTTGTCAGAAAATGACCCCTGCTGACCACTAGTGACCTTTGACATAAATCTGTAAGGATCATGTATAAAAACACGGCCCAAAACACACAGGTTGTTGAAACATGGTGAGTGGTTTGCTTGTCGAGTAAACTCGACATTGGTAAGCAGCAGGGGTGCTGTGGCCTGTCCAATAAACTCGACATTGATAAGGAAAGGGTTAAACTCGCCCGAATAAGAACAAAAAAGAACAATCGACAACAACGACGACAACGACAACAACTAGATTTAAGCATAGGATGACTACCCTCCCTCATCTCGGTGGCGGAGGGAGGGTGGTGAAGTAGTTTGACAGTGGAAACTTCGAGTTAAATAAACCGAAAGCATTAAGCATACATTCAGGCTATTTTTTTCTTAGCGTACACATGTAGGCCTTTATCCATTACCTCATTCCTATTCCCCTTGACACCACCCTAAATGTTAACCATGAAAAAACAACCTCCAAGTATTAATTGGCTTTTCCGCAAAGTTGCGGAAAAGCCTTTGTTTTTGTTCAGATATTTTTGTTCTTTCTTTTGTTCTTTTTCTTTTTTGGTACCTGGTCCAATAGACTTTGTACACGTTTCCTTCATATATGTACTTTTAACAGAAAACAACGTCGTATTTCCATAAAACTTATATGAAGACCTCATATAGTTAAAACGTGTCCCGAACATAGCCGTCATGATGACGTCATCAGGGTCACGTGACGTCATCTTAAAGGTGCATTTTTTAAGGGCCCCACATCTAGAGAACCGTAGGTCCGATTGACTTAAAAGTTGCTATTTTGGGTAGGCCGGTATGTGTTATTGACTAGATTTAAGCATAGGATGACTACTAGGATGACAGTTATAGATGGAAATTGACGTGAAGTCATGATGACGCCATCAATGTTCTAAATTTCATTCTACTCTCTAAATTCTACACTGTAATTGATCAAATTGACTCTAAATATGACACAAACCAAGACCACGTTGCAAGTGTTTGTTTTGACAAGTGCCATTGTGATGACCTCATCATTGATCACGTGATTATTAATCACACCATCTTAATTAAAGATGCATACTTTAAGGTGCTATATCTAGAGAACCGTAGATCTGATTGGGTTCAATCTAGGTACATGTATGCAAGTAGATAGACAAGGATATAGATGTAAATAAATAAATTTAAAATATGTGTGACATCATAGTGACGTCATCAAAGGCATAATTTCTTGAATTATAGTCCGATTGTCATGAAACTCGGTGGGTAGGTACATTTGTCACTAGTAAGCACAATTCGAAGTGACATTATAAAAATAATGCGGAAAAGCCCTATGTTCTGTTCATCGAAGAGACATAGAACTCTAGTTCTTTTCTTTTTGTTGTTGGTTTGCAGTTGTTGGTGTATGCACCGGCGTGGTTAACAGCATGTTGTTCAAGGCGTGTCTGGACCTATTCGGAAGCAACATTTTGGCCGAGTCGTGGACATTCACGCTACTTGGTGTTGGCGTAGGAATCTCAGTAGGCCCCACTATGGCAGGTACGTGAATCACACTCCATCATTTCAGTAAAGTGGTTATAATAATTGATAGTCCCAGTTGTAGTTTGTAGACTTCGGTGTCAGGTCTGTGTGTCAAGTGACGATTTTTTGTCAAGGATGTCCGTAGATTCCATAAGGTTTTTACTCCTCCCGAGAACTGCATGCCAAGCGCTTTCTGGGAGCCTGTGAGGAAGGAAAGAAAACAAATATCAAAAGAACACCCAAAACAAACCGGAAAACAACCAATAAACAAAATTGTCTGTAGTTTACTTCGTCGTCGAAAGGGATCCGAACGCACCATTGCCTGCTTTACGGCCGGTGTAGCGTGAATTTCAGTCACTATGAAATACGGGCTCATTGGTAGTATAGCGCAGGCCTGAGTAAAGATAATTAGGGGAGTGGGCAGTCACGTGAGAGGGTTTAACCAATAACCAATTGACCACGATCCTACTCGAGTTAGTTTGGTCGATTACCCTCATCAATATAGCATTCGTTTCCAGAAAATGGAGTTATAGCACAGCAGTTTCCGAGAGCCTGTAAGAAAAAAATCACAAGGCGCAATCCGGTGTGGCCGGAACCCACCAACTCCTGCTTACGTAAGAAAGTCTAAATTTAGTTTACAGATCATTCCGGAGGCAAATTGTTATGTTTTAGCTAGAGTGGCGATTGGTTAAGATTTTTTAAACGTATATACCGCTACATAACACTCAACGTCTAATCTGTCATGTTTTGGCATGAATACAAAACTTGCATATGTACACGTGTTGTCTAGCAAAACATATATGGAAACAATAGACACTGCAAATTATGATGGTGATTGCGGTGTATCCGGGGGGGGGGGGGGGGGGTGGACACGGGGACCAACCTCTCCTAAATGAACATGTCGCCTTTTTTAGAATTACGAAAAGAGGAACGCCCCCTACATTTCATATCAGGCGTCAAGCGTTTTAATATAAATCAGTTATTTGACACTGCGACCCATTCACAATCGCCTCACTTTCTTCTCAATTGGGTACACATTTTACGAGAATTATTCAATTTTATACCACCGCCATTCAACATCTACAAGCCTGGGTGTTGGAATTACCGGTATGAGTATTGCTGTTGCATTTTGGTGTTAATTTAATGATCTTTCGCAATAACCAATATCTGAATACGATATGGAAAACCCCTAAAGATCATTTCTTGTATATATGAATACCTGTATTAAAAAAAGAAGAAGTAAGCATTATCGATATGAGTTTGTTTTTGCATTCATTAGGGGACCTTAGACAATAGAGGACAATAGGGTCCCCGATTGAGAAAGGTCCCCATTTAAAAATCGTGTACAAAACCAATGAGGGCCCTTGCCAAAAAGTTAAAGTATGAACAAAAGGAGGACAATAGGAGGTCCCCGATTGCACACACTTGGCTGAGTTTATAACTTTACTACACATTTTTCAAAAGTTAGAGGGGTTTTATGTAAGTGCATGTAAATAAATCTGACGTTTGTATATCTGGAAAAAGGAGGTGTTTAAATATAGTATCGTCTTATCGAAAGATAAGTGTGGAGGACTCGAAGTCCAACCAAAGTTTAAAGAACACAATCGATCAAGATTCTGGCATATTTGCACTGCTGAGTGTTAAAACGCCACCTTATTTATTTCCACCGCTATTTGCCAACAACCGCAAAAAACATCATATACTGAACAAATAAGACAGATTATGTGATTAAAACGCAGAAGTGGGACAAAGTCAACCAAGGTTGTTGGTAAAAGACGGTTGTTCGTCTGCCCCAAAAACTTGGGGTCCAACTGACTAATCGATAAACATCGCGGACTCTGCCTTCATTTCTCGAAAGAGAATATGAAACTTTTACCCGAATTTGGCAATACAGTTGAACGAAATATGTTCGGCTGAACTATTTGTTTTTGCTTTGCCCAGCCGTGGGTGTTGAAAACGAAAGAAGTTTTACAGATGACAAGTTTATTTGCTACGTCACTTGTTGTTCATGCACTCAAACTTGTCATAATTCACTTGAGCAAACGTAAGTTAAATAGTTGTAATCAGATTTTAAAAGGAACCAAAGTTCAGTGTGGCAGTCGGATTGTAAAACAAATAAGGTTGACGTCTTTAATCAACTGACGACCGATAAAGATGTGGGTTAAAACTGCGAGCTTTTGCTGACCATTTTCTTTGTGTGAGGAATTTGAACTTTTGAGGAATATCACACAGAGAATAGTCATGCTTTATACTGTTATCCTGTACAGTTTAAACGAAGAACAGATTTTGATAGTTGGCAAAAAACTGATTCATATACGTCTCTCCCCGTGACGTATTGTCCAATTATGTAGCCGCGAGAGCCACACGTCCGTCAAGATCGGCGAACTTTTGTCGGACCATAGTCTCTGATCTGATTGGTTAATAATACGTCTAGGGGCGGGGCTGAATGAATTGGTCCGTTCACTCACTTGCATTACAGAGTTAACATTACCATCTGGACACGATGTTTCCCATTGTTCAGGACATCAAACTTGCAATTCTAAAATTGAAATTGTGCACTGAGTCTTGCGTGTATTGGCTTGTTTGTTTTGTTGTTACTTTAAAGTGGTCTTCGTAAGTACAATATACATTGCGTATCTCGTGTAATACCGGTACGTTTACTTTAAATGGAAAAACTCCTTTTATTTATGTGAACTTGACTCCACGATTTCGAGGTGCATTTCATAATCATGTCAATGCTAAAAACATGAACTTTTGACCTTAAGCCTCTGAAACTTCATTTTGGGGAACAGAAAGAAGTCGCAAGGAGCCAAACCCGGCGAGTATTAGGGGTGGGGAGCGACGATTGTGTTGTTGCGGGCGAGAAACTCGCGCGTTTTTAACGCGCTGTGAGCGGGCGCGTTGTCATGTTGGAGCACCCAATTGCCAGCGCGCTACATTTCAGGCCGTTTGCGCCAAATGTTCTCCCTCAGACGCCTCAAAACGATGCAGTAGAACTCAGCGTTGACAGTCTGACCCTGGGAAGGAATTAACGGTGCACAACCCCGCGAATGTCAAAGAAAACGATGATCATGCTCTTGGTTGCGCTCCTGAACCGACGCGCCTTCTTCGGTCTTGGACTGCGGACTCTTCCACTGCGAAGACTGCTGTTTAGTCTCTGGGTCGGAGCCGTAGACCCAACTTTCGTCACCACTGATGCTCCTCGACATAAAATTTGGGTCATCCCGAGCCTGTTGACGGAGATTCTTGCAGACTTCGACACGGTGCTGCTTCTGCTCAAGTTTCAGGTCCATTGTGAAATCTCAAATGCGCACGTACCAGTGGTCACAAAAATGCGTGTAACACAGGTGCTGATCAAGCGATGTAAGTTAGAATACTTACGAAAGTTATTGCTAACACCTGCTATATGCACATTACTGTGCTGCGCTCCGTTCGTTCGCTCGGAACTTTGTGATCGCACCTCGTAAAAGGCAGATTTACTCTCATATAATTTGGAACGTTTAAACGAAACGTTCTCGCACGTTTAAACGTAAACCGTGACACTTCACCAATGGTCTGTTTCTCGTTGGCATACTGAAAACAACATCACTCAAGTTAGGTTGATACTGTGTGAAATACGGGAAATAATTGTGGATCGTTACCCAACCCAACCCACACAGTCATGTAAACGGGTGCAATCGTGGACCTCCCATTGTTCCTCTTTTGTTTATACTCTAACTTTTTCGGAAGGCCTCCCATTGGTTTTGTACACGATTTTCAATCGTGGACGTTAGGTCAAACGTGGACCCCTTTGTCTAAGCTCGAATTCTTTTGTCCTAGGTCCACGATTGCCGGCATATACAAACTCAACCCAACCCAACCCAACCCAACCCAGCCCAACCCAACCCAGCCCAACCCAGCCCAGCCCAACCCAGCCCAGCCCAACCCAACCCAGCCCAACCCAACCCAACCCAGCCCAACCCAACCCAGCCCAACCCAACCCAGCCCAACCCAGCCCAACCCAACCCAGCCCAGCCCAACCCAGCCCAACCCAACCCAGCCCAACCCAACCCAGCCCAGCCCAACCCAACCGCACTGAGAAATCATGGGGGTTAAATTTACCCAATTGTTGGTGAAAACTGCAACTACCCAAAATTTGGGTAAATCTATTTGAACACAACCGGATGAGAGTTTGTTTACCCAAATGTTGGGTAGTTGCAGTTTTCACCAACAATAGGGTAAATTTAACCCTCATGATTTTTCAGTGCGACTGAAATTATGTTGTACAGAGCAGGCTGACCGTAGTCGCGAAAATGGAAAATGTAGGGTCCCTTTTGAAACGTTTTGACAGAAGTAAACAAGTATTGGTTGTTTTCATCCATTTAAACGTGCTTAAACAAATTGTCTTAGTTTATTTTGAAAAATCTATTTAAATTTGCCTAGTCAGCTTCCCTTGTGGATTGTTTGGCGAATTATAATTTAAAAAGTCGCATCCTCATTGACTGATCCCCACAATGTCGCCTCCCAGGTTTTATCGTGATTGGGTGTGACCCCTGGCTATACGGCATTCTGGGTTTATGACTTCTGACAAGCGCCTACCCGAGCAAAGATTTGGGAGACTGCCAACATAGCTCAGTTGGTAGAGGGCCGGTATGGTATTCCGGAGGTCACAGGTTCGAATTCCGCTCCTGCCAGTTTCTTTGTTCACTTTGAAAATGTATTCAAGTCTATCTAGTCAGTTTCCCTTGTGGATTGTTTGACTAATTAAACAAACTAAATTTGGTTACATTTGGGCTGGTACATAATTGCCAATTGTGATTAACAAGGATTTTTGGTGACATGTCTTTATGTTCTTTCTGCAGGGGCGGCCTATGACTATACGCAGAAGTTCGACATTGCCTTCTACGTGGGAGGGGCCATGTTCATGGTCGCCTCCATCCTCACGCTCATCATTCCCGCCCTTCAGAAATACAAGGGTTGGATCCCTCAGGTCATCACCAAGAATGACAGCAGCTCATCCATGGCCACCGCCAGCACGGAGACGATGGACACCGGAGAGGAAATCGTGGAGGAGTACGTGTGGGTGGTGTGAGTTTTCGCCCACACTGTAAAAAGTGTGCGCACCTCATGCACATAGATATCAGTATGGGGTACTCACACAAAGAAACAATAGGGGACAAAGTACCCCACAGGTTGATCTTTGTTGGAGTGGTGCCCCACAGAAGAGATTGTAAAAAAAAACTATTGAGGAGAGGAATAATGGGAAGGACAATAGAAGTACCCCATAAGTCGCTAGGTTAGTCGGGTGTGCACGTGAAGTTGTTGCAGGCGCAACACATCCAAGGGCGATTAATTCCCTCATGAATGGGATCCCTTCGAAAGCGGAACACTCGAAAAGGACCAAACACCGAACAAACTGGCATTGAAGTGTTTACATGGAAATCTTTCTGGTGTAGTGTCTTAAACTTTTCCAGGTCGGTGCTTTGTGGATGTAAACCACACAAATTCGTGGGTGATTGTCTTAAAGAAAATGGTGCCAGATCCTGCAAGGCAAGGGTACCAGTGATGCATATCGGTTCTTCCTCCAAGTGGTGATTATTTTTGCATTATTAGGCCTACGCTGTACAATGCATACTAAAGATTCCAATCAAAAGTGTATGGAGATCTATATTAGTAGCATTTACCATACATGGGTGATTCGTATATGATATTTTCTGTGTAACTTGGTATTCAGTTGTGGAATATAAATCAGAGTATTTTGATATTTTAATATGCGCGTTTCATTGCGTCGTGATTGGCCTATGTTAGGCTATTTTACACCAGAAGTGCCCATACAGCAGTTAATAATGAGATAGATGACACGTGACTAAAATGCCACAGGTTGAAATTTCCAACAAAGCGCATTATAGTTATTGTCATATAATTACCATTACCGGTATATTATAGCGCTGTGACACATGGCTGTTGTGAACACTTAATGAGAGATATACGAAATACCTCACTACAGATTACAGTGAAATCATCTTTATCTCAGTGTTGCCTCAGTGCACCAAATAAAATTATAGTGTGACAAAAATCTGCCTCATTAAATTAATTGAATGGATAGAGGAATCCCACAAAGACGAGTTTGGCGCCGATCTGCGCACTTCCGCGTTTGAAAACAAGGATCTCAATGTCACAGTACACAACTTTATACTAATCGAGCGCCTGCCTTTTATGGCCTGAATAATTCCTGCATGAATGAATGTGCTGAAAAGCGTTGTTTTGTTTGCCACTGACATTCTCGCTTTCAAATTGCAAGTGCGCAGAAGGGGTTAATGTGAAATTCCTCTATGGCCAGTGCAGTTTTAACACAAGCGAATTCAGGTTGTGCTTAAGGGCACTTGAAATTCCATCCAAATAATATGTAATCAATGCATGCTGCATATTACCACACAGATTAAGCCTGTGTAACTACGAACAATACAACTACCTCCGACACCTGCAACGCCAAAAGGCAATGAGCAGAGACAATGATATTGGATTTGGTTTTTTTCTTCGAAATTTCCTTTTGTGTGCCCAAAATGCCATGTGTTCGATGTCTATAGTTCAATTGTCTGGAAGTGGAACGATACAGAAAAGACAGCAGGGATGTATACCTTTCATTCACTCCGGATAAGCGCTGCATTTGCTGTTGCCCATGGCCACGATATCTATTGTATTCAAAAGCAAATAACTTCAAGAGGAAATACGTTGCACGTGGCCACAATGCATAATCATGGTCAGTACTGATAACAGGAACTCGTGGGTCATTCTTTTTAAAAGTTCAGCAGACAATATGCGCAGCATGTAGCCTGAACTTGTCTTTAAATACGAATTGCAACAATTGTTTTGAGTTTGGTTTCCTGCTGGAACACAAGTTCACATCGGCCCTAGCAACTTAATTTAACCCCTTGCGTACGGATGACGCCATATGACGTAAACAAGTGCCACCAGGCCGAATGTGACGCCATTGGCCGCCGTTTGTGTAGTTTCAATCCATTGTTGGATTATTGTTTATGTCACGCTTGACTGCACAAACACATTGTAGCGGTTCGATTTGGCTGCCAGAACCGCTGCATGCAACATCCCGACGTCTCCCGTATAGGGGTTTTAAGCTGGCTCCATGTGTGTTATGATGCAACGGCTGATCCGGGGGGGGGGGGGGGGGGGGGGGGGGAGGGGTTCAAAGGGGGCCATGCCCCCCCAAAAAAAAAAAAAACCAATAAAAAAAAATAACTAACGTCGCCAAAAGGCAGCCACTGCGTACACCCACATACAAAAGAAAACGGAGTAAAAGAAAGGGTACAAAAAAACCTCCGTTTTATCTGTGATATTTGTGCACGTTTTGTTTTGGACCCCCAAAAAATGTTGTTCTGGATCCGGCCTTGTTAGGATGGGGATCTTTACCTTGGCCACACAGGGAGCTATAGACAAAGACAGCTGCATTCTTTGCTGAGATCTTTCTGGTGGGGAAAACAATTATTGGAAAAACATTATTGGCATGGGTCCTGAACTTTTTAACAGGGATTATTGAAAAAAGTATTGGCAGGAAACTTGTTTTTATTGGACTTTTTTGCAAAACTTATCTTAAATTGGCTTCTTTGATTGCATTGATATCGCAGTGTAAACATATGTCGTTGGCCAGTATGATCAAAATCAATGGCTGCCATATGTTATATCATACATGATGTGTTAAGCACAATATAAAAACGTATGTTGGTGTTGGACCAGACTTTTTTAACAAAAGATACCTCTGATTTAATAATACTCGTGACTGGGCAACTAAAACATGCAAGTGCACAGACCGCTTGTCGTCCGAGCAAGTTGTATGAAACTACAATGTCTTCCAATGAATTTAGTACCGGTACTGCGTGTTCATTTTTACCCATGGCGGTAAAGATATGTCGTATTATACATGCCTAGGTAATAGACCGATCCATTAAGCCCCTCCCTTTGACACATTGACCAATCACAGCACCATCTCCATACGTCAGTCACGGACGTCTGACTGTCTGTTGGACCCTGGTCGCGGCTGTGATTGGCCATTATAGCAACGAGGGTGGGGCTTAATGGATCTGTCTATCTTGTGATGGGGTTGAATTTATTAGCATGCTTTTCGTCAATGAGATGAATATTCCATAAAATAGTCTGGCTCCCAGAAGTGAAGACTCCCTGACTCTTGACAGTTGTATGCAGTTACAGATCTGTCAAGGGACAAAGTTAGTATACATTGCATAGAGTTTCATGTCCGTTTATTAGTTTACTTACAGCAACAGTTTACCTTATGGCAGTAAACAGTTTCGTTGGTCCTCCGTTTTGAGTGTGTTTACAGTTTTAAAGCTAATCATAGTTAATTAATGGCTGTATTCTAGTTGACTTATTTCCTTTTTGCTCAACGGTGTGCCGGTGATCCAAATTCGTACTTTGGAATTAAGTTGGTTCACTTGATATTCTCACGGTGGCTAGAATTACGGCTTTGGAATCTGATCGTAGCGGTCGATCACCTTAAAGGGGGGGAAGTATGAGTTCCCGTATTCCCTCCCAGCTCCCCGTGACGACAGTGCAGAATATCCGATGTTCATGTGCAAAAGGTACAAAGCACGGTGCTTAAAGCACTGGAGATAATGAAAATAGGGAAATCTGCTGAACCGTCTCAAGTACCAATTTTAGTGACTTTGGGCATATAAAATCGGATATTTTGTTTGCAGTGCATACTTGAACTGGGATGACTAACCACAAATCTTGCTTGATTGATAGATTGTATTGTTAAGATGTATAGTGATGGTGCAACGGCAGAGTTGTGTAATATTGGTGTTGCTTGATGGCCCCAAAAACATTTGCAACCAATATTCTTTGGCTGTTGAGTGCAGCATTTGTTTTGCACACCTTTTGCCAGCGAAGTGCAATTATTAATTACACACGATAAAATGAGCTGTGTGTGTATTTTATGTACAGTATTTTAGTGTATATTATGTAAAGAATTCGAGATATAGAAAGTGAGGTGTTACTAAGAATTGAGCACTGTGGTATAAGATGATTGTATTTGTATGAGAAATTTGTCAGTTCTTGAACAAATATTGTACGTCACCATTGCTGATCATCATATGCATATCTACTACTGATGTTGGTCATGTATCTAATGCTGTATAATACGACGTGATTAATTTTCTCCAGTGCTATTCAAGCATCTGTGTATTTTTGTGTTCCTTTTTATCTTAGCAAAACTAAATATTGTGGCATTTTCGCACAAATTATTACGTAGTCTAACACGAGATATAGCAACCTCGTGGTCATTTTAAATAGATGCTCAACATTTCCGCTCAAAAATGATTCTAATAATTTTCATTTTAATGGTAT
This sequence comes from Hippasteria phrygiana, assembly GCA_037893225.1. Taxonomy (NCBI): domain Eukaryota; kingdom Metazoa; phylum Echinodermata; class Asteroidea; order Valvatida; family Goniasteridae; genus Hippasteria; species Hippasteria phrygiana. The sequence goes on from JAZGUH010001021.1 coordinate 302,873, forward strand.
AGTATTATAGAGACGTATTTGTTTAACGTACACGTTATTTTGTCTTTGAAAGAAAGTCTTTTTAACAATATAATTATAATGTAATTAATGTTTATGTTAAGAAAGTATAGAATGATAAATGATCAACAGTTTTGCACAACTCAGTTTAGATTTCTACAGACCGCAACTTCTTGATGAATGTTTAATTATAGGATTATTTCGAAATATCGCGAAGTTAGTTTACTCCTGGTTTTCGAAATGGCCAGTAGCGTATCCAGCTTTTTATGACACCTCAAAGGCCGCCGGGGGGGGGGGGGACCCCCCCCCCCCCCCCCCCCGCTGGATACGCCACTGGAAATAGCTATGGTTATTGTGGTCCAAACGTTCAATAGGCTGTAGATATTATGTTTTATGTGTTCGATATAGCTATGGCTATTAGGTCCTATTGTCTAAGTGTTCGATATAACTATGGTCTGAGTGTTCGATATGACTATGACTGGTCTGAGTGTTCGATATGCCTATGGCTATGGTCTGAGTGTTCGATTTGACTATGGCTATGTTCTGAGTGTTCTATATGACTATGGCTATGGTCTGAGTGTTCGATATGACTATGGCTATGGTCTGAGTGTTCGATATGACAATGGCTGTGGTCTGAGTGTTCGATATGACTATAGCCATTATGGTCTGAATGTACCTATTTGACTATTGCTGTTATGCGTAGCAGGCATCTTTCGAGCGTTTTGTGGTCATTCAGCAGTGGCGTATCCAGTGGGGAGGGGGGGGTAGGGGGAAGGGGGAAAACATGCCCCCTGGCGTCATAAAACAAAAAGAAATAGTGTTTTAAAGACGGTTTTAAGACGATTCAGACATTGTTTGCCCTCCCTGGCACAAACAGCTGGATACGCTACTGTTTAGCAGTAGGCCCTATATAATTGTATAAGCACAGACATTACCCTCTATACGACGAGTGATACACATAAGGACAGTAATGGTTGTACTGTCATATCATCAGTAAGTCTTTTGCGTGTTAAATTTGATTAAGATCTGCTACATTGTGTTTTTATACCGGGGTAAAAAAAAATAATACCCTCGCGTATATTAAATTTGAATTCACGTCACTACACGTAAACGCACTGTTATGTGACGTGTTTCAAAGAAGCCGACTCTCTGGAATAGTCTGTTGCCTTTTTGCCATTCTCACCCATTGTGAACAATGTATTGGTGCTGGCCGTCTCACATGCAACTATGCAAGAGCTTGCCCCAAACCATGTGATCTAGCATCAGTATCTTTAGTGCGGAGGTTCAAAGGCTTTGTCAGAAATTTCAACTTGTATTCTATTTTAATGATACATGCAACTCATAAACGGCTTGAAGTCACGCCATTCTAATTACCATTCTAATTGTCTATGACTGCACAAAAAAAACTGTTGTCGTTTTTACCTTGCACAAATGCATTTTACGTTGTAAAGTAAAGTTGGTTTATTTAGTTTCTTTATCAGGAGTTAAGTAAAAGAGATGAATATGTAAAAGAGGTTGACAGTATATTGAAATTATTATTATTTAAAGTTCTTAATTAGTGAATGATATTGATATTTAGAATCCAAAAGTCGAAAATCTTTTTAATGATGTTGACTTCTGACTCGACTTTTATCTGTAATTATTAACAGAAAAAAATTATCTCAGATTTACGGTAGGCCTATGGCATGGTAGATATATCACATTTTTGGAGAAAAAAATTCCTAGAAGATCATTCCATCTTTAGAAAATCCTGACTCATAATATTTGGGGATGAGTGTTATTTTCATCAATAGTCTGAAAAAAAATGCTGCTTTGAGTATTTTATCACTATTGTTACATAGTTAGAACAAAATAAATCAAGTTTCTAACAAATGCTGTGTGTTGTGAAAATTACTCTTTGTCGTGTACTAAAAGGATGTAGGCACCCTATCTCTCAAAGGTAAACAGTTAGCATGGCCATTTTAGCTTTCGGCGAAATTGAAATTTTCATAAATTACTCACTTCATTATTATACAATACATATCGCGCCACCCCATTTATATAGGAGATACTGTTAAAATCCATGGTTTTCTTACCAGAAACAATTAAAACAGAAACAAACATTTAAAACACTTTTGTATTTAACTTTTAATTATCATTTGTGCCACTTCAAAGGAATAATAGCGCACAGTGGCTATTCAACAGTTAAAATATATAGGCCTATCGATCAAGATTATTGTATAGCCCCAATTTTGACCTGAATATGACACGAGTGAAAAACGATGACTCGCTTTAAAATATAAAATTACCGATGAGAAACTAGATTTAAATGAACGTGTTCAAGTTACCATTTTATATTTCCATCCAAAGATAGATATCGGGAAACAAGGCATCCTGTCTCGCATAATGTGGCAAAGGTATACCAGTACAATGTCTATTACACCAGGATGTTTAAGGTTCGGTATACATTACGGTCAAGGACGTCTTTTCTGTCTAAAGCCGGTCTTTGAAATGTGACTTGTGAGTGGCGACAGGTTAAGTCATAAATCCGTTAAGCGTGCAATACCAGCCACAAAACCATGCAAAGTACATTACTGTCTAATCCCAAAGGAACACATACATAGCTGAAGAACACTATATAAAAAAAAACCACGAACAAATAAACGAGCAAACAAACCCACTCGCCCACCCACACACCCAAGTGTGTAAACACCTTCAATCGGGGACCTCCTTGTCCCCCTATTGTTCATACTTGAACTTTTTGGCAAGGACCCTCATTGTTTTTTGTACATGATTTTCAAACGGGGACCTTTCTCAACCGGGCACGCTATTGTCCTCTATTCTTAAAGGTCCCCCATTGAATGCAAAAACAAACCCACCGACTCACTTTGAAAAAGCAAATTAACTGCAACTGAGTTTGAGAAGAGGTCAAAAGAGTGGACAATTTGAAAACCAAAATATTGACCACCAGAGCACCGTATCTGCGCTATGTGATAACCTACAGCGTAAAGAACGTACAACTGTCATTTAAATGAGATGTCATTTTGCAGTAATAGAGATTCATCATGACCCTGATTTTGATGATGTCTATTTTACAGATCTAATAAGCAGTAAAGCACCCGGGCGCAGAGATCACGCTATTTTCAGACTGATCATCAGGAGAACTTGTTTAAATTACGCGACAACTGAAATCTGTCGCAAAGAGGGTAGCACAACTATAGTGGTGAAATACTCTTAAGATCACAAGCACAAAGATTCCAGACTGGTAAAATCACACACTGCTCTGAAATCCCGGTTCAACTCATTGGTTCCAAGGTCTGAGTGAAAAATTATACATAACGTGTAATATTTACGGAGATATGTGGAAAACCGGAAGCACTGGTATCCGAACATTCAGACTGGCGCCGCACACAGCGCACGCTGTATGCAATCAATAAGCGCTACAGACCGAGGGCACCAATCTGAATTTTCCAATCTTTGCAACGGACTAACTTTTCCGAACCTAACGGCGTCCCCGAACCGACTTTCGTCGTCAATGGTTTTCAAACAAACGGCCCATTTTCCAGGGATGGTCTTGTACATTATTCCACCTTTGAATGATCTTTCCCACCACAGCAATTTTAGGACGAACGTGGTCTTTTTTGTAGCACAGTTGGGCACCTCCTATAGGAAATGAGTCCCTTTATTCAGCCGTATATAAAATTGTGCCCTGCATTCGTCTCGTGCCAAACTTAAGGTGTGCATTTACGGGTAAAGGGCCGGTAACACTGACCACGATAACGACGACGATAACGAAAACGATGAGAATGAACGCCATTGATTGGTGGAATTGTCGCGCGTATAATACCGCGCGTTCCATCTACCAATAGAGAGCGTTTATGCGCATCGTTTTCGTTTTCGTTATCGTTATCGTGGCCAGTGTGACCGGCCCTTAATACGGGAATCGGGTACCCGATTGAAAAAGGCACAGGTACCCGGTTATCCGTTAAAGAAATCAATCCCAAAAATTTAATCTAAGAAATTGCCGTTCATATTGTTCGTATAGGTCCGCATGTTACAGGTAGTGTACATGATTGGTCATTGCTGCAATTTTCAGAAATAGGCGGATTTGGGGTTAGTATTTTATACTAAAATAAGTTTTGCGTTCTTGGATGGCGAAAAAACAAGAGAAAAACGGCGTTCGTTTTCAAGCGTCGGGCGGCAGTTAACTGGATTTGTTATAGCGCCCTCCTGTAAATAAGTCCAATTTTTGTAAACAGGATCGTTTTTAATTGTCACATAACTACGCGAGCCGACTGGTTATAATCAGTCGCTTCGGTACACTACGCGACACACACTTGTACAATAATCCGTTTTCGGATTGTTACAACGCGGACTAACTACATTCGGTCAATAGCGGGCAGTATTTTTAAAAATCCGTTATTTTTTTAAACGATTGTTACGCGGAACAATCCTTGGAAAACGATATAAATTTCAACTTTTCTTGAAAACGACAGCACACCAGGTGCCATCATTTCACAGGATGATTGAGATTGCTACCTACAGTCTAGTAAGGTATTTCGTAATAATTCAGTAAAACAAATTGGAGCATTACCAATCGTGTACACTACGTTTAAATACCACCACATCGGTGCATCAATGCAGCAAGATGCAAGTGCAGTACGCTCTATAGCTTTTAATACGGTGTTTACATTTGTGCAAGCATCATAAATCTGTTTTGTTTTTCCATGTACCATGGTTTTCATTTTGAAAACTGCCCATAAATGACATTCAAAAACGTTCCTTCAATTGTCTAAGAAATTACTAAGTATCTTATTTCGGTCACGGGTACTCGATTCCATAATCTGAACCCGGTTCCTGACTGGCGGGTAGTCGGGTACTTGGTTCGAATGCGCAGCCCTATGCCAAACTTGTGTTAGCTTTAATTTCTGTACACTTCGTTCTGGCTTTTTTTGGGCCCAAACTATAGCATAAGGGCCCCAGTGGCAACTGGGATGAAACTTCTGGGGGAAAGTAAAGAAGTTCAAATAGGAGGGGGCACCTGGGGGAACAGACGTCATTGCAGTTACGCCACTGTGATGGGCCCCTTCCTCCATGGCTCAACTGACCCGCAGGAGCCCAAAGGCCCTTTTAGGCACCAGCATTCTTTACTCCTTTTTTCAGTTCGTTTGAAAACGACTGTACCAAGTGACCCGGAGCGCTGGTTTGGGAAGATGCATATCTTTCACGGCAATTGGTTATGGCTGACCGTGTCCCCGATAACATCCGTTGCAAACAATGGGACTTTAACCCTGAGATAATTACCGCGCCCCGCTGTTTATAATTATGCGCTGTCATATACTTGTGAACTCACGCACTTGCGACGTGCAATGTGTTTTTGTTTGTTTGTTTGTTTGTTTGTTTGTTTATGTTTGTTTGTTGGGCTGCTAATTGGGGTGTTTGTTCATTCATTTGTTAACAATTAACCACAAACAAATAACTATATGTTATGGTGCATAATTGTTATGATAGGGTATATAGTGGTGAAAGGCCCGTCACCAAGGGGGGGGGGGGGGCGGTGGGGGGGGGGGGGGCAGGGGGGGGGGGGGGCTGGTGATTAATTGGCCCCATCTGTCAAACCATAAGCATAAAGTTGTGTTTTTTCTTGTGATGTGGCCCCCATATCAAGCACTGTGCCCCCCCCCCCCCCCCCCCCCCCCCAATGCCTGGAGCTGGTGACGGGCCCGCCTGAGTGGTGGGTCGGTGACATATTTAGGCATAATCTATTTTGCTCCCAAGATGGCTAGCTGTTTGTGTTTGATTGTATATGTTTGTTTTATTTTTTTGGTGTATTTTTATTTATTTGCAGTGGGTTAGCTGAATACACATTGAGGCTGCACTGTAAAAATGTTGGGTAAAAAAATGATGGGCAGTACCATTTTAACCACACTTTAACCAACAATTGGTTTGTGCATTGCTGTGGTTATACAACAGTTGGTAAATTACATGAAAAAAAATTCCCAACTACGACGGTGTAAGAAATTTCCCAAAGGTTGAACATGTTAAGACAGACCTTTTTTTATGCTGTCACTATCTTTGTCTTGTTCCCTGCATGCATTAGCAGTTATGAATAGTGATTCCAATTATTGAATGAAGGTGCCAGACTATTTTTCCTTCCAGCCTCAGTTTGGTTACATTGATTTTAATAGGAGAAAAACAAAATGGCTGTACCATGATAAAGGTCTATTGTACCAACTTTGGGTATTGCCCAACTTTCTAACAGTGTGACTTCCATGTACACTTCGTTCCCATGGAGCATGCAAGACTCGCGACTTCACAGTCACTTTTTAGCACTATTACGTCTCGGTACCGAACACTGACTATAGTCTAGCGACAGATCGACCCTTTAAAACTTACCTTTACCCTATAATGTAAATCATAGACTGATCGCAAGTTGACGTCAACGTTTTCGATATTATTTAGGTCATCAGGTTTCTAATAACTAAATTTTTTTTTTTACTTTTTATTCACAAGACCATATTTGTAGTTTCCAAGCTCAGCCCTTAAAGGTATATGCATCATTTGCAAACATACAAAACAAAATTACTGAACTATTACAAAATACCGTAAATAGCAGTCTCAAGTATCCTGTGAAATCATGGCACCTGGTGTGCTGTCTTTTTTAAGAAAAGTGGAAATTTATGTCGTTTTCCAACGATTGTCGGCCGACAATCGTTGGGAATAGTCTAGTTCTCCGACCTGATAATTCCCTGACGTCTATAAATTGCTTTTTTTTGTCTAAAATATGGTCAGACTACTAGAACAGAATTGTTTTCTCTCTACGCAGACTACGGTTTTTCCAGCATAGTACTATATACAGTTACAGACAAAATCTTAAACAGTTTAGTGTTGCAGAATTTGCTAGCACCCTAGAAAATACGAACCCCCAAATCCATTTATATCTGAAAAATACAGCAAAAGCAATTGTATACTACCTTTAATAATTCAGAAAATTGGACGCAGCATACGTGCTTGAAATAATCGTATTCTAGCCAAATTTCGTTGGATTTTGGGTTTTAACTTAACCCTTTCGCCACCAGGAGAAATAATGCACTCATTACCTCAATACCAGTCCCCTTTGTAAAAATGTCATTGTATAGCGCCCTCGTAATTCAGCGAGGAGAAAGGAAAATCTGCTTGCCGATAAGATCTAACACAATATGGGAACAGGATGGACCCGCCAATCTAGTCTATCTATTTAGGAACTATTTTTTCAAAGTGAACAAAGAAACTGGCAGGAGCGGGATTCGAACCTGCGACCTCCGGGTTACCGTACCGGCGCTCTATACCAATTGAGCTATCTTGCCCTATGTTGGCTGTCTCCCAACTTAATTGTCAGTATCTTTGTTTAGGTAGGCGCTAGTCAGAAGTCATAAACCCAGAATGCCGTATAGCCGGGGATCACACCCAACTTTACGATACAACCTGGGAAACGACATTGTGGGGATCACTCAATGAGGATACGACTTTTTAACTTATAATTCGTCAAACAATTTAGGAACTAATTAAATGCTCTCCCTCCTCCCCCCCCCCCCTCCCCTCCCCCTCCCCCTCCCCCTAACCCCGTTCAAGGTTGTGTGAAATGGGGTGTGCAGGCAAACCGGCTAATTCTCCCACCCTATCAACATTGCATTTTGGGGGGTGGGGGGGGGGGGGAGGGGGGAGGTAGAGAGAGGAAAGGGAGTGGGGGGAGGGTGGGGGAGGAGGTGGAGAAACAATTCAATAAAAATATTTACATAATTCTGTGGAGAGATATACCGTACCCTGTGGAGACATGAAAACAATAGAGACGAAGGGACTGAATAGGTCTCCACTAGGCAATTCTATGGGTTAGGTTGTCTCCACAAGGAATTTTGTGTACAAAGTCTATGGGGTTTGCTTAAGTACAGGGACAAAGGGGAGAATGCCATGTCTCCACAGGGATGCAAAAACGCAAATGTGTGAACTGAAATGTTTCAAAACTACTTTTTGTCGATAGGAGGCGCTATTCACATTTTCGCAAAATACAAAATGATTTGGTGCCAAAAGGAGCCACGGCAAGGAAGTGGCGTGCGTGAAACGTTGGTGCCAAACGGAGTCTATGGTAGTAAAAGGGTTATTAGGCCTGTCCGAATTACTTGGCTACGGCAGGATGTTACACACAAGTCTATGGTAGCGGCTGCAGCCACTTCCCATAGACTAGTGTGTAATTTCAAGCCGCAGCCAAGTAATTAGGGCAGGGCCTTACTATAGGCCTATAAGCAAAATGAAGTGCATATGCATTACACCGGGCTAATCTTTTACAAAACTTTGTGCGTACAGGGTGCCCTTAACCTCGTCCCCATTTCGATCAAGCCGTACGCTACCACAAGCTGCTCCAGATCTCTCAGGCATCGCATTGGACATTAATTTGGTTTTTGGCATATCTTAGATATTATAATTAGGTGCGTTGATTGCAACCTGCAATCTTGTGATTGGCTAGCGAGATTCTGTGTACTTTGCTATGGGGGCTGCAGGACTGGTTCTCAGACTTTTTTTTCCCCAAATAAAATTCCAAACCACTAATTAGAAAAAGAGCAATCAGTTTACTCTAACCTGTTAGAAGTACCAAAAAAGGACCAAAAGAAAGAAGAAACGCCAAAAACCAAAAAAATACGCAGTTCGAGAATCGAACTCGGTGCACGCGATTCACATCAGACACTTTACCACAAGCCACCTAACTATGTGTATATAATCACGCGCAAATACAATGTATTAGCCAATCGCAAGATGACAACAAGACTATCAGTGATTGGCAGACGATGTGTTCTGTGTATGTGTACAGTATGCAGGCGCGGATCCGGGGGGGGGGGGGGGGGTCAAACCCCACCCCCCCCCCGCTCGTTGAATTTTTTTTAAATTAAAAACATTTTTTTTTTTGCTTTTGCTTGTAGGGGCCTACGCCTTGCAAATACAGGTCTTATTTTGCCTTTTTGGGTGAGAACAAAACAGAGGTTAAATGGCGCCACCAACGGTGAGAAAGTGTATCAGCCCAGCCCCCCCCCCCCCCCCCCCCCCGCCCCCGCTTGTAAAAAAAAATTTGCAGGCGTAACATTTTGGGAGTCACTTTTCTGAGCAAATTTCAGAAACCCCCCCTGCAAAAATTCCTGGATCCGCCCCTGGTATGAGCTTCTGTAACGAGCATTCGGGGTACTAAACTAAAACGTACTAAGTCCGATGCCTCAGACTTTATATGTAGCAGCCATCATTGAGGCTATTGTCTTTGTTACCCTTGGGCAGGCATGGGTTATGCTTAATAGTCCGTGAGACAGATTACCCAAAAAGGGCTTTAAAATCAAGTTTCGTGGTGACCACATGGTAACTAATAAATTCCTGAGTAGTTTTATGAAAAATATCATTATTTTATAATGATAGAAAACTTGTTACCACCTGTGAAGTTTGCCAGTTTGAGAAAAAAAGTCACATTTTTTACTCTAAAGGTGCTAAGGGGCGGAGTCTGCCCCCTCTTCCTGAGGCTCCTGTACGTTTTCTATTATATTGCAGTAACCGAAGATTGCTTTTGTGCTGTGCCTTCACGAGTTTTCCCGCTAATGTCCTGCCGTAATTTTTACACCAATTCTATGAAAATCAGACATGCCGTTCTCGTGGAACAATATTTTTTCCAGATGTACATGCAAAGCCGTTCTGGTGTTAAATGTTATGCCTAAGTCATACATTGTATGTACTCCAGTGTTACAGAATTTGAATGGCAAAAATACACCTTCAAGATGGTTGCTTCCTCTAAGGTCTATTGCTGGAATATCGGCGTAATTTTCCAGGCTGGTGTGGGAAAGCCCATTCAAAAGCACGTTAAAAGCCTTCGATCAGGAAGCACGTTAGTTCAGGTGTCTTAAATGTAGTCTACACGATTGGTAATCCTCTAATTTTCTTTTACTGAATTATTACGAAATACCTTACTATATAGACTGTTATACAAATAATGAATGTTTATGAGTGCGATGGTAAGAATAATTTCATGAGGTGACAGATTGAATGTTCCATTCCACGAGGCGAAGCCGAGTGGAATGGGACATTCCATCTGTTACCAAATGAAATTTTTCTTACCATTGCACGAATGTAAAACATTCACGCCTGAATAAATCCGACAGATTGCATGCATGGATTTCTTGGTGTAACGTTACAACGTGCCGTTTACCTTCTCAGTCCCGCATAAACCGCGACAAAAAGTGGTCCAGTTCCGAATAAGTTAAAGCTTTAATTGTTGTTCCTGCGTGTCTTGCAAATTCCTCTAATTATTTGACTGCATATTTCATTTGTCTCTTTGTGTTAGCAGCGTCAGCATCGCCTACGAGTTCCAATATTTCGTCGTCTGTTAGGAAAACAAACCGCGGTTCGGAAACACCGTCCGCCATTTTGTGTGAATGACAGCCTAGACTGGTTCCCGGTCCCCATATGTATATAATATACATTTGAAGTCCGAAGGACATCAGAGGGACCAGGAACCAGTCCAATGAAGTTCTATCAAACGCGTTACCGTTTGATAGAACCATGTGATAGAAAGTTTTTTTGGCGGTGCGGGTTCGCGTTGTGCGATGGGACGAATAATTTAATGCACGTGATCGACAATCCACCAATCGGATGGCCTGGATTTATTTAGGTGTTGTATACAAGTTAATAGCAAACTGAATCATCCTGTGAAATTATGACACCTGGTGTGCTGTCGTTTTCAAGATAATTTGAAATTTATATCGTTTTCCAACAATTGTTACGCGGAACAATCGTTTGAAAAAAATAATGGATTTGTTAATACTGCCCTCTATTGACCGAATGAAGTTAGTCCGCGTTGCGTCTAAAATAGGTTAGAAATCCGAAAACGGACGCAAGGTTGCCATTATAGTACCGGTACAAGACTAGTGTGTGTCGCGTAGTGTACCGAAGCCACGGGATGTAACCAGTCGGCTCGCGTAGTTATCTGACCAATTGAAAGCGGTCCCGTTCTCAAAAATTGTGCATATTTTACAAGAGGGCGCTAAAACAAATCCAGTTAACTGCCGCCCGCTATTTTTTTTTCAGTAGGCGGGTGTATACATTCATGAATAATTCATTAGTTTTTACGAGAAAGAATGTTTATTCATTATAATGGAACAGAACGTCACAGCATTGTTATTGTTTAGTCAACCAGTTACATTAAATCATTTTAAAGAACAGCTGTTGTCGAGCTGCTACAGACTAGTGTAGTGGGTAGTGGGATGGGTTATGGATCAAAAGGTCCTTAGGTCGAATCTACGTGTACCCATTTTTCTTTAGTGTGATATCTTTGGGATATTTTTAATTTAAGGGGAAAAAGAGACCGAGAACCTAAGTGCTAGCTGTGCAGTAATCAATGCAACACTGAATTATTCATAAAAATCGATACACCGACCTACGTAAAAAAAAATCGCCTGCCTCCCGACGGTTGAAAACGAACGCCGTTTTTCTTTCGTTTTTTTTCGCCATCCAAGAACGCAAAACTTTGAACAGGTCAGTGGAACGATATTTCCTATAAAATACTAACCCCAAAATCCGCCCATTTCCGACAATTGCAACAATGACTAATAATGTATACTACCTTTAAAAAGACAACGGTAGCGATACTAGCGTTTAAAAAAAGAAAGAAAAAACAATGTTTGTGAATAACGTTTTGCAGACGGGACATTTTTTGACATTTTTTGCCGGTCAGGCAGGTCTACTGTTGAGAAGAGGGGTTGAAAGCAGACCTTGGGAACAAGATGGGGTGCTCTGGGTCCTATTTATGGCTACACTAGTGGTCCCAAAATGCTCTGGAAGAATTTTGCAATTCTATTTATTAAACTAACAGTTGCAAACCAGTAATTTCTGAGGCTTCTATTTTGTCTGTATAGGGGTAAGAAAATAATTATGGGGATTAATTGGCGCCACCAACGTCAAGGAAGAGTACAAGCCACAATGATCGCAGTGACTCGAAAGGGTAGTCCGCGGTATCTGGAAAGGGCGCCCTCTGTCGACAAAGATAGGAAATTTCGCACAGGACAGAGTGAGTCAAAACAAATTTAGAACAAGACAGTCTTCACTGAACACTTTGCTTCATTTTATTTTATTTTATTTTACTTTATTTAGCCTGATGTGCGTCCAACAGGTATTTTTTACCCAAGATTTTTTCGACCTACCGCCCCCTACCCCTTAAGACCAAAAATACCATATGATCGAGAATCAATATGAGAACCACAGAAATAGAAAGGAACGCCCTAGCTTACAAGGGTCAAGAGGGATATCGTCCTCAAAATGAATTTACAGGCCAAGATATAGACCTCTGTTTGTTTGTTTTTGGAGAATGTGAACACTTCAAAGCATTGCGGCCAGGTTATGGGGAACCCACCCTTCAGTATAATGGTGACTCATTGCCACGGTTGAGTGAACGCTTTGTTAACTGTATTTGTACAGTTTCAATGGCGCAGTTTCAATGGCGCCTGCTCAACAGATCGATTCAAACTGGTACCCGGCGGCGAACTGCCTCTGATGCTTCGATTGTGTATATTCCCGCACTATGTGCATCATCTTCTGACGGTTTGTGCTCAGCCAGCATCCAAGATGGAATCTCTTTCATCAAATACGTGCTCTGCCCTCTGCTCTGCGCTTATCATAGCCGCGATCTCCATCAACCAAGGTAAGTCAATGAGTGGGATATCAATTTGATGGGTACACACGAAGGTCCTTCCTTTGCTGTTCTGCGAAGGGCTTTCGTCGGAGGATAAAGCTTCACCGAGGATAAAACGACATCACACACACACACTATGGAGCTACATGTATACCTTCCTCATTATGTGTTTTCGGGGTCAGGAGCAAAACCTGTGTCGCAGTATAATAGTACGTACGAGGTCAAAGGTAATTCATTGCGATTAGGTTTTTTTTCAAGGCGATTGTGTAGTGTAGGGCCCTGTTCCCTATAATGGAACCAAAAAATCCACTTTACGGTAATGTCGCTAACTGGTTTGGCAATTCCAATGAATTGCCAAACTAGTTAGCGACATTACAAACTAAGAGGTAGGGCCTATATGCCGTAGATAAAGGGCAGGGTTTTTGTTTTTGAAGTAAATTTTCAGGTAAAGCGACGATAAAGACGACAAAACGCAAAAATAAACGCGAAAATAAAGATGGCGATCACCGCGACGCACAGTAAACACCTAAAACCGCGTTGATTCGCATGGCAACTACCGTTAAGTGCGTAACAACATTTTCAAGGGGGAAGTATATTTTCCCCCAGATCTTCATCATGGAATGGTTACATCTTCGTTTAAAAGAGTCCAGATTTTTTGCGGCCCGGGAAAATAATTTGAAAGGGGGGGGGGGGGGAGGGGGATGGGGGATGGGGGATGGGGGGGGGGGGGGGGGGGGTGGGACGGACAGATCAGTTGTCAGTTATTAATGACGCATATTAGCGCATATTAACACACTACATATGATGTAGCGTGGGCCCTTTGGTGAATTCTTTTTTAAATGCCATCAACTGGGAGTTTCCTAGCCTACTGAGCTAGAGTTCGGTTTGATCGACATTGACGAGGTCTATCGCATTTCTCCCCTTAAGCTGTAGCTGATTTTTGCCATGGCTACAACGACCATTACACAGGTGACTACATCACAGGATTTAATTGTCCGGGACTGAATTATGACTACAGCGAGTATAAATGCTGTGGACCATCGGACGGTCAGTACTGCTGTAACCTGGAGGACTACAACAACTACTACGGACATTTCTACTGGAGGTGAGGTTTCTTCTAAACACCAACTGAAATTGGACTCGAGTATAAAGTGGATGATCCACGGAAGACCCGATGTTACATATGTATATTAAGGACAGTTTGAACCTTAGAGTCTGTATTACAAGACATCTCCCAGCTTGAGCAATTGCATGGGATAACAAGCTCGCAGAAATAGTAAATTTTCGACAAAAAAGCAAAAACCACCCAAAAGATAAACAATGTACTATGCAAAGCAAGCGACATCAGAACTGTGCAGTACAGTGTAAATTTGCGACAAATGAATTGTAGAGGGTAAAGTTTGTGGACAAAGTCTTTGTCAGAGTCGGAGCCCGTCTAGCTTTAAAGATGTACTGCCCGTGGTCAGGCTCTTTTCGAATTTTCACTCCGAAAAAATAATGTTGTTTTGAAAATGCTATTTTCTAGGACAGAAAAGTCCTTCACTTAAAAAATAAATTAAAATCCACCCACGTTTTAGTCATCGCATGATCACTTTACATAACAATGACGAATTATTACAAATATGGCGTTGATTATGTCCAAAAAGGAATACTCCAATATCAAATCTGGTTAATTTCCAAAACGAAAAGCTGGACTATTGTGTCAAATAACTATGGGCTCCGTGCGCACCAAAATAGGGCGCTGTCCACATAGCAACTTCACTTCCATGGGGAGTAGTACGTCGCTGGTATTACGCACTGCGCTCCTCGTTCATTTGATACTCGTATACCAGTAGGATTGCTTTGTCTGTTTGCCGACTCTCGATAATTGCTTTTTCAATAAGAATATCATAGCGGGAACCAGACACTTGAATTGAAGTCAGGTAAGATGGCGTCGATATTGACCCCGCCCCCCCCCCCCCAACTCGCCTTTTCTTTCCGCTGAGGGGGTAGTTGTGCACGGAGCCCATAGTAGATAGTGATTGTGTTTTTTTCCCCCCACCATGCAGCGTGGGTAAAATCATTGGAGTCGTGATTGGCGCCCTCTTGGGTTTGGTACTCCTCGTCGTCATCATAGCAATAGTTATCTGCTGCTACGTCAAAAACCTCAGGCGACAAAAACAACACCAACAGACGACGACTATCTCTAGTAAGTGTGTGTTTGACTGTGAACGGAGGCAAGGGACCAATTTGCAGGGGGCGCTTTTGGCTGGCCCCAGGAAGGAGACAATACAACGGGATACTTTTGAGACGCTGGTGGCGTTTGCTATAGTTCTGGGCATGCGCGGGTAGTTCAGCACATGGGCACGACTGGTCAGAAAAAATGAAAAAGGACCGGTGTAGCGTGAATTTTAGTCACTATGAAATAGGTGGTATTGCACATGCCTATAAGTGATCGATAATATCGATAATTGGGAGAGTGGCCGGTCACGTGAGAAGTTTTAACCAATAATAGGGAAAAGGAGTCCGATTTTCATTATGACGGTCTGATATTCATATGACACCAGTATGTCTCCTGCCACCAGCATCTCAAAAATCTCCTGCCATATAGCCTAAAAAAATGTGTGCACAAATATAATCTCCGGAGGTGGGGGGGGGGATACACGGGGGCACAGTACAGACCTCAGTCTGGGGGAGAACTGTGGTCACAATTTTACATGTTTTAATTTAATTCGTAAAGTTCTCTGCCATTATGAGTAAACATCGTTAAATCACGTGCACTCAGCAATGGATTTCGGCATGAAATCACTTCCAAACTGTTGAATATTGAGCTAAAAATGCCGCGGGACTGGACAAAATTACCATGAGGTAAGAGGGGTTGACATTCACAGACGCTACAAAAAATTTCAATTTATATTTTCAGAACTAATGCATATGGGACCGTGATTAATGTTGATTCAACTACACGTATTGCAAACGCGACTTCATGTGAGGCACCGCGATCCTTCAATATCATTATCGTAGACAACAAATCACAATTTGAGATACCATCAATCATTTTAAGAGTGTCTTCACTTTTGGTGACCACTTTCACCACCAGGTACACAGCCAATGACACGCACCACCACGACGCAGAGGTCAGACTATCCACAGCAAAGACAAGGCTATCCACAACAAGAGAGACAGGCCTATACAAATCAAGAACCAGTCTATCAACAGATAGCACAAGAATATCCACTAACAAACTACGCCCAATCCCAGGGCTATCCACATCCAAAGCTGACTTACCCTGGAGGACAGAGCTACGCTCAGCAGGCGCAACCGCCTCCCATCAGCTACACGCAAACTTACCATCAGCAGGAACTGGAGTATAGTTCCCCGCCTCCTACCTACTACTCGCATCAACCCGAGGCGGCCACTACCTTCGCTCCGGAGGTGGCCCCGCCACCACCCATTGACTAATTGCTGCACTAACCGAAACATTTGCCCAATTTAGCAGAAAGGAGCAAGTTCGATCAAGGACTACTCCACGATAAACTTTGCACAAACGCAGGCTATAGTCGACCAGGTCTAGTCGACTAGACGGAACCAGCCTACAGGGCGGTCGTGCTGGTCATCAACAGCAACAGTGCTAGTATACTCTGTGACAAGTGAAATGGGAACCAGTGACACCATAGTTCGACTAGTTATCGTTCGACATACTACGCGAAATCAAGGTACCCACAAATCAACCACTGGTTCACTAATGTCGCAGTGATCGAACTTGCTCAAAGTTGAACTAATTATAGGACAAAAAAATGCTAGCTGAGGCGCTATTTCACAGTCATGTCGTGCATGACGTTTTCTATTGTTGCGATAGGTTATTTTGGCCAATTTGCAAATTGTTCTGATCATTTTCGTTATTCACCCAATACAGTGTATTTTGTTTCTAATGTTCATTTTCGTTTAGGTGCATTCTATTTCGTTTTGGTGCATTCAAGACTTCATTTGTTGCGTTCTTACATTGAGTTTTGTGACATCCTTTGACGGTTGAAGCATTCAAATTAGCGAACGGTGGTGTGCATATGACGTATGACCATGCTTTTCTTTTCTTATTTGTTTATGGGAAATCATTTTCATCAAATGGTCATTGTAAAATTGTAAAATTTATAATGGAAAAGTTTGTAACATTTATAATGTAACATCTGAACTGATATGAGGGATGATGTAACGATTAACTAATAAAATAAAAAAGGGCTAGAGAATTTTCTTTTTCACTGTTGATCTTTGTTTGTTTTAAAGTTTGACCAAACAGTATAGGGGCTTCTCTATGTCCACATGTTTATGAATCCTTTACCTTCTAACTTTGTTTACTGATCTTTTTTCGTTTTGATTCGCCGATCGATCTCTTCATGTGCAAGACATCGGGGCATGTATGTTTGGCAATGGGGAACACTTCTCTTGGGTAATTTGTTTTCTTGGGCTGATTCTATCAGACGATCAGACCTCCCCAGTAGGCTCGCCATCTTAATATCTGTCTGAAGACGTAGTTGAGAAAGAGAGGTGTGCATCTGCGGATTGAAAACGTCAGATATGGTTTACGATGAGATAACTCCGCCTTTCTTTTCGGAATACATGTACAGACATGCAGGAATGTGGACATGCAGGAAAAGATGCTTGAAAAAAGTAAAATATGTCTGCCCATTAATGAAAATGAATAACCGATCATGGTCCAGACGAAATTGAATGAACAATACGATACTTTTAATTTACTGGCACAAGACTAGTGAAGCTAAAAGACGATAGAATGCTCGGATAGTGAATTTGAACGATTATTTTTGATTGTCGAACGACAATCAGGTGAAACATTCAATTTCAATCTAAATTGAATTAGCCAGGCGTTAAAATGAACGAATACATAGTGAAATTGGCCGGGAAAACCTATATTTTATGCAAATTCTGCCTCTAAAGATACTTTCCTGTGCTTATTACACAATCTCTATAAAATGGGCGGAGGATCCGTTAGCAGAAAATCATGTGCTTATAGCAACTCTATGAAATTGGGCCATTGCCCGATCGATTCTTGGCTAGTCATTGGAAGGCATACCATTATTGGAAGATTATACCAAGGTACATCTGAACATTGCCAAAATAAGCCAGGCTACCGATAGAAAAAGCCACTGTAGATTGGGAAAATGTCACATGGAGCCTGGAGGAACTTGCCTTTCAGTGGGCATCTCGCATACATCAATAAACCTGCAAGTGATAGCGTGTACATGCATTATATGCTGTGACAAAACAAACCGTGGATGGGATTTGGTCCATCTCGCGATCGGTCCAAAATCGTGCGATACAGCACTCGGTTTTAGATTTAAAAAAACTCCCTTCTGGGCTTGCGCTGAAGGCAAATTAGTTTGCAATATATTTTTTTTACACAGAGGCCGAGATTGATTTGGATTAAAAAATTACGCAGAAAATTAATAATTTTAGCAGATAAGGATTCTGTATTGTAGAGTAGACCTGATTGCACGACTAGTTGCACGACTAGTTGCACGACTAAGCAAGACTAAGCAAGTCGTACAAATAGTCGTGAGTTGTCCTGCGTCGGTCGTGCCACTGCCCAAGACCGGTCAGCCGGGGTATATATAGGGGGCTCGTTCTGCTGGCATCTCAGCATGCTCTGCGTGCCCTGTATTTATAGTCGCACCAATAGTCGCACGACTGGTCAAGGCCGGTCGCAGCCAGTCACTACCAGTCGCACGATCAGTCACAGCCAGTCGGCACCTGTCGCACGATTGGTCGTAGCCAGTCGTGCGACAGGACCTTACCACTCGTACGTAGTCTCGGGTAGTCGTGCGACAGTCGGCAACAAGTCTTCTGCAAGTCGCACGACTGGCAGTGACATATCCAGTGGCATACCCCCTGGCGGCATTTGAGGCGTCATAAAAAAAAAAAAAAGAAGTACCAGCAGTGTTTTTGCGACGGTTTTAAGACGGTTTAGACGTTGTTTGCCTTCTCTGGTACAAAAAGCTGGATACGCTACTGACGACTGGTCTTACAATGTGACTGCTAGGCTCAAATCGCAGGAAATATCTACGACTACCCACGACCGGCCTTGTCGCACGACTGAACTGGTCGCGAGAAATCGCAGGTCCTAGTGGGACTGGGGCTTCAGCGACCATTTGTCAAGCACTTGCCGATGTTCGATGGTAACCCATGTACAAAATAGTTATATCCTGGATACCAGGCCGATCGGACTTGCTTACAGGGGTGCACCACACTAAATAGGCCAAAATGGCTGCGCCAAACTGATTACCATAATTTGTAAACCCACAACTGTTTTAGAATAATACATTTTTGGGGTCATGCAATTGATAGATTGTGCAATTATTATCAGCTATCATAACCTGGGGGTTCTGTGCTTCAACAGTGAAGACCTGATAAATTTTGGCTTTAAAATTGGTCCTATTTGGCTTGGCAAGTGGAGGGAGGCTTTATGAAAAATGCACTGAAAAATCATGGGGGTAAATTTACCCAATTGTTGGTGAAAACTGCAACTACCCAAAATGTTGGTAAACAAACTCTCATCCGGTTGTGTTCAAATATATTTACCCAAACTTTGGGTAGTTGCAGTTTTCACCAACAATTGGGTAAATTTAACCCCTATGATTTTTCAGTGTGGCAGCAACCGGTTTGGGAAAAACCACATTTTCTCTCTGGGGACAATTAGCAAAAAATGGAAAAGAATTTGACAGATTAAGATTCAAACTATAATTTTCAGTAGTGTCACAAAAACTGAGAGACTCCTGGATAAGGATTTTGTTCACTGTGAAGTTAATGGATTTTTCACTATTAAAGGTCAATGGGAGTATATTTAGTGTGCACATGTGGTGCACCCACAGCTGTTCATGATGAAGTACAAGCGCGCCACCTATAAAAGTAATAAGGAACGAGGCGACGGCACGACGCTACGATACGACGCGACGGAGCCGCCGTGCCGTCGCGTCGTGCCGTCGGGGCGATTGCACGACGCGACGCAATTTTGTCGTCTATGGAATTCCATAGTAACTAGCACGCAAAATCGCCATTATGTCTTCGGGCCGAAAAGAGCAACTTTTCAAATATTTCAATTGCATTAAAAAAAGAAAATTACACTCGTATATATATATATCGTTATTCAGTCCCTTATTTTATTCCTACTTCATTTTACTTTTGAATTTCCAAATGTTTATTTATTATTTTAATTTTAAATACTACTTAGTTTTTATTTACAGTTTATAATTTAGCTCTTTTAAGCCTTTAATTATTTTATCCGGGAAGTGGTTCAAGATGGACTGTACAGTCTTTTTCACAACCCCTGACATTGTCAAAATTGTATAATAGGTTTCAAAGACTAAAATGCTCTGCCCCTCCCCCCTTGTTGATATTTACTAAAGACACATTAGATTGAAGCGAAAATTGTGCTTGCTGAGGCCGCCATTAAACCCAATTGCATCATGGGAATGGCTATATGCCAATAAGCCAAATCGGTATTTCAACTGCGCATGTGCACAATGACATTTTATCCCGAATAACGCGCGTGTGTTTTGGAAATTCAAAAGTAAAATGAAGTAGGAATAAAATAAGGGACCGAATACCAATATATATATATACGAGTGTAATTTTTATTTTGTGTAATGCAATTGAAATATTTGACAATTTTGACAATTTTGAACACAAAAATGGTGTTCGCACAACGCGCACGTGTTAAATTCAATCAGATCAGATTGGGCATTCGCGTAACATGGCGTGACATTACGTCAGCAATTTTATCCCGAACAACCTTTGACCTTTGAGATACCGAACTGGCTTATTAGCATAAACTTGTCAGGTTTAGGCTAATATTATTACCTGCTATCTTCCCGCTATCTAAAGAGAAGCGTGCAGGGGTGCTACACAAATTTTGTTTTTATCTTAGTGTGTTTTCCCCTTAAGTACAGCGTTGGTGCCATCGTTGGCATAGCGATTGGCGGATTTATTCTCTTTGTGGTCTCCATTGTTGTAATTGTCGCAGTGTGTTGCTGCTGTTTTGGCAGATCAGCCCCAAGAGGGCGTCATGGCCCGGCCACGGTAGCGCATGTCCATGCGGGTAAGTAAATTCTCACCGATATATACTGCACAAAAAATGTGGGCGTATAGCCAGGATCCGGTAGCATAATGGCCTATTAAGGATAATACTAAGGTTGAGTCCTATTAATTATTCATTTAATACCATTAATTGACAGGGGTACCGATGACCACTACGACTGTCCAGTCTTACCCTCAGAGTCAGCAAGCTTACGCCGGCCAGTACGCTGGTCAGCAGGCCTACTCCGGGCAACAGGCCTACCTTGGTCAACAGGCCTACCCAGGCGGTCTACAGGCTCAAGCTGGCCAGCCTGCTTATACCGGCCAGCAGGCCTACCCGGGTCAGCCGGCCGCCTACGGCCAGCAGCAAGCGGGCCAGGTGAACGGAGCCACTAGGCCAGCACCCAGCTCCAGCCCCGATTTGCCCCTACGCACCGCCGGGGGTGACCCAGCCTTGGTCAGTCGCTCCGCCAAACTACGAGTACCCCAAAGTAAACTAACATCCTTTATAAGAAATCAGTGCGAAAATTCATCTGTCTTGGTTTTACCTTTGAGCATGGGGGTGTGCGTGTTTACGGTTTATATGGAGGAAATGTGATGAAACATAAGTACGAGGACGATGGGTCAGCGATTGGGAAACTGCCTTCCGTTGCAAAACGTGTACAAAACTATTGAGAGGGGTTGCAAAAAGTTTAAGTGCAAACTGACGAAGCAGGCAAGACTTACAGACAACGAGGAGTCCTCGGTATCCGACATAAACAAACCTCGTTGAGTGGGTCAAGCTATACGAGAGAGGACTTGGGACAATGGGGGATTAGGGATAACAATGACACCGAGGACTTGGGCCGAGTCCTCGGGAGAATTTCGTGTACAAACCTTATTGGAGCTGTTCGGAAAAAGTTAAAGTACAAACAAAGGGAACAAAAGAAGGGTTCCATTCATGGAGGATAGGAAAACGCACATGTGTGTGTGCGGGTGTGTTTTCACAAGTATACTCACTCGTGGGGTGGGGTTAATTGCCACACAGTGGGAACAATGCGACCCTACAAGTTGGTATCATGGGGCATGTTGGGGAAAAAAAGTACAAACGAAGGGAACAGTGGAAGGAAACACCACAAATCCTCAGTAGTATAGGAAAACACGACTGTGTGTGTGGATGTTTAGCGGAGTATTTTGTGACCGCCTCTTTCTTCGCGTGAAACACTTCCCTTTCCTCTGGGCCTTCGCATTTTTGGGCACGCTTAGCAGGCTATTTTTGCTGTCTCCCCGTCTACCTTGGGTAGATCTTCTTTTCATATGTCTAGAGTATAAAAACCTAGAGTATAAAAACCTATACATGTAGAGTCTGAGCAAAGTTGTTCGTGTATATAATTATTGCAGAATATTTATCTGAATGGGCTTATCATTCCGGTCTGTTTTTTTATCAGAATAAAATAAATGTAACTGTATTTCATCAGCATCAGCTGCATGCATCTTGCTTCTTCATCATTATATTTGAATTTGAAGTATCTTTGATAATTTATTAAAAACGTAGCCAGAGCAAAGTTTTGCGTACATTATGATGATGATGATGATGATGATGATGATGATGATGATGAATTTAGAACTAAAAAATCACGTGGAATGCGCACGAACACAAAAATACACCCTTCTAGCTGTGACGTCATCGGTAACCGCGCACAAGCTCACGTTGTTTGCGTGAGTAGGGCGTGGCAAGCAATGTTTATCCTGCCGATTACGTCAAAGCCAAAAGGAGGAACTGTTTTGTTGGTGGGGCATGCCCAATGGGTTTCTGTCCCAAGTGTCTATAAATTACTCAAACATGATAAATAAAAGGAATGTTTTTATCTTTTGCGTTCATTATTATTTATAAATATAGGTTTTCCCAGCTATTTTAAAACGTTTTTCATTCAAATTCAAAGATTCTGATTCTTCCAGCAGAATCAATGTTTTTGATTTTTTCTTTCTTTCATTGTTTTTACTCCTCTTTATTTGTTTCTTCACTAAAAAGAATTGTATAATTGGTTGTTCTTGTTGTCTTTACTTCCGCTGTTAATATTAAGTTGCAATTTAAACTCAGGTTAAATTATTCGTCAAACTATCCACAAGGGAAACTGACTAGGTAAATTTGAACACATTTTCAAAGTGAACAAAGAAACTGGCAGGAGTGGGATTCGAACCTGCGACCTCTGGGTTGCCGTACCGGCGCTCTACCAACTGAGCTATCTTGCCCTATATTAGCGGTCTCCCAAATTGTCAGTATCTTTGTTCGGGTGGGCGCTAGTCAGAAGTCGCTTCCCAGGTTGTATCTTAAAATTGGGTGTGATCCCTGGCTATATACGGCATTCTGGGTTTATGCACATCCGGAATCCTGTTTTCCTTTTAATTTATCATCAATCTATTTCGCTAAATGTGCAGCTGATTTCCCGCGCAGTGTTTCTTTTTTTTTAATGCATGCCTGGTCAAGCATTGAAATTGATTTATTTGTTAACAAAAGTAGCATATGGGGAACTAAAACAGGTGGTCTTATCGTCTTTTGAAACATACCAAAAAATAAGCTGAAGAAAATCGTTCTTTCTTTGTTCAGCATTTGCCACTGTCGCATCATATAGCAAAATTTACATTTCACAGTTGACATACTGGTGGGCCTCCTAAAATATCAAAAAATGGTAGACCGTCGAACTGATAAAATGAGAGAGAACTTTAAGAAATATAGAAAGACATTAAAATGCAATTAAGACAGAAAACCACCAACAATACAAAAAACCACTAATGATCAATTAGGCCTACAATACATTGATTAATTAATTAATCAATTAAAGTTGTATCATGAATTTTATAGGCCTATATACTTTTAATATTATATATACATTTAAATTGAATGCAGAATTTGCGAATTTAAATTATTAGAAATGAAAAGGAATATTCAATTCAGGCCGTGTCACAATGACAAATCGAATTGCTGCGAAATAGATTGCACATTCCTAATAGTCGGCCACGCATACGTCAAACCGAAAGGTTAATCACGTATTTGTAATCGTTTAAATGAAACGTTATGCACATTCATTTATATAAATGATACAAAATGAAATCGAAAGCTAGTTTTTGCCAAAATGAAACCGGGATATACGTCGTTCTAAAAATCAGCGCGAAATTGAATTCAAGTTTTACAAATTCAAATACACATCTTGCGAAATCGTCCGGGAAAACCTATAATTTCAAAATTTCAGAAAAGTGCGTGTGTGAAAGTGCTTTTGCCCGTAGTTATGTAGCTTTGTTCATGCTTAAAGCGAATTCATGATGCCAGTAAAATATACCCAACAAATCAGTTGAAGTGTGTCATTAAGGCTGCTGTGTCCGGGCTGTGACTGAAAATTCCAATTTATTGGATTTCTCTCTAACTATGGAAGAAAACTCTATTTTTGAACGACAAAATCGCTTAATAAACTGTGCACAATATTCGGTCTTCCCAGAATTGTTGCATAATGTGCTACGCGCGAAAATTGCCCTGTAAGAAGTAAGATTCAAATTTTCTAAATATTAAATCGTTTACTTCTCATGGGCCCATTTTTGCTAATGAATGCCTTACTGGAAAACTCATACTTTATATATTGCTTACAAATTAAAATTCAAGTTGAAAATGTAATTTTCGGGGTGCCACGCCCCCAAATCACGGACACAGCATCTTTAATAGCCCCAACTGTCAAATCTGATTCGAAGTCGCATTCGGGTAAATTGTCAGTGCATAGGAATACATGAATAGGTCACTAACCCCATTTCGAAATGTTTTGCTTGTTAAGCTTGTTAGTTGAAATGATCTGCAATAATTTGAAAACGATTGCTGGTGCAGTAACAAAGTTTAAAACAAAATAATTACTCTGTTTCCTGTTATCAATTCATATTCTCAAAAACAAGGTTGGTTTTAATCTGTACAGATCTCACTTTTCTAAAAAGGTAGGCCTATTTGTTACCAATTTGTTACCAATTGCTATAAGAACGGGTGATCTACTTTTTGTCACTCGGATAGATCATCGGTGTTAAGAATGTCCTTTTAAATGGTTTATAAATAGAAAAAAGCTGATGACACTCGCAGAAGTTTCATATTAGTTTGTTCATTCATTTATTCAAGCATACGGCCTTTGACACACCACCAGTTGACCCTTTGGCGTTGGGTCCAACGCTTGGTGTTTTTAACGCAAGGCAGGGCTTGCCTTTAGTACCCATGACTCACGGTACTATAAGTTAGACAGATAGAACTTAGACATTTCTAAAACAGCTTTGGCTTTGGCTTTGACTTTCTGCAATTTAAGGTCCCCAATGGCTAGATCTGGGAACCCTTTTCGCTACATTTATCTTATTTATTCTGGGTAGCCTGATCAGTGCATAGCACAGCTCTCCACGGGGACATGTTTGATTTGAGTGAAGACGTTTTTGTAGCGTGAGGGGAACTCCAGAATAATTAGTCTTGGTGAAAGCCCACGCAGCCATCGACATACACGTAGTGCACCTGGTGATAATCGAACGGGGGTCACCAGATTTGTGGAAAAGGCGAGGAAAGAACCACTACACCAACCTGACTACATGAATATCAAAGTCTTACATTTAAACTTATATACATGTATATAGGCGAAGTCTGTTCCATTTCTTTCCACTGGTTTCAGATTGGCAATGGAGCTAAAGCCATGCTAAAGCCAAAGCGAAAGCCACAGCTCAAGACGAAGCCCCAAAGCCGTGTGCCAACCCAGTGGGTACATAACGTTATTTCAACGTTGAATGAAATGACGTCATGACGTCGAAATACCATAAAACAACATTGTTTTAACGTCATTTTTGCGATGTTGGTTTTACGTTGCATTAAGACGTTGTTTTAAAATTGGATAATTGTGGAAATTACGTTGCGATATTATCAACCTAAATTCAATGTCTATCCAATGCTGGGGTGATGTCGTCGTTTCAAGGTACAGATTTCGACATTCCTCCAACGTTGAATAATTGTGGAAAGTACGTCGCAATATTATCAACCTAAATGAAATGTTTATCCAATCGTTATTCAAGCTTGAATCAACGTAGATATTTCAACATTGAATCAACGTTAATATGTCTACGTTGATTCAACGTTTATATTTTCACGTTGGTTCAACGTCAGCATTTCAATGTCAGACCAATTAGCAAATCCAATCGTTCAATCAACGTAGATATTTAAACGTTTAATCAACATTGCAATGTCGACGTTGTTTTGACGTCAGCATTTCAACGTTATATCAATTTGCAAATCCAATGATTATTCAACGTTAGTTCAACGTCGGTATCTGACGTTGTTTCAACGTCAATTTAACGTATTTTGCCCGCTGGGAAAGCCAAAGCCAAAGCCTAAGCCCCAAAACCGAAGCCGAAGCCCCAAAACCAAAGTCGAAGCCTATAAAAGCTCAAGCCAAAGCCAAAGCCAGTTTGAGAAATGGCCCTGAGATGTCCGTTTGAGGACAGTGTAAAGTGCGAAATAGACATTGTACTGCAATCAAAGTGGTACATGTATTTAGCAGTGCGTTCCACCAGTCTGGTTTCCTGACCCGAAGAGTCGCTGTCAAATCTTGATAAATCTTAGTTTAGGTATATAGGGCCTATACATAAAAAATAGAAGCTCATTTGAAAGCACCATAACCGCTCAACCGGCACTCCCCACCTCCTCATTTTTCGAAACATTTTTACGGCCGAAAAATAGCAAGTCACCTTTTCCCACACAATTTTGCTATTCCCCTTCCAAAAGCTGGTCACGTCACGCCACTGGAACGCCCCTATACTCAGTACTGTGTGCTTGAGTGACGTAGCTACGTATCTTGCATGGTTTCGTCAACAATGTGTCCCAGTATCTATGCAGAGCTGGTCTTATCTTGCGCTAAATATAATGCCTTGATTAGTAGGCCTTAAATAAATCGTTCACAATGCAGTTATAATGCTCAAAGTGTACAGTTCGTACTACATACGCAAACCACTCGTCGACCAGAGTCCGCTTTTGAACGGAGTCATATCAAACGAATTCAGCAATCAGCACAAACAGGAAGTGGACTAGTCAACTTGATGTGAAGTTCAAAATGGCGCACTCCGTGGATACATTGATATGGGCTGTCGTGGTAACCCTGATGTGCCACTGCCTACTAACGCAAGGTAAGTTCAGGGACGGATCTAGGTTTTAACTAAGGGGGGGGGGGGGGGGGGTTTACCTGAGGTGATTGGCCTACACACCCCAGCGTGCCGAAGGCACGCCTTGCTAGGGTGGTCCTGGGCATTAAACCCGTAAAGCATGCCCCCCGGAAAAATTTCACTGGGCAGCCCAGGGGGGGGGGGGGGGGGGGGGGGGGGGGGGGTTAAACCCCCAACCCCCCCCCCCCCGTAGATCCGCCACTGAAGTTCATTGCAAAAAGAATGCGCTAACTGCAGTGTGTCCCCAAAAGGAATCCGCAAACAAATGGAAAATATGACCAAGCTATTATCATGGTTTTTATCGTAAGCTAGGGCCAATATTAAGCTTTCTATTGGTATTATCACCATGATAAAATATCGATAACTTTTATATTTCATTGTATTTCCTCCATTGGTTGTCCCTTTAAGGTAAAAGACAACTTTCTCAGTAAAAGTAAAACACATCTTAGGAATGTCCAGCTTGACCACAAGGCCCAAGTGGCTGGACCGGAAGGTGCACTGCACTGGAAGGTGGATGGAAAACCACATGTAACGTTAGTACTAATTTGCCTAGTCCAACCCCCCAGACCCAACACTGACCAAACATAATCCTCTAATGTGTCATTATTCATTTTTGTATTGTTAATATTAAAAGGGTATTGAGACAATTCCTAATACGGCAAGAAAAACTGTAGCATAGCTATATTAAGATTGGAATGTTCAGAGAAGGGACAGAGAGTGACCGTCAGCATCCGAATAAACCATACTAAAGTCTTTATGTTCAGTACTACACCGTCTCTCTGTCAACCCTTTTGTCCATAAAACTCCATGGGTATCTTGGATGCATTTCTCTGGTCATGCATCACTGACTACCATTGTTTTGAAAATGGTACGTTAAAACTTACTTGAGACAGTTTGGTGTAAAACATTATAAGCACGTACATCCAGACAAAAACCGATCGAGTCTGTTAAAGGGACATTGCACTTGTGAAAACATGAAGAAAACACGGTTAAACGAACACTTTTCGAAACACTTTCTTGCTATCAGTTTGTGAACATGTTTACA
>JAZGUH010001022.1:0-181297 GCA_037893225.1 Hippasteria phrygiana
CGAAAGTTTTAGCCGATAAAACCACACAATGGACCCGATAATGATGAAAGGATGAGCTAAGCTTTCCTTTCATTTAATAGAATTGTGTTTGACTCTGGGTTTAATGTACGGCAGGAGATGACTTAAAAACACCAATGAAACAAGAGACCAAGCAGATCTGCGGGGTCACTTCGCTATTTTGTGTATTCACCTTAAATGATTGGATTTCGCTGATAATAAAGAAGGTGTTAGATTTTAATAAGCTGGGGAAGGTCAAAGCGATGGCACACACTTGGCTGAGGCCAATTAGAAATGAAATACGTCAATAAACGAGGGCCCATCACTGATTTTGTTTTTACTAAAAACGCCACTTTGATAAAATGCAAGACTTTGTGTCAGGATCTGTGGTTCAAACTAGTAATGAACCAGTTTAAACTAGTATGAACCAGTTTCTGTATTGAATGTGCAAAATTAATGCCAGCTATTGGCTAGAAAAGATCAAAGTAAGTTCTACTCAAGTCAGTGATATCATATTCAAAATCAGATAATTTAAACCCAGAGCAGATCAGCCTTTGAAAAAAACATTGCAAACGCGCGCATGTATTCCAGACTATTTCATACTATTGCATACTATTCCACACCATAAGGTTTTTTGACACATTAACCCTAACCCCCTAGGCATTTTTACTAGGAAGCTTCCTCAACCTGTCAAAATCCAACACTGTGCAGTATACCTATGGAATATTCTTTGGATAAATTGGGACATCATAGCTCCATGTAAAGTAATGGTGCCAAGGCCCTGCAGTACTGAACCAATCAAAACTTGACAAAACCTGCTGTTGGAGTTTGTAAGGCTTGGGTTAGTTAGGGTTAAAACAGACCCACTTTACAGATAAACTGGTAGTGTGCAGTTAAGGCATATACTACACTACACGCGGAGCATGGGACAGTTCACGCAAAATTTGCAAACGGAATCCCATAAATCCGTACATGCACACACTAGTTTCATACGTAAAATTGCAGCAGATTTCTAACTGGCAACACTGTGTAACTTTGAGATTTTGCATCATGGTTGACACTAAGATTTCTTGTGTATTTTTACACACAAAATCATTAAAAAAAACACCTAGATTTTCAGGCTTTTTGAAAAATCGCTACTAGAATACCAGATAGAGCCAAAATCCTGCAGCAATTGCGTGTAAAAACGTCAATAGTGGAAACGTTGTTAAAATGCTGAGTGGATCATGCTGGGATTTCTCATGTTTGCCCACAGCTAGCAGCAATCATTGAGCTGCATGACATAGTTCAAAGCACAACGGATTAACAGCCACTTAAAGGTAATATACAATATTTGCAAACATCAAAAAATGAAACTACTGAATTATGAAATACATGTACCTTTACTTGACTGTAAGAAAGTAATAGTCTCAAGCATCCTGTAAAATCATGGCACCAGGTGTGCTGTCATTTTCAAGAAAAGTGGAATTTTTGTATCGACTTCTAACAATGGTCGGCCGTTGGCTGACCATCGTTAGAAATAGTCTAGTTCCCCGACCTGATAATTCCTTGATGTCTATAAATTGCTCTGTTTTGTCTGAAGTCGGGTCAGGGAACCAGACTACACAAACAGCTTTTTTTTCTTTTTTTTCCCAGCATCTATGCACACATAATTTTTAACAGGTCAGGGTTGTAGCATTTGCTATTTAAAACACTAACCCACCAAATTAATTCATTTCTGAAAATTACAGCAAAAGCAACTGCTGTTTATACCTTTAAATATGGCAATCTTGAATTTCCCAGAAGCCTTTTGCTTGTCCAACTACAGTTCTGAACAAAAGCCAAACAAAAGCCTGGGAAACCCCTGTTTGTCAGGGAATGAGAAATGTTGAACCCACATAAAATATTTGATTTTATCTTTGACAGCGTTAAACTTTTATAGTCTGCAAACATAAAAAGAACAGCTAAGTTTGTTTTATGGGGTGGAGGGTTATTTTTTCTCATCATTCTCAGCAAGACAACCGAGCGCTGTCACCAGAGATTTTCAAGTTTCAAGAGAAGAATTCAAGATGCACAGCTGCCTTAAAACCAACCTGTTTGGAATTAATGCTTATCCTTTTATAAAAAAGTTTTCTGTTAAAATTAGACCAACCATGATATTTTGTAATTATAGAAAGAAAAAAAAGGTTTTAAAATCAAAACATCAGCCTCTGACCAAACTGGACGTTTCTGGCTATTTCCAGTAGAAAAACAATATTCAAAATGTTCTTGTAAACATTGTAAATGGTTTTGAACAAAAATACAAATATTTTTTATAAATTTCCAAAATATTTAGTCCTATATGAATCCCGAATTGATGAAAATAGCATCGATCCGTGTACTTCTGGGTTTGAAAGTGCTAAGAAAGCAACTTATTATGCAGAATGTGCGCTGCACTCATTTATGGTATGATTCATTCATGCATGTTGAATAGCACTGTGTTTGTTTAGCACTGAGATCCTCGCTTTCAACCCAGAAGAGCGCAAATGGGACTAATGTGAAATTCATCTGTACTGTTTTTACAAATACTTGGTCCTCTTTTCCCAAACGTTTGGACTGAGCACTGAGTTATGCCACTGAGGCATCCAAAACTCATACACTGAGCTGAAATCTGGATTTGACTAGAGCCCTGGCTCTATCGTAGACTTGAAGCTGGATTCTGAAATACTTTTTAAAGATTGCGGAGAGTCCAGACTCATGGTGAGTCCACACTTGGCAAGTCCAGACTCAGCCAAGTCCGGGCCTGATTCTAAGACCATTATGATAATAAAAAAGTACTTTACAATGCAGCTTCAAGTCTACATTCGAGCCTGGGCTTTAGTGAAATTTAGATTTCAGCTTGTTATTTGAGTTTGGACTCCTCTTGGACTAAGTCAACTTTTTCTTTGTTTTGGCATCGGATTTTGATCGGGACTCAACAACAGCCCTTCAAACAAGAATAATGATATAAAGGAACCAGATAAAATGCCAACGATTTGTACGAGGCTTAGACCTGGAAAGTAATTACACTCCGCCAAGGAGAGTTAGAAGAAAAAAATAAGAACTACAAAAGGGGGCTAAACTATGATACATCTGAATAAAACCTCAACTTTCGCAATGAAAAACACAGTAAAAACACAGCGATTTCCGGGCGACAGCAGGGTGAACAGTATGAGGTAAACATTTAAAATGTTGCGACTACATTCCAGACAGACATGCATAAAACATAAACGTAACCATTAAAATTCAACTGCCCCCCAAAAAAAACTTGGCACGGATTTTATCGCAGTCGACCACATTTTTCTGATTGGCTTGTGGGAGTTCCCCTTTGTTGTCCCGATAATGACGCATCGATAAGTAGCAGCGTCTGCATTTAAAGCTAAACCGGGGAGAAATGTAATTTTTCATTTTGGGGTTTTTATCTTTAAAGGGAATGTGGCTTTTTCAAACAATCAGTCCAAGCCCAAGATTCTGCATTGGCCTTTCAAAACCTGAATTAACCCTGGTTTTCTCAGGTTAGGCAAAAACCAAATCTGTCATTTTCAAAAAAAGGGACAGATGAAGCCCCCTTTTTTACCTTTATTTTTAGATCCTGCTGGGTATTATTTTCCAAGATGGCCGGTCCCTTTTTTCAAGATGGCTTCTGCTGTAAGTAGAGAGCACCAAATCAATAGAAAAAAATCCAATACATCACCTGGCGGCCTAAAAAAAAGAGCGAGGGGGGGGGGGGGGGGGGGGGCGGAACGGTAAACATGTTTTTTTTTTTTTTTACCATACTGAAATATTTCCAAGTTCATGAAATCGAAAGCAGAGCATTATAACCCCCTAAACCTCACCCTTTTACCTTGGCCTTATCAACATAGTACTGCAGGGTAATCAATTTCCATAAAATTTTAACAGTGCCATGAAAACTATCGTCTCAGGTCGCCCCCTCATACCAAACATGAGGTTGGTTCAAACCTTTTTTTTCCCCCTCCAGTAAGAATGCGGATATCGTTTGGGGGAACATTCCTGCTTGACCCACCCAAACTGAGAAATGCAGGACTATAGTATGTGGGCAAAGACTTTCGTTTTTGTATAGTATGTGGCCAAGAAGTCAAGTACACATGCTGAATGTCGGTTTCTCATTCCCCCCATCACAACCTGTTAGACCTCTCAAAAGAAAACAAAAATGATAAAGTGGCCAGGCCATAAAAGGATCCTTTGTTTAAGGAGCCTTCCGAAAAAAATGTCCAGGGGAAAGAAAGTGGATGTTTTGATGCAGTCCTATGACCCAGATTTGGCTAAAGGTCAACTGGGGTCAAAGAGAGTGACTTTTATTATGTAAACAGAGAATTTCGGAAGGAGAAGCACCAACAGGTTTAGATTTTTCCCTGGGCATGACTCACAGGCTAAAAGTTTTGGAAAAAGTGTGTAAGGTGGTCTCCTCAGCTTCACCTTCAATTCTTATAAGACGTTCTGCTGGATTGTTACCTCAACAAGCGTCTCTAAAAATTCAGTCCACACATGACAGTGACGCAGGAGTCTATGGCAGACTCGTTATTACTTTATGAACCAGGATTTAGACAGACTTGAGTCCAACTCAAATTTCACTCTTGTTGGCTCAGGCTTAGACTCAAATCATGAGCAAGTTTGAGAAATAACCATTGACCAATGGTGACCAGTGGTCAATTTGTGCTGCATGTTCCACTTGCACAATTGCATCCGAGCGCAAATTACTCTCGCTACTGATAAGCCCTACGACCATGCCTTATAGGATGGTTCCAGACAGTCGACAAGAAGGGTTGCCGAGCCAAGATTTGGGAAAAAGTTGGTCCAATCATTGTTAGTGATAGTTAACTGTAGTTCCTGTCTAAACTTGCTCCACAGTATATGATTTGACTTTGACTTGGATTTGACTTGAAATATCAAGTCTGCTTCATGCCCCCTAATAAGGTTCCTCACAACATCTCCGTTCTCTGAAAAAGACTGCCTCACCTCAAAATCACAACCCCTGCAAGGGCGGGTCTGAAACCAAACATGCTGCAAACATGGATTCCAAGGACACAGCCAGGGTTACACCTTTTCAATGTAGTGAAGCCTTCAAGGCGTTGATTGCCAACCCGTTTTAGGTTTCTGAAACTAGATTCACAAGTCCTGGCTCCCTCTCTGACCAGCTTGCCCAGAACATGCATTCTTCCAGACACACCTTAATATCTCTTTAATTAAATCCCTCAAAGAGTTTTTTTCCAGGCAACTCACTGTAGGTGAGTTGCCAAAGAGGAACAGATTTTTTATGAAATTAAGCATGCAAATGAGGATACCTATGATAATTACCCTTGCAAACTTTCATTCCAATTAATCAAAGGGTTTTGTCGTTATGATACATTATACACACTACACCATGTTCTGCAGAAGCATGGTATATTATGTACAAGGTCATTGAAGCGATCACGACAATTTTCACTGTCGGAAAGAGTTGCATAGCATGAGAATGGTAACCAAATTTTTATAAATTTGGTGTCAAAATGTGCCTAAGATGATAGCCGTAAAAGTCAGAACAGCTCAGCATACACACAAAATGGCAGAGAGACAATATCCTGAAAACTTCTATCCCTCCAGCTCTTTGAGGTTAAGAAGCAAATCTAGGAAAAGCGGTCCTTTATATGGAGACCTTACCAGCAGACTTTGGGGATTTCTTAAACAGCAAAACCCTTGCCACCAAGTAAGGCTTTTTTTCTTTTCCTTTTGTCATCTCAGCGATCCCAGGTTCCCAGAAGCCAAAGCAAAGCCTGGCAATTGGGGCCCCTTGAGTTCACAGTTTCTGGCCAAGAATGGAATGAGGAAGAGCGTGAAGGCTTGGCTCCACTAGCTTGGAAATGAATTCGCCAGAGAAATGAAGAAAACAAAACAAGCACATACCAGTGATCTGGGTCAAAAGAGACCAGAAATGCCGCCAAATGGAAAAAGAGGATTTTGTGATGCAAATTGGGGGGGGGGGGGGGGGGGGGGGCAGGAGATCAGGTAGCTGGGCAATATTACACTTTCGTTTTTGGTGTGGGAATGTTGGAGTTGAGAGAACGACCACAATGACAGGGTCAACATCTCAAAAACAGTCAGAATAATAACAAGAGCAAAAATGTAAAAATGCAAATGATATGCACATTTGACTAATCACTCAATGGTTTAAAGAACTTGGACTTTCTTATGGAGGACAGCAGAACTGCAGACCCTCACATCCAGTAAGGATTCGTGTAGCTTGATTTTTTATTTTAGTTTGCTGGCATACTCACTGTCAAACCATAATCTCAAATGAGCAGATTACACATGCAGTATGTTATGCTTTATGGGGGGCTGACTGGGTTCCAAGGTCAGAAGTTGGAACAAAATCAAAAACTCAAGAAATAGACAACAGGTGCATATTAGTCTACCTGCGTCTATAGGTCTAAAAATTGGGATAATTTCTCCAGCTTCTAAAGATTGATCTTCTCTTCAGATCTGGTCCCAGGAACACCCTTTGGGTGGTAGAGTTAGCCACCCTATCATCTCTGTTCGTAGCCATCTACATCGAGTGGCTTTCAGCCTTGCAATAGGTCAATTGCATACAGAAAGGAAAGAACAATCAGGCAGCATCATAACACATTCAGCTGTAATCACAAAATATGTGACCCGCTCTGCAAAAAGGGCACATAAGTCGCTGTATGCTTTTACAAGTTATGGGCCGTTCAATGTGAAGAGGGTGAAAAATTCTTCAAACAAGTGATTTTGAAGGGAGGGAATTTTTTGCATCTTTGATACCTATATTATTTTATTTCATAACCAAAATCTTTGATTTCAGAGAATAAAGTTGGAAAAAGAATGTGTTTTTGTCGAGTGCTTCCATCTATTGCTTTGCTTTTGGTTTTCTTAAATGGCTTGTTTCTCCTTAAGTCATTTCAAGAAATTTCTGAAAACAAACATGCAAATTTCCAAATATCTCGTGATTGCAAAATGCTAGAGACCTCAGACATATACCATATGAAAGCTTATAAAATGGCCTTTCCAGCTATATATAAAACACTATTTTCAAATTTTGCAACATAAGTGCCCTTTTTGCAGAGCGGGTCACATATAACAAACCTGTGCAAATGAACTGGCCACAATGTGCCAACAGAGGGCAGTAGATAGTACAGATGGTGGAACTGAAGTACTCAACATGGTTGAGACAGACTGTTAGTTTATGAATTCCTGTTAGGTCTATAGTTACTTATTAGACCTCACACATAAAAAGATAGAGGGAAGAAACACCAACATAAACACAAGGTGACGGACAGACAGAAAAAGTGACGGCAACAATGCTTTGCTTTTGCTTTTGCTTTTGCTTTTCTTTGGGAGTTTCAGTACAGTGACGTTGACGTCCACTTTCCCAGTGGATAAACACACCTTTAAAATAGACAACCAGTTCAAATCAAGTACAATTGGGACACAAAAAATAATGTTCAAATAAACTTGAACATGTCAAAGCTTGGGAGTAGACATTAGAGAATGTCAGTCTAAGGTTCACCCGTGCACCAGAGGTAGAGCATAGAGGTTAACCGCTCTGTCAGAGCCAGTATCTAAATCTAGAGCAAAATTATTAACCAGTCCTGAAAAAAAATAAAACGTTTACATTGCAAGGCACTGAAGGCAACATGTGGTGTATATCAATTTTCAGACAGAAAAATATAATTTGCAGAGCTCGGAAGTTCGCAACCAAGTAGGGCGAAACAAGATTAATTTCTCCACCCACATCATAAAAAGTTTTCCCGACTGGAATGTGAGACCCTTGTTCTTGTTCAAATATGTTGCCAGTTTTTTTTCTTTCGATTCTGACTAAAATTCTGATTGAAAGGAATCTCTATTTGAGCCTTCAAGACAGAAATTGCTAGTCAATGACGAATGGGTTTTGCAACTCTGATTACCTACTTCCTGGACTGCAACTGCAAACTATTTGTTGAACGAAAGAGATAAAACATGGCAAAATTAAGCAAGGCAAGATCAAGAAGTGCATAGAGAAATTTCACATTTGTGTGATGAGAAAGAGAGGTAGCTTCAGCATGAAGCAAGCAGTAGATTTTGCCAAAAATCATTTCCAGAAAAAACATGAAACCGCTACAGCTGAACATACATCAACACTAGTATAAGAATCATCCTGATTCCATCAAAATCTAATACTCTGCACAACACAATAATGAACCTCTGATTACCTCTGATCAACACTAGTATAAGAATCATCCTGATTCCATCAAAACCTATAATACTCTGCACAACACACTAATGAACCTCTGATTACCTCTGATCAACACTAGTATAAGAATCATCCTGGTTCCATCAAAATCTAATACTCTGCACAACACACTAATGAACCTCTGATTACCTCTGATCAACACTAGTATAAGAATCATCCTGATTCCATCAAAATCTAATACTCTGCACAACACACTAATGAACCTCTGATCAACACTAGTATAAGAATCATCCTGATTCCATCAAAATCTAATACTCTGCACAACACACTAATGAACCTCTGATTACCTCTGATCAACACTAGTATAAGAATCAACCTGATTCCATCAAAATCTAATACTCTGCACAACACACTAATGAACCTCTGATTACCTCTGATCAACACTAGTATAAGAATCATCCTGATTCCATCAAAATCTAATAATCTGCACAACACACTAATGAACCTCTGATTACCTCTGATCAACACTAGTATAAGAATCATCCTGATAACATTAAAATCTAATACTCTGCACAACACACTAATGAACCCACCATAATCCATCAACACACAATTTGCACTGGTACTGATTGACTCCATCAAAGTCCATCAAGCATGTGTGGGATTTTGTCAGGCGCCTAAACTTGGGGGGGGGGGGGGGGGGTCAGTCTGCTTTGTCGAAGTGACAAATCTGACACAATCAGATACACATCAGTACTGAAGCCGCCAAAACCTGAAAAAACCTGGGTTTGGCTTTTGACCGAGTCAGGGTCGTCAGGGTAAAGTCTTTATCACAGTTTTACATCCAATAACATCATCATCTTCTGAACCCCTACTGTCATAAAAACCTGAATACTTTAAGATACTGTCTGTCTACGTGAATGGTTTTTTTCTACTACCAACCAAAAATGGTACGTCAGCCAGAACACGTCATTTTGGGAGGGCAACAATAAAAACTTCCGGACGAGACAAAGAAAGGATTGTTAGGCAGGCAGGCAGGCAGGCAGGCAGGCATGCATTTCATTCCACACTTCAGTGGTACATGTACATTGTACACTCAGAAGAAAAAAAGGGACAAAACAGAAAACTAGCAGAAAAGAATCCAGACAGGTACGAGGAAAAATTGTGTTAAAATGGTGTCACAGAGCGTGGGAAGGCCACCCAGGGAAAATGCAACCTTCTATTTTGGTTTCTGGAATTAATCAAACTTTCATTTCGTTCCAAGCCTTACGGTCTGCGTGTGTGGTTACTTCTGCTTGGAGACTGGGTATAAATTTAGCAATTTGGGGGTTCGGACCATGCTCCACTGAATTTCTTTCTTTCCCTGAGCCCAGGACAGACAACCAAGGGGGTTTCTCTATTATTGAGACCCTACGATGGGATTATCCTTCAACCTTGGCAAATACTGGGCCTGCTGCTGCACAAACTGCCCCAGAATTTGCATACATCCAGGTCGGATTTTATTTTATTTTGGCAAGGGTAGGGGAGGGGATAGGAAGCTTACTACACACAAGAGGCCTAACAAATTGAATTCTGGGTTTACTTGGTCAGACACATGTCCAAGACACGTCTCCCTACTAGCGAGTTCAGTTCAGCTTATTCATTTTTCCCCCTCCCCTGTATCTATTTACCGGCATGGCGAGAGCTATTTTGTTCATCAAAGCCAGCACTTATGTCTGCCAGGCAACCAAATTTGGCTGTCAGGCAACCTCACATTTTTGTTGGTGGTTGTCCAGATGCAACCATCTTTTTTGCACTCCGACAATTACAGCCGACATGAACATGTTGTTTTAATGTCCATAAAGTACCGTAAGTGTGAGAGATGAGCTTTAGCTAGCCAACTTCTTTACCTTTTGTGATCAAAAAAATTGAGAATTTCAAAAATGTCACCAGAGAAATACAACCAAAGCACGCACAATCTGCTGACATTTTAATTTGCCAATTCCCACAGAACCCATCCATAAACCAAGCATGATATCTGCACTTTTTTTTATACCCTTTATGCTTACTGGAACGTGGGGGGGGGGGGGGGGGGGGGAAACCCGAATAACACACCTTTTTGAGTGGTTTCTTTGTTGCTAAGGAAAGTATATTCATGCCCGATTCTTTTGGAAGTCACCAGCATGAATCAAGATTGCGGTTGGCCAGGTTAAGCAAGGCAAGGTTTTTATGCGCTGGAATGTTTTGGGCCTCGCCTGTTGAGCTTTGATTCCAAACTTTTTAGATGTTTAACTCCAAGGACTTACTTTTGAAATTAAACCCTCAAAGAACTGGGGGGAGGGCGTACTCTGAATCCGGCCACTCTAGTTTGTTCGCAATAGTGTCAGGCACATTTTGACACAAATTTTATGTTTAAAATGGGGGGGGGGGGGGGGGGGTTTCATTCTCGCCTAATGCAACTTTTTTGGATGGCGGATGTAACTGCCATGATTGTTTCAATGACCTTGTACATAATCCACAGAACATGGTGTGGCATGACATAAAAAAACCTCTGATTAATTTGAATGAAAGTTTGCGCAGGCAATTATCACAGGTATCCTCATTAGCATAATTAATTTCATAAAAATCAGTTACTGTTTGGCAAGGATCTGAAGGGGGAGGGGCAGATTCACTATCTTTGTCCACCATTTAACATGTCACTTTCTGACACATGAGGGCGATGTTGCTGTGACTTGGCATTCAGGCACTCACTGTACATATAAGGCCAAGTAAACAAATAAACACATTTAGGAACATGACCACTTTTTTGTTACTTACATCACTGTGGGAACAGCCAATGGAACACACTTGCATAAAAAAAAAATCACCAAATGAGAAGACTTGCGGTTTTTTCCTCCTCACCCCAGAAAAACATCAAGTCTCACTGGCTGGTTACCAATAATTTTTTAACTTTTAGACAATACAACCTTATCACAGGCATGGCGTCAGGAAAAAACAAAGAATGCAGTACATAGTCAAAGACGTATTACGAAATTCACTAAATTGTCCATACCATGAATGATATTTCAAACCCTTCGGAGCAGCCTGCTGAGAAGTCTGAACTAGTTTTCGATAGCATTTCTTTCTGTTCAGCAATACTTTTCTTTCATTGTTGTGAGATATTGGGGAAGTTATTCAAACTGCAGGAAAATATTTACAAGCCAAGTACATCCAAGTTTATAAATACATTAGTCATTCCTGGTGCATGGGAATAAAGCCCAGAATCTGAACCATTTACTTCTAGAAAAAACATTAATCATTTGCAAGTATGCTGGTCTTTTTGTTACTTAGCCCTCCTCTCCCAGTCCCTGCCCCCCTTCAAAATAAACCCAAAACGAAAATTTTTAAACATACAAAATAAAAACACCCCAAGATTAAAAGGTTAAAAAAAAACAATAAACAAAATTAATCATGAAATATACATTAGTTATGAGCTTATATAATAAACATGAGCTTTCTAATGAGACAACCCCCCCAAAAAAAATATTACAAAAAAAATAAATAAATAAACCGTCGATTCAAATTTTGAATTTGGAGCGGGGCAATCCTAATTCCTACCATGTGCAGCACATAAAACAACATTTTTAGGAAAAACAAATAGAGTACACTGTATTGTGCATAGACAAAAATACAGTTTTCTTCCAAAATGTATTAGCAGAGAGATTTCCATTAACGTGGAATTCTCATAGAGTACACATACAGCAGCTTTAAGGTCTTACTGCAAATTTTAGCCTAAATATATTTTCCCAACCAAAACATGTCTTTTACTGGTTTCTTGCAGAGAGCCAAGGTTATGTTGTAAGGATTCATTCATGAAGTCTAAACACGTCAGTCCCCCAAAAATAAAGTCACCAGTTCTTTGCCACTTCATTTCCTTCAACTATGGGAAACCGAACGTCACAAATAATACACAACAGTCACCTCAACGCACTTCTAAAACAGGAATGTAGTTCCCATGAAATGGCCCCATACTCGCAGACAGCCACACCAAAACATATCAACACTTTTCATCAAAAGTTGCTGAACTTTATGGGAATTGCCCGCAAAAATTCTTCCCACAATGGAATGTGTGAATACAATTTTTTTTAAACATCCAGGTCCGTCACAACCCCTCTGAAGTACTGACAGAAATAACCACATGAAATGCAAAGATTCTTTTTCTTAATGCCTTCAAAACTCAACGTGGGCGTGATGCTAACACTAAAAAGTGATAACCCATGTTGAATTTTGTATGTCATGCAAAAATGGCAGAAAACTACACAGAAATAGCCGCCAGCCACATCATAATGATCAAAAATGGGGGGAAAATGGCGAGTGGTGGTGCTAGGGAAAAATTTAGTAAAATGGAACCAAACTATAAGTGACTTACTGTAGTAAATACTGGAGTTCAGATGAATCAATTGGTAGAAAGTGAAGTTTTACGGAAACACAAGTTTTTGCAGTGGTTTGGAACATTGCAATGAATTATGGGCAAATCAATTAAAGCTCCATAATTTACCTGCTACACGTCCCCCTGTATTTCCGTATGGTCAACAGAAAATGGAGGGACTGGGAACTAGTCTAGATTAGATCATAGATGTTTGGTTGTCATCTATGAGCAAGTTCGGGTGCGAACCATAGTTCGACTAACGTCACTCGAACGCAGGATGGTTGGACTACTCTAGTCGACTATTTGGAACCAGACCCCGGGGCACGGTTGCATCGCTGGTTATCAATAGCTCTTTGCATAAGAAAACACGGAGAGGAAGAACCAGTGACGTGATACGGTCGCCATCTTTTCAACAATAGTTCGACTAGAGCTGTTTGAGCGGACTGAATTTGCGCATGCGCGTTGGTAAGGAGAGATTGACTAATGGTTGAACTATAGTTCGTGCCCGAACTTGCTCTATGAGGGCAAACTGAGGGATGAAACCACGGCTGGAACAATGTAGTGGGAACACAACTGCCGGCCCGGGGTATCTTGGGGTTAAGGCTTGTCGTTACCCCTAAGATAACCCAGAGATTTTGTAGTGGGAAAGAGCAATTAACAATCAAATAGTGACAGTTCTACTCAATAATAATGTAAATATATAAAGCAGACATATAGCACGTTTAGCTAATAATCAAAGTCATTATCAACATTATCCCCCTGACCGATGGACTTATCTATATTCTTTATCCACTGCCCCCCCCCCTTCCCCCCCCCCCCCCCCCCAAACACCCCCCAGCCACGCCCAACATTGCATTCTCACACTCACATGTACCTGTAATCTAAAGTGCAAACTTCAGTGAAAACATGCACAGATTTCTCAGATCCCATACTTTTCTCCATACCTGCACTTAGCCCCAGGAAAATGAAAATAATCTAAGTGCTTTGGCAGCTCCCGCTCTTTCTTCAAATCCTTTTCCCAAATTCGACTACCCTAACCCATAACATTTATTTGTATACCCTGGCAATCCAAGGAAAAACAGACTTGGCTCACTGACGAAAAAAAAAAGATAAAAGCACAAAAAAGCACACCCTTCGGGTGAACCCCTCTTGCACCCCTCTTCAGAATGCTGCAGACACCTCCAGACAACACTTCCCCCCATGTTGCTAAGATCAAAGGCTGACCTCTCAACCCTCTGAACTAGCCCTCTGGGTGACCTCCCCCATGCCTGACATTCCTGTGGTCTGGGAAAGCAAACACCCTATGGAGTTTACCCATGGGTGGGCTGTACCTTTCCAGGTCTCCCAGGGGTGTTCCTAGGCTATGCCATCCTTGAGGGGACATGACGGGATGCTTTTATCTGAAAGAAAACTCTAAATTGGGCTCCATTCTTAAAAGGAGCCAAAATTTGCTCCAATGAGATAAGAAAGTGCTAACATAAAGCAAGAACAATAATTTTTGCAGATTACCTCAATGTTGGGAGATACTTGAACAGTTCTGGCCCATCGAAAGGTTCAGGCAAAAGTAAAATGGGTCAGTCACCATGGTTAACACCTGCACTTTGGGTTTGTTACATGTACCATTTCCATGTGCCCTCTCACATCACATGTTTACATCTATCTTGAAATGTGCCCAGTGGTATGAGCACGCATCGTGTTTTGCATAAAACTTGGTTTAGGAGTGACTGTCAAAAGTAGTATACATCATTTGCAAACATCAAAAAAGAAAACTACCAAATTATTACGAAATACCGTACAAGACTGTCAGTAAATAGCAGTACGTCTCAAGCATCCTGTGAAATAATGACACCTAGTGTGCTGTCGTTTTCAAGAAAAGTCGAAATTTATATCATTTTCCAATGATTGTCGGCCAACAATCGCTGGAAATAGACTAGTTCCCCGAAGTGATAATTCCCCGACATCTATAAATTGCTCCGTTTTATCTAAAGTATGATTAGGGAACCAGACTACTAGAACAGAATTTGTTTCTCTCTGTTTTCCCAGCATCTATGCACACAAAACCTTAAACAGGTCAGTGTTACAGTATTTGCTAGCACGCTCTAAAATACTAACCCCCAAATCCATGTACATGTATTTATAAAAATTACACCATGATGTATACTACCTTTAAAATCATTTTAAATAAGTTATACTTTTTCCAAACTCTTACACGTCAAGTAACGATTTTCTATTTGGCCCTACTCCCAACTTTCCCATCACAATCTTCCTATAAGTTCTTTCGATCCTCAGTCATAAATGCCTATGCAAAAAGACGACAGTTTCTGAACAAGCAAGTACAATCATGTCCTTACTGGGTCACCATAGGCGAGGGAGCGCTATCAGTCCAATGTATTTGGGCTCACCCTTGTTATGTCTACAATATTTGGCACTGTATAAATAAAACAATATGTACTCTTTTTTAAAGTGAACATGTTCCTCACTGGAGGGTTTATACCAGGTTTCTTGCACTTCAGGGTGATATAACATCTCAAATTTCCTTCAATGGTTTCATCTTTCCAAATTGTCTTCTTTTTATATTCTGATAATTCCAGTTTTTAAACTGTTTAACAATATTTGGGTAAAAAAATACGACTTTCTTACCCACTTTTGCACTTAGAGCCATGTGGATCAAAACATTTATTTGATTTACAAATCTCACTCCAGTTGCTACTCTTGACCAATCAGAGATTGGGTTATAAACTGTCCTGGCACAAAGTGGGAGTGCTATAAAACCTGGGGTGCATTCCACTCACGTGAACGTTGCCAACATTTGCCAACTACGTGAACAATTTTCCATTTGATGTGCACAAAAAAATAGCGAACATTGGCGAACGTTTGCATTGTTCGCGTGGAATTACGCACCCATGTTCGTATAGTCTTAGCAACACTTTTGCACTGAATGGTAATTGTTCCATTGGCTTGTCCAGTTAGGGTGTTTGAACATGAAACTTGGCTTTTTGCCTGTTCCCACCAATAAACTCCAGCTGTACCTAGATCATGGAGGAAGGACCTTCCTCCATGCCTAGATGTAGAACAAAAAGCTACTCTAATAGCTTTCTTTATCACTATCAAATTCTTTGCCTGGTGCATGTTGCCCTTCATCTTACAATCTTTCCTCCTTCAAGAGGAATCTTATTTCCTACTTCTTGCATCTTTGATTCTTTTTTTTCCTTTTTTGTAGAGCTGCATACCTTGAGTGGTTTTTTAGCCTTGTTCAGAGCGAACTTGCATAAAAAAAATACTGAAGAGATTCATTGTACAGCAGTCAACAATGTACAAAGCATTGCATTACAAGCCCAAGATAAGCCGATGAACTCCAACCCAGTTTTTGAAGGACTTACGTTTAAAAAGTG
This sequence comes from Hippasteria phrygiana, assembly GCA_037893225.1. NCBI lineage: Eukaryota > Metazoa > Echinodermata > Asteroidea > Valvatida > Goniasteridae > Hippasteria > Hippasteria phrygiana. The sequence goes on from JAZGUH010001022.1 coordinate 15,959, forward strand.
CCCAAACCTCCATTTTGAACTAAAAACGGAAAGAACAGCTAAACAGAAACAAATTCCTAAAATATCAGATTCCAAAGCATGCACCTCCGAACGTGGTAAATTTACGATCCACTTCATTTTAGATTAGAAAGAAGTACTTCTGGCCATTGGGAGAAGATTCTGGTTCCCGGAAGGCTAATAAACTGGCCACAACTAGATTTTTGTCAGATCAGGTTCTTTTATACCATTCTGGGGTTTTGTTTTTCAAGGTGGCCAAATATTTTGGATTTCTACAGGGTCTGCTAAAAGTGATCTAACCGCCCATTAGGCCAACAAGACTGACATGTTGCATACTGCAAATGCTTCCAAGGGAATTCCCCAAGACTTAGTGTCATAAAATGCAAAATGCATAGCACGAACAGAGCCCTCTGTTGAGTGATGAATGTCAACAAGTGTTTTGAACTTTTTAAAGTTTCATAAAAGAAAACACCTTTGGTTAAAGGTAGTGTACAGGATTGGCAATCCTCCAATTATTTTTTACTGAATTATTACGAAAAACCTTACTAGACTCCAAGTTAATAGTAGTCTCAATCATCCTGTGAAATGATGGCACCAGGTGTGCTGTCGTTGTCAAGAAAAGTGGAAATTTATATCATTTTCCAATGATTTCCAGCTGGAAATCGTTGGGAAAACTGCCCTGTAGCCTTTAGTCAAGGCGCGCGTGGCTACCCAGACGAGTGGCGCACCCCGGACATGCTGGCATTCGGGGCGCGTCATGCGTCCAGGTAGCCACGCGCCTTGATTAAAGGCTATCATCCGCCGGATGGTTGAAAATGAGTGCCGTTTTTCTCTCGTTTTTTTCGCCATCCAACAACGCAAAACTTTTAACAGGTCAGTGGAACGATATTTCCTATAAAATACTAACCACCAAATCCGCCTATTTCTGAAAATTGCAACAATGACCAATCATGTACACTACCTTTAACAGTGGAAACACACTCATTCATCCAGAACTGGCACAGACACAATTTTTTTTTTTTTTTAAACAATTTTTTTTTATTGGCATCACATGCCAAATATGTTGATTAAGATTCAGAGGCACATAAAGCTGCACAAAATATTAATTTCATGGGGCTTTTAAAGTTTACAATAACTCTGAATTTCAACTTCGGTGGTGACATTTCAACACTGCAGACAACAAAAAAAGTTCAACAAAAAAAATCAGACTTTAGGATTCCGACCTCATAAAAAAAGGCAGTTAAACCCTTTTTAGAATATTTTGGGGCATTTGGGGTAAATGCACTACACAGAGTGTCATGTAAACCCTTTTATACTCGTCCGTAATAGGCCCCACCACGGATAACACTTCGGTGGTTGCTTGGCCCGAGTTTGTCCAGTTTTTGTGACGTTTACGATGCTCTTTCATGAGGTCAAGTTTGGGGTCATATCCTAGTCCCTTTCCAGGTTAATGGTAACTGTTGATTTCTCGGCACCTCTATAACATCTCGTCTTTTAGGAAATTGCCTCATTTATCCAAACAATGGATATAAGCTAACAATGGCCAACTTTGTTATTAACCTAGTGATTAAAATACCTAAATATTATTAACACCATTTGACATAATTTATTTTCGGGAGAGTAGAGTGGTATAGTTCTGAACTTTGGAGGTTCACAAGACAAAAAGTTTGGAAACATACATGTAGCTGGTTGCTTTCCACAAAACAGTCAATTTTTTTCGCGCCTTCCTACGTGTAACTTTGATTTTTTGGACGCAGTCTCAGACACGCCAAGTCCTTTTTTTTTATACCATCTAAAATCATGGGGCTGGAAAAATACCATACCTCAAAATTACTTTTCACACCTAAAACATAACGCCAAGTGCACGATATTCTAGTTGTGATGGGGGTAATAATCTTAAACCATATTTAAAACGGCCCACACTATGAACATCTAACAAAAGAAAACCCACGCAGTCCTTTGTTTGTAACAAAGGACTGCGTGGGTTTTCTTTTGTTAGATGTTCATAGTGCCAGCAGGCACAGTTTGTCGTTTTGATGTTGGGTTAGGTCTGATTGTGATCAGGATGTTGGATCGACTTACATTCAATATTTGTTTTGATGACCAAAAATTGACGTTGTGGTTTAATGTCAGATTAACATCATTTGTCTGACACCAATGTCTGTGTCTGGCACTACAGTAACATCAAGCAGAGTTGGAGTCGAGTCCCTGCAAGTCCTTTCACAAGTACTTTCGCAAGCCCAGTCAGAAGTCCTTTCATAAAGCCGGTCACAAGTAACTGGATGAACAATGACAAAGGAATACCTTTGTCAAAGCTCATTTGAATAGCTTGTGATTGGGATTAGGATTGGAGGGCTTGTGATGGACTTGCAGGGACTTGCAGGGACTTGTGATGGACTCAACTACGTCTCTGACATCAAGGCATGGTTACTTTTTGGTCACCACATGTATAATAGTCACAACTTGACCTAAAACAGAAGTCAGAATAAAGTAAGAATCTGATGCTAGGAGCCGTTTCACACTATACACTTACCCGAGTAATCATGGTGTTAACGAAAAATTTAACCCCGAGATTACCCAGGTAATATGGAGTGTTCACACTACACTTCTCGGAGTTAGAAATTCTCCAAGTTAACTACCTCAAAACCCCACATAACCCGGGGTAATTTCTAACCCAGCTCGCGAGGTGGGTTAACCCACCAATCTCGTGGTTAACGACGACCTTGAGACGATTCTCCAGGTTACCATCAGTAGTGTGAATGCTCTCTGGGTTTTGTTAAACCCAAGTAGGTGGGTGCACTTCGTCTTGTTTTATCGTCTTGTTAATTATTTTGGCCAAAGCACATATCCTTTCAAATAGATTTGAAAACATCCACCTGTCCCAGCCCAACTTTCATGACATTCATATATGTAAATTTGCGGATAATATTTTTGGGGGGGGGGCTGTCACTTTAGAGGGCTATTTCTTACGAAATTCTGGATTCCCCTCTCCAAAACGTTTGGACACGATTTATGGCACTATTCAATGCTGAAATCATGGGAAGAAAAATAATTAAGTATTTTTTTTGGAATAAATTATCATACTTGCAAGTCTCAAAGTGAAAATTACATTATGGTTCACAGTGTTGTAGTCAAGGCCACAACCTCCGAGGCCGAGGCCAAGACCGAGGCCACAACCTCCGAGGCCGAGACCGAGGCCGAGGCCACACCGTCCGAGGCCAAGGCCGAGGCCGAGGTCACAACGTCCGAGGCCAAGGCCGAGGCCGAGGCCGGCTACTAAACACGTAATAAACTAATAATCCACTCAATCAAGGTTAAAGGCAGTGTGCATGATTGGTCATTGTTGCAATTTTCAGAAATGGGCGGATTGGGGGGTTAGTATTTTATAGGAAATATCGTTCCACTGACCTGTTCATAAGTTTTGCGTTGTTGGATGGCGAGAAAAACGAGAGAAAAACGGCGATCGTTTTCAACCGTCGGGCGGATGATAGCCTTTAGTCAAGGCGCGTGTGGCTACCTGGACGAGTGACGCGCCCCGAATGCCAGCATGTCCGGGGCGCTACTCATCCGGGTAGCCACGCGCGCCTTGACTAAAGGCTACAGGGCAGTTTTCCAACGATTGAAAACAATACAAATTTCCACTTTTCTTGACAATGACAGCACACCTGGTGCTATCATTTCACACGATGATTGAGACTGCTATTAACTTACAGGCTAGTAAGGTATTTCGTAATAATTCAGTAAAAACAAATTAGAGGATTACCAATCGTGTACACTACCTTCATTGTTGGTTTTTCTATTTTATTTTTAAGTCAATGGCAGGTTCCTCAAAGGATATGTTCATTGCATTTCAAGAACATAAGGGTCTCCAGCATCTGTTGGGATAGATTTGCACGGTGGGTCCTCATAATAATCCCTCCTCTGCTAAAAATTCACTGTACTAACGTTGTGTCCTCGAAATCCCGGCTTCGTACGTGCGTTCTGGCCTCACGCATGCGTAGTTTACAAAATGCAGCCGAATCCGCAGCCGGTGTTTGTCAAACGTGCACGATTTTGGATCGCCACAAGGGTCTTGGATAAGTTGGCAGGCAATTCTTAACTTTTTCTTTACTTTTCGACGATTCTCCCTCGCTTTTCCGAGGGATCCAATCAGTGACCGAGTTTGAGCCTTATCATAAATTATTCATTACACGCAAATACATAGGACATGACGAGGCATCATGACCATTGATCTGCAGCCACGCGCGTCACATACGCGTGCACGCATGTCAGACATAAACCACGATTGTGATTGGTCAGAACACCATCAGGCGACGCTCACTGGATCGGTCTATTGCATAACCGTCCATCATTATCACAGTCCACAGTCTGGTCGCGCCCTCGAAATGCCAACTTATCCAAGACTTTACCACAGATCCAAAATCTTATCGCGCTGTCGGCCTATTGCAACTACACTGTACCTGATCGCGCTGCCTGTGCATTGCAACTGCGAAAGTACAAAAGTACAATAGTAACGTCTTGAAACCAAGACTAGCTGGAAAAGAGAGGACAGTCTTTGCAAGGGCCGGGCATGCAGTTATGGGTTATTAGACTGATTATCTAACAAAAAGAAGATTAGATGCTACCCGAGTACGTGTAACACAATAGTGGCAGTTCATGGGGCGAGTGAAGTGCTAGACCAGGAACTACATGTAGTCTATTACCGGGAGTAGACTGGTTCTACAAGAAGATGATACATATACATGTACGTACGTGAGTACGTGCAATTGGGGAGCTATCTATAGCTCCATGGTGCAATAATGCAAATACCAGTTCATTAATTCGTGCGTATCTGCTTGAAACTCTATTTCGTTTCACGGAACTCACGGTGGCAGCTTCTCGAAGGTTTGATGAGGTAAACAATTTAAATTAATTGAAACAGAAAACACATCTGAATTGGTGGGGAAATTGGTAAAAGTGGGCGGCCTCGAGCCGGCCTCGACCAGATCTTCGAGTCCGGAAGGCTCCGAGGCCGAGGCCGAGGCCTTGCACTCCGAGGCCAAGGCCAAGGCCGAGGCCATAAAAATCGGCCTCGAGGCCGAGGCCGGTCTCGAGACCTCCAACACTGATGGTTCAGGGTTTTGGGAGGACAGAGGTCAAGCAATGCATATTCTCCAGGTTACCATTCACATATAGTGTGAATGCGGTTACAAGTTACTCGGGTGCGCGCTGAAGTGGATAAGCTGAATTGCGGGGGTAAATTTGTAGTGTTGGCAGGGAGTGGACAGGTAGATTTGTAGTTTTGCTGGGAATAGGTGTCAATTTTTTACTGGATGAAACCCTAATTAGCTGAAAAGTTTATAACGGTGACCCTTGTTGAGAATGCCTCTATCGTTTGTGACAACTGTTAGCCTACCTCTAGCTCTGTGGATCATCAACGGCCAAAACAATTTCTGTTCAGGTTGATAATCATAATCATGCATTATATGCATCTATGCTGTCATCAAGGTCAAACGAAACAACAGCAAGGGAAATTCCCTTCCATCCAACTTTATCCTGGAAAAAATTCCTGACCTCTTTCACACATGGATACAAAGGACACGGTATTTTTAATCAAGACTATAATAGATCTGGTTACCAGATCAGAATGCATATAAATGCACCAAATGGATAAAATGAAGAAAACTTGTCCATGAAATCCCACTAAGAACTAGTGTTGCATTTTAGGCAAACTGAAGGAATTATTTATAGTCAGGAGAGACACAATGAATAAACCCTTTGTAACCGGAGACCTGTTGCTACTCTAAGTCTGTTCTACAGATATTTTCATGTTAAATGTTCCACCGGCTTGTCCAGCTTGGTTCCTCCAGTGAGGGTGTTTGAGCGTGAAACTCAGCTGTACCTAGATGTAGAAGCTATGCCAACAGCTTTTTCCCTCGTTCTGTATCTCTATGGAATTCTTTGCCTGGTGCATGCTTCCCTTCATCTTACGATATTTCCTGCTTCAAGAGGACTCTTAATTCATACCTCTTCTATCTTTGCTTCTTTTTCTTTTTGTAGCTCCGTACCTCGAGTGGCTTTTAGCCTTGCTCAGGGCGAACTTGAATTAAAAAATAAATAATAAAAATCGGATACACTTTGCAGATGCTGAAGAAATCACACGACATACTGATTGCATCAGTGGTATCACTATTAGGCACTCTTTCTGGGGATTCTGTACATTTTGAATGTGTTTTGAAAAGTTCGCTGAATCTGCCCACAGCCATAACTGGCCTACAAGGGCCAACACCAGGATTGGCGTTCGGTGGTTAGCCCAAAAAGTTAGAGCCCAAAAAAGTTCTAGGACAAAATGTACTAGCACAAAAACTGTTTCCATTTTCCATTTTTGATCTGCCATGTGGCACAAAGCATAGCCAAGCAAGCCATACTGTTTAGACAACTTGGCCAAGCACATCCACCTTTTTTCAGAAAAAATACTGGAAGTGGTCATAAAATGTCCGATGTCAGACCGTAATTTCAGGCTCTGGTGAATGATAATGCTATGTGCATGGGCAAGACACTACTCTCTCCAGTATAAATGGGTACTTGTGAGGGTAGAGAACAGATTGCGCTGATCTCGAGTTAAAAAAAACTGATCTTAAAAGCTATTTAAGTGCTACATAGGCACTGAATAACTCCGACAACAAAAAATAATTGGACCTGTTCAACAAACTCCTGGTTTAAATGAAGTGAAATTGAGTTTGAAATTACTTCAGTAATTGACTCGCACACTACACAATATCCTAAAGTTCAGAACATAATGATCCTGATTTCACAAAGACAAACTGCGTCACCTTTGTACATGTACTTCTGTTTTGCCTTGTAACTAAAGCTTTCACCATCCTAGGGCAAGCATGAGCACATTTTTCAGCACCTGAACTGAGATGAAATGAAAATAACCAGCGAGTATCAAAAGATGGCGCTATTCACAGTTTATGATCAAAGTTAACCACAATAACTTTTGCCAACTACAAATATTCAAACTTCTGCTTTCCCCATTGAGCAAGGCAATAAAACAGGGCACAAATTGAGTCCGTGGATAAAAACAGCTGATCAAATATTGTTAACGCTACAAAAATGATACATCCAATCAAAACCCCCGTTAGTTTCACACAGCATCATACCAGGGCTATCTATCAAGGGCTGCGATTGGTTCCAACGGTATAAATGGAACAGCCAGTCACTGATGTCCATTCAGGTTCAACGCTGACCAGGAACTAACAGAGGACATTATGTTTGACCGGAATCTTGAAAACCCACGTTTCATCAACCAAAGACCACTGGTAAATAAAAACAAAGGGGGAGGGGGTGTTGTATTGTTAAGAGTGGGTCAAGGACTGGACTGGGTTGCAGGTGTTGACATGTTTTTAGAAGGTCAGTAACTCATAGTACACCCAGGGCAATGGACATAACGAGGTTGGGCAAGTTCTGGGTCAGGCGAATTGGAACAAGCTCCCAAACAAATAGTGCTAACACAAACACCGTGATCCACTGGTGAGATTTGAACCCCACATTCTTGATGACCTTGCTGCACGCAAGATACGATAACTACCCGGCTATTTTCCAAACTTCTCAGAAAAAAGTACTTTCCAATATATATTTTTTCAATGAGTTTTTTTTTCTCCAGTCATACATGTAGTTTAATAATCAGACACAGGCCTACATGGTAACTTTCTAGAAGCACAGCATTCAATGAAGCCCCACCTCTTCATGCACTGACCAATAACAGCCAAGACTAAACCCGAACAAATGTCTGTAAATAAATAAGATATGCATATATGCATATGTGTGTGATGTGTATGGATGCAGGGTGGCACTGCAGAGGTGCACATTGTTACCCAGGTACACAGTGGGCGGTGCTTAATGAATCTGTCCAATCAAATTCATGCATCAGTTTTGGATAGGAAAAAAGCGCCCCGCCTCCCAACAACACAAATAAAACCAACGTGATCTGACCCTAAAATTCCAAGCCACTTTTAGTCAAACCCAGAAGAAACCGGAAACCAAGTCAAACTGGTAAATAATTTTGTAAAAAGTACCGCCGCAAAACAATGTTTGCTATTGTACACTTATTACGACAAAAATGGCAAACCATTCGGCTTTCCAAAAATTCAACACAGTTGAATTGCTGCTCTGAGAACGCCTGGCATGGTCTGTAATGATTCATCGATAAAATGTCGCAACATGAAAGTGCGAACTTGAGATTACAGAAAGTTGATTAATTTTACCGGAAAACTTAACTAAATACCAGAATCTATCTGTAAACATGGTGTTTGCTGTCCCAAACTGCAGAGGACAATGCTACATGTCAAAACCACTGGGTTTCTGAGGAGTCATCATGGAGAGTGTTTGATAATTATAAGCACGGAGCAATTTTGATCTTGTCGAAGTTGAAATAATAACATGAGATATACATCTTAGACTAAGTTTATGGTTCTGTTTGTTAGTTTGCCTACTTATTCTTTTTCAAACGGAAAGCATATTTTTTGGGGATTTGTTCATATTCCCCACACATATCTAGGGGTGTGCATTTAGGGGTAGTAAAAGAACCAGGTACCCGATTGTAAAAAATACGGGTACCCGGGTACCCGTTAAAGAAACTAAACCCAAAACTTCCAATCCCGGAAGTTGTAATAATGTCTTTCTCCGAGATTCAAAAAGTCTGATTGCAGACAAAAGTCTAAAAAATCTCATGCCTGTCCAGTAAACATGATCACTTCTCCGCCTTTGCGTGTGCCGGCACATGCATGCACCGGCATATCACAAAAGACGGTTGTCCAGAAGCTTTACAGTTGTATTTACAATGTATTGTGGAATGAGGCATGGTATTATGTCTCGTCGAGGCTCTTATCCATGCCTAGACTACAAAAACCATGACCGGTAAATTCCCTTTATTGTCAACTTTCGTGAGCGTCATAAATGTAAAATCTGTGCTGGTTTTCAATGTAGTCAGGTTTCAATTTTGAAAATTCCCTGACAAATAACATTCAAAACCTTTCCATTTTCATTGTCTGGGAAGTTACTATGCGATAATGTAAAGTTGTACGGGTACTCAATTCCATAATCTAGAACCGGTTCCTGACATGAACGGTCGGGTACTCGAGTACCCGGTTCTGAAGCACACCGCTACACATATCACAACATGTATCATGATCCAAATATTTTGACATGTATCGTATCCCAAAACGGCATCGTTACACTGCCACTCCAGGCAGAGTGTTAAAAAGTACATGCTTGTTTGCTGGTGACAAAGTCAAGTCGGCTACGACATCGACTGTCAACTCCAACGCTGGTTGTTCTTCACCCCACACCAAACAACAGCAAACAAAGCGTGACTGCCCAGGACCTTTAAGACCATAATTTGGATCTTTTGGCACTTTTGGCACTCCCCTGATCGAGGGTCATTAACGGTTTCCCCTACTGAAATATTTTTTGGAGTTTCTTACATTGAAAAGGAAACTTGCCTACTTTGTATTTATTTTTGGAAGAACCCCACTGAACAAGAATCGGGGCGATGAGTTTGGGAATGGATGATGGATGGCATTCCTGAATTTTTATTTTTTATTTTTTGGGAACAACTTTTTTTTTTTAGAAAGAGGGGGAGAGAACAGGTTGGGAGAGGGAAGAGGCTTGGGGAGGGGTGTTAAAAGCGGACTTGCTAAATAAAACTTCGGATTCTGGTGACTGGTTGGTTTTTGTCTTTGGGTAATTGATAATTAGGAACAAAATCAGAGTGAAAACAGTGACCACTCTGAACGAGCACGTATGCAAAACAAGTAACAAAACAACACCTGCCACAAAACAAGCCCTGATTTTCCATAACTCAAAACGTCTAGTCGAAAAAAGTGAACAGTATACAGTGACAAAAAATCAGATCAACAGACATGTGCATGCTACATTACAGAAGTAACTGCCCCACAGGTAAATTCAAACCAAAAAAGGACTGTTTCTGATTCAATGCATATTTTACACACAGTTTTACTGTTTTATTGGCATCGCATTTATCATTTTTATGTACATTAATTTACTCAATGCCCACTTTGTAGGCTGCCCACATTTGGATGGTTTTCCTATTTTAACCCCTTGTGTACGGATGATGGAATATGGCACCAAAAAAAACAGTGCCACCAGGCCGGATGACGCAATTGGCCGCTGTTTGTGCAGTTTCAATCCATTGTTGGATTAAACAGTCCCACCAGGCCGGATGACGCCATTGGCCGCGGTTTGTGCTGTTACAATCCATTGTTGGATTATTGTGTATATGATACGTTTGACTGCACAAACACATTGTAGCGGTTCGCTTGGCTGCCAGAACCGCCGCGGCACCCCGACGTCTCCCGTAAAATACCGTACTCAAGGGGTTAAGGTGCTTTTAAAGGCACACAGTGCTCTGATATTCCCCCAAAATTATCTTTTTAGTTACTTAACCTATTTCCAAGGTCTGAGTGTATTCTACCATAATGTGTAACATTTACAGACAAATGAGAAAATTTTTTAAGCATTGACATACCAGTCATTCAGACTGGCGCCCCACATAGTGCAGCTTGTACGCAAGCAAAGCACCAAGGGCACCACTCTGAATTCCATCGGTCCGACTTTCTCGGAACCAAACCATTGTCCCTCCAATTTTGTTATCACTGATTATCAGACAAACAGCACATTTTCAAGGGATGGTTGTGTGCATTGCATGATCTTCCCAACCCTAACAATTTTAAGATGAATGCTTTTTGTAGCCCAATTGGGCGGCCTCCGAGTCAATGTGTTCCTTTTATCGTACATTCATGTACGATGAGTTAAATTGTGTACTGCAGTTTTTAGTCCCAACGAAATGTGAAACTGCAACTGCGATACATTCAATGAACCATTTTGACTGTAGATACTCATTCATATCGTATCCGAAACCCTTTGAATGTGTGCTGGAGTAGATTCAACCTGATACACCGTCCCTCTATATCTTTGGACTACCTGGATTGTATAACAAAGGGGGCAGCACAAGTACTACAGCAATAATCAATAGTACTGGATAAGCACATCTAGGGCCGTGCGTTCACGGGTAATTTTGGATCCGGGTACCCGAACGCCACACTGGTTCGGTTCTCGGGTACCCGGAAGTGGACCGTAAAAAAAAAAAAAACAAAAAAAAAAAACAAAAAAAAAAAACAAACAAACAAACAAACACTGTCTAATCATAGAGCAAGGTTTGTAATGTTCTTGTGTGCACCGTGCAGCCGCTAAAAGGCCCCCGCAAAAATAGTTTTGCTTCCGGTTACCCGATCTACCCTAATTTTACGGCTGCGACCCTAAAATTTGTATCGGCAAGTAAAAAAAAAAACATTAAAAAATCAATACAAAAAATAATCCTTTTGTATTTTCCGTCTTCACAAAACGCCTCTCAATAACATATTTCCGTCAAAAACGCTTGTAATTTGTTTGCCTACTTACATTCGCTATTGTTTTTAAAGAAACCTCCGTTGTTTTTACAAGTTCCCTTCGCGATTACAAGTTCCTTTCGGTGCGTGATTTCCTATCACCGTGATGAAAACACGTGTGTCATGCTCAATGCAGCAATGCTGTACTGGTTCCCGCCGCGCCGCCCACTAAGTGCCAAAGAAGGCATGATGGAAATGCGGCAACCAGTCTATGCATGCACTGCATGCCGCACGTGCACTGCACACAGGGGGAGCGAGTGCCGTGTGCTGATTGGACGGCACGTGTGCGAAGTGGACTCACTGAACTGCGTGATTGGTCTACTATGGCTCTTCATATGGACTTATTGGTTGTTCGGCGCCGGCCAGATATCACAACGTTCGTAATAGCCTGTGATTGGGCGACTGCACGAAACGTGCCACTATCTTCTTGGTAAAAAAAAGAGGTAAAGCCTTGTCCAAAGCGATTTTATACTGGGGCGGTTCTTCTGTCGCAGGGACGGCGAAAAATATCCAGCACAAGAAAAAAAATGGGGGGTCATGTAGTGTAACCGCCTTATTAATGCAAAGTTACGATCTTGGCTTTGTGTTTATTACTGATTTCAATTATTTCAGGTACACCAGGACCTTTGAAGTTGAACATTAATTATGTTAAATTTGACCTATTATATAAGACATTCTCCATTGAAGACGTTTTCACAGCTGCAGTCATTACCTGTCGTCCAGTCTCTATAAAAATATCGTTTAGAAGGTTCAGATATTTAAAAAGACCTCGAGTACGGTTATTTACAGGAGGCGCCGGGGTGTCGCGCCGGCCTTTGCTTGTGCAGTCAAGCGTAACATACACAATAATCCAACAATGGATTGAAATTGCACAAATAGCGGCAAATGGCGTCATCCGGCCTGGTGGTACTGTTTTTTGTCTTTTGCGCCATTTTGGCATCTTCCGTACGCAAGGGGTTAAATATTAAATCATCCACAGAGTACGAGTTAACCTGGCATGCCTGGGTACGAGTTAACCTGGGTACGAGTTGACTCGGGTACGAGTTGACAGGGCACATGTACATGTACATGTAGTCGGACACCAAAATAATCACACACCATAAAACAAATTTAATACTCCAAGCAAAGCCTCCTCCAAGCAAAGCCTTTTATTGTTTTTGTTTTAACGTATACCCGTAGGCCTAATACGGAGAGCGCTTCCCATTCCCGCTGCCCCAGTGTCTGAGCAACGTTCACTCTCTCAAGATCAATATTACTCCCGCCCACTCTTTGATCATACCGCGGAGCTAGTTTAGCCCCAGCGTAAACCGCAGTTCACTTCCATTGACAGACTATAATAAGCAACAAGATAGCTATAGATAAGATACAAACAGCGTTGGCCGACCACATTATTGATACTTTCCATTCACTGCATTTTTGTTGACGCATTGTTTTCAAAACACCGCCGGACGGTTCGGGTCTTTCGAGTCGGAACAGAGTTTGAAATAGATCGAATTCTCTGTATTTATTTATTTATTTTTGGTATGAAACCTTACATTGAATTTTTCACCGTAAGTTTCGGGTACCCGAACCGGAAAAATGGAACCGGATATTGACGCCGGCATTCGGGTATCCGGGTACCCGGATACCCGGAACAGGCCTAAGCACATCACAATAGGATTTGTCTTCATCTTGTTTCATCCCATGCAGATCGTTGTACTGACCTCAGCTGTCTTCTGTAAGATTTTCCCAATCAATGAGTTGTTGAGAGACTCTGTTTTTTTCCCCTCATACACCGGAGCTCCTTCCTCCACAGAAATGGTACAAGACATGCGAGGTTGAATCTCCTATATATGCAAGTGGGATCTGGAAGATGTATGATTTACTTTTTGTTTCTTGAATAGGGACAATTAACAATTGTTGACTGCTTGTGATGTGGGATATGACGTTTTTAACACCCGAGGGATGCATAGTTTTTTTCCCAGTTCAACTTAGGCTCGGTGGAAATTAACTCAAACAAATTACGCGGTCAAAACAGCTGATCGTCTGCTAGTCCGCTGCTCCCACTATAGTTTACTATCGTCAACAGTGTAGGTGAAAATTGCGTGGGTACCAATGATGCAGCTGGCTGATGTGTGATGTCATGCTTGGAGTGTGCCAGTCATTTTTATATACCGGACACGTGATCGTTCTAGGCCAATTTAAAAGACAGTATCCAAGACGGAGATATAACAATTCACAATACAGGGCACAAATAAGATACGATATTAACAGTATCGAAGACGGAGATATAACAATTCACAATACAGGGCACAAACAAGATACGATAACTACCAGGCTATTTTCCAAACTTCTCAGAAAGAAGTACTTTCCAATATTTTTGTTTCAATGAGTTTTTGTTTCAGTGGTCACACCAGAGACGCCATTTTCAAAACTGAATGGTCGACAAGGGTACTTCTCAGACTATTTCACGATAGTAATATTGAAAAGCATTTAGAAACCTGGTAAATAAGCAACTGCCTGGCAAAAATGTCAAACTACTTAGAAGTTCATGTGTATCCAGTACCATTTGTTTTCCTGCCTCGTGGGAAATGCTGCACACTGTTTAGACAGACGTGCTGACCTTTTTCGAATGCAGTGTGAAAAAAATGGCCTCTCTGTGACAAATTCTTGGTGTCGCAATGTACAGACCATAACAAATATGAGGTCATGGCAGCGACGACGTTGTGCGACACACGTCCAATAATATGCCAGTATTATCAAAAGCCTGTCTCGTAATATGGCGGGCTACTGTTGTTGCTATGGCAACACTGGTATTTCATATGGTCTATTGCGAACTGACTGAATTGTAAGCAGTTCATCTGCCTTCAAAGTTTCAAACAGACTCCTCTTAAGTAACGAAAAGTCACAGTCACGCTGTGACTTACATTGAGTATCGTGTAGTTATCAAAGGACTTATATTGTAGGACAATACTAAACATATAACAGCTCAGACGCATCGTAAGTTACAACACGATTCTCATTGTAGCTCGGGTTACAATGCGTTATCATACTTCTGAAATCAGGTGCAGCTTCAACATTGAAATGCTTTGTGTTATTATAAAGTTTATTACATATTTATGCATCCTACTAGTATTTAGTAATAGCCTGATACAGCCAAATATTTAATTCAGATATAAGTACTGCTTATTTGTGTATTAACCCCTTCCCTACCCCTCCCAAAAAACAACCAAAAACTAGAATAATTACAATGTTAACATAAATATGTTAAAGCAGATAAAAAAATCTGGAGAGTTTGAAGCAACAGTTAGCATAACTTAAATACTCAGCCTTTTTGTAAAACAAGTCTTGTGAAATCTATAGAATTATAATTCCACGGAAGAATATCTTATTAAATATAATAATTGACTGTATAACATGAGGAACCAATATGTACACCACTTATGAAATCATAATTCATACCCCACCAAAACAAAATCTCAAGTGTATATACTGAGATCCTAAAATCTCCAATAATATTGCAAAATCACGTGCTTAATATTCTTTCAAATAATTTAGGGTATTTTTCCTACCAGCAGAATTACAATACATACAGCACAATACTTCCACAAATTGCAACATCTCTTACGTTTGAGTATAGCTTTTTACAATTTTTGTTTCATATTTCGCAGAGCTCGCCATCATGGACTGTACTTACAATATTTTTATTCATGCAGTAGTTATTACATTTGCAACAGATTTTATATATAGTTTGGTTACTGTGCACAATTAGATACGTTTGACGTCCATGCATTAATGCAGATTTGAATGTAGGATTCCTTTTTCTTTTTTGTTTTGCTTAATTAACAGGAATGTACAGAATTATAGCATTTATGTCAAAGTTAAGCTCATTTCCAACAAACGGATGTAAACACAATTAATACACATTTCTGCCAGCTTACCGACACACACATGCATCAGATGCACTGTCCAATGCTACATGATTGACAAGCTAAGAGCAAGTTCGGGAAAGAGCTAGTTAACTATCGTTGAAAATTGCTGGATTAGCCTTGCCTAATTGTGGCTTTTCCAACATACATGGGCAAAAAAACAACTTCTGCTGCTCTTAAATGGGAACAAATGGAGAGAGAGGGTCAGTCGGTCGATTTTATTTTGTTTACCATCCATAAAAACAATACTACATGTCGTGTAACTCAGAAGTCGGGACGCAAAAAGTGAGCTTATTTAAAAGTGAGATGGCGAAATGCATGATTGTGCCGTCGTAGATGTATTTATTAAGACAATGATTTTAATAAAACTTGTTCATATTGTGTATGAAAGGGTGAGATTTTGAAATTCCTTTAAAAATAAAAAGTAAAAAAAAAATATATAAAAAAAAGACCTGACTTTTGTGACTTTTAGGGTCGATCTCGGAGAGCAACAACTATTTTGTATTTATTTTTTTGAGAGCCCTGGCTACGCTGCAGTACCTAGTCGATCATTTGGAACGAGCCTGCAGGACATGGCCCCACTGATTATCAACAGCAACTTTTTCTGTGCTAAACTGCAAGATTAGAGAAAAGGGGACCAATGACATAACTGTCTGTCTAGTCGGTCGCTCATGGATGTTACTGAGCGTGACTGTGGTTAGACAGCAACCAATCACAAGTCAACCAATGGCCATTGCCCGAACCTGCTCTTGATACATTTATAATGGGAGAGGATGATTCCGATATAAAAAAAAAACGGCACTTTTAGTCCAGAGGTAAACAATAGTTTCCGTGTCAACAAACACAATAAGAATGAACAAAATCACATGATTCCACTCTTTGGCCAAACTGAGGCTCTTCAAAATACCATCGGCCAGAGTTGGAGTCGAGTCCCTGCAAGTCCTTTCACAAGTCCTTTCGCAAGCCCAGTCAGAAGTCCTTTCATAAAGCCAGTCACAAGTAACTGGATGAACAATGACAAAGGAATGCCTTTGTCAAAGCTCATTTGAACAGCTTGTGATTGGGATTAGGACTGGAGGGCTTGTGATGGACTTGCAGGGACTTGTGATGGACTCGACTACATCTCTGCCATTGGCGTGGTAAAGGGGCCATCATCTTCCCACAATGCACTGCTGTCACAAGTTCCACACACATGGCGGTAATTTTGTTTCCAGACTAACAACATGTGCCATTAGGAAAAGATTCTGCAGGATTTCTGGATTGTTGAACATCACAATTATATAAATGTGCAAATGCTGTGATATTGTGTAAACACAGTGGATCCAACTTCTCGGAATTCTGCAAAATCCTTCGGGTCCGACGAAATGACAAAAAAAAATCGGAAAGAGCCCACCTGGCATTCTTGATTGTAGCATGTCTGCCGACCTCTGACCCAGGCAATCCTGTCAGAATGTGAGCACTGCCTTCCCACAATGCACAGTTGAAACTCCCACGATGCACTGCAGCAGTCACCACAGTGGTGGCAAACTTCCCACAATGCATGCGGGATGAATAGCCCACAATCCACTGCAGTCCCTCTTGATCCGACCATTATATTTGTGTGACAGTACGCTGCATTTCCCACGATGCACATGATATCCCTCAATCCTCCATCAGCGGCATCACCCACGTCTATTCACAGTGATTTGGTTTGAGTAAAGAGGTCACGACCCTGGGGTCAAAGTCTCAGATGGGTCATGTGGGGGTGATTCCGCAATGCTTGTATTAGTTCTTCCTCCGTTGGTTCAACAAGAGCATCCCTGCAGAAACAATACAATCAATGCTTGATTCATAGTATCCTAATT
This sequence comes from Hippasteria phrygiana, assembly GCA_037893225.1. Classification (NCBI taxonomy): domain Eukaryota; kingdom Metazoa; phylum Echinodermata; class Asteroidea; order Valvatida; family Goniasteridae; genus Hippasteria; species Hippasteria phrygiana. The sequence goes on from JAZGUH010001022.1 coordinate 33,155, forward strand.
TGATTATGTGAAATCTGTTTATATTGCATAAAATGTCACCTGATCAAGGGAAATGATTCACATGTCGTCCCCCAGTGTTTTCAGGATTTTTGTATCAGTTTGTAGAAGTGACACTAAGATTCATTTAACTGAAAACCCCATGTTCATAGGACTTTCCGCTGCCAAGTTATGACATAAAAACTGATGACGTAGACCAGAACTAAATTTGGGGAAAAATGCTTGGGAAGTTTGCACTTTCTTTTGCGCATTGGAAAAAAAAGGGGGGGAAATGGTGCCTTGCATTTTTCCCATACCAACCGTATGTTTGGTGGATTCCTTTTTTCAAGTTTTGCCCGTATGTATACCGAGACTAAACAGTTTACTGACCAATAGATAATTAGGAAAAATCCTTTATAAAATACAGGTCAAAGGTCAAATATAGATAAATAATCTTTGGTAATTTGGCAAATGGAAAACCAGTGCATCGGTGCTTTAAATCCACTAAAATGCATTTGAAAGCAGAAATTCAGGAAGAACTCTTGGAACAAGAGAAATGCAGGTTTTTATCGATTTAATTTGCCCATAAATCCCACTTCTCAAAAAGTGAATTGCATTGTATTTTGTTCCATATATTTGTTGACATGCAACTCATTTCCCGTGATCAGCAGTTTTGGGCGTGGCACCCTGACATTTTTTTTTTTAAATTGAAGTTGCTAATTTGTTAACATTTATGAGGTTTCTAATGAGACATTCCACAAGAAAATCTATTCCACAAAACAAAATATCAAAAGTTTAAATTTTGCAGAAGGAGCAGGAAGCAACTTTTCTTGACAGGGCAATCATCCCGTGTTATAGTTAAAACCGAACAGATTGCAGTGTGCAGTTTTATTTGTTCAAAAATACAGTTTTCCCCTATTATTTGTTTGCACGGAGGCAATTAATTGAATTGATATTTTCAGCCAAAGCACGGATATAGCAGTAAAACTACAATGTTTAGGCGAAATAAAAATAGCAACACTGGTTAAAAACAGCTTTTTTTTTCAAAAAAGGAATTTGAGCTCATTTTCCCAATATGGAAATCTAGCCTGTATTTTCCAGATGGCCCCTATTTTGTCCCACCAAAAATGATTACCGGCCATAAAATACTGCAAAGAGGTGAACCACTCGTCCGTGTAAGCAGCACCATAAAAAATAAACCCCAACTCAGCCCCCAACCTTTTTCCAGACTTTTCCTGGTTTTCCCAGTGAGGCATATGAAATCTGCATGCATTTTCCCAAAACTTCCATGAATGCCCCAATTTCTGCCTCTCACCTAAACATGGTGTGGACGGACATTTGGTAGCTGGGCTGATTGTTGGGATCTCCCGATGACTCCAGCTGTTGCTGTTCCCTGTCCCACTTGGTGATGAAATTCTGGAATCCAAGTAAACAATACATCAAAAGAAAAATATTTAAGGATTTGTGTGACCAGCTCTTTAAAAAATGAATATCAAGATGGCCTCTGTGGAGATGGAAAACAAATTGTTAGAAAATTGCATATATATATATTTTAACTGTCATCAGATTTGAAAAGAGCAATTAAAATAAACTTCAATAAATATATATATATCATTTGTATTTTAAATTGCTAAAAAATAGAATTGATTACCCACCTCAAGAATGAGCGCTGTAAACACGTTTAGGCAGACCAAGACGGACACAAAGTACCAGGCTATGAAAAACAAGTTGGACCATCTGGCAAAGGAGGCAAGACAACAATTTTTTTTACAAACAACAAATGTTAACCCTTTCAAATCCTTAACAATTTAAGTTCTTTTTAATGTCATTTGAAAGTGTTGTTTGATTACCGCATGAACAAACTCTATTACATGTTTTCCCTTCATAAAACCAATTTTTTTCTACTCAGGGGTGGGATCCAGAGGGGGGGGGGGGGGGGGGGGTGGGGATGTCGAACCACCCCTCCCCCTGGCTCTTGGTAATTCTTATTTCTGCTTGTACGCCTAGAGTTGGAAACCAAACAACCAGAATCCGTGTATGGGTCTTATTTTGCATTAGCAGGTGGTAAATGAAGCCACCTACGTCGAGAAAGAGTGCCTGCCTCTCCACATCTTAGTTTGTTGATTTTGTCAACACGGTTTGTCTCACGTTTTCCTCTTTCCAGTACGCTTGGGTAACTCCAATGCAGGAGTCGACTCTACTCCACTCCCAATGATAGAATCAAGAATCGCTGGGAATTGGAATCGGAATTCCATTTTGTCGAGTCGTCGGCTCCTTGAAGTAGCCAATTTTGGCTTCCTTGGAGTAGATTCTAGACACTTGAGGACTTCTGACCAGTGACCCCGAATAAAGACACCGACAATTTGGGAAACCGCCAACATAGGGCAAGATAGCTCAGTTGGTAGAGCGCCGGTACGGTATTCCGGAGGTTGCAGGTTCAAATCCCGCTCCTGCCAGTTTTTGTTTCCATTTTATGATGTTGTAGGTCTGTTTTTTATACTATATTTTGGTTGCAATTCTGGTGGCCCCTCTCCTTATCTTTGTGACAGCAATGTTCCTTCCGGTGCCGTTTCATTGACCATAGAAGGGGACACCATTTTTAGTGTTAACCCCTTGCCACCGGTTGACACATATATGCACAGATTGAAAATTGCCACCTGGCAGGTTGACGTCTATACACGCCACTCTCTGCATTTTCAATCCATTATTGGGGTATTGTGTACGTTATGCTTGGCTGCACAAGCCTCTTGTGTCCATTTCGCTTGTCTGCACAAGCTGGCATGGCGTCCCGGCGCCCTCATATAAATACCCGTACGCAAAACGGTTAATGGCTAGTTGTGTGTGCCGTCACTGAACGGTTTCCACAGGGGAAATAAGATCGCTTCGGATACCTACATGCTTGTTACGCTGGCGTACTCTTTCAGAAACACATGCCAGTTATTGACGACCATTATGTCAAAAAGGACGACCAATGCAGCCTAAACAAAAAAAGAAACAACGGGAAGATTAACTTTGACATATTATCAGTCATTTACACATGGATTGAGCTATTGTTAAATGGTCAAAACTGAAGACCAGAAACATTTTATATCTGCTCTAGAAATTAGAAATTAAGTGATAAATATAATATAACTGAATAAATATAAATATAAACAATCTTCATTGAATTAACCTTTAAAGAGTATCGAAGTGCCAGAGTTTCCCAGTGAAATAAATAAAACGAGGTTGTATTTTGGGGGAAAAAAGCTGTGTATCAACAAATGTAAACGTAAACAAACGTGCAAAGGTACAGCAATTATTTTTGCATTTGCGATAAAGTGCAAATTACGCACTCACGTAAATGCCTCCTCAAGCACAGAAAATTGGTACCAATACAAATTTTTTTCTGTACAAATTGAAAAAGATATTTATATTTCTCCTTTTTAAGACATCTTGGCTTCCCCCCCCCCCCCCCATAAGAAGGCATTTAGAATGGGGATAAAAATGGCATGACCCAATTTTAACAGTGAATAATGATCCTGGAGGATAATTCGGCTCAGTCCATTAACAGCAGCCACGCCCCTCCTCGGCCGTTACTGATGTTGTAAAGATGGGGTCATCACACTTTTATCATGTCACTCTGAAGACTTAGCCACTATCAAAGATTTGCTTTCCCTTAATAAATTAACTTCACCGTGTTACCATGGTTTTACAAAAATGTTCAGATAAAATGAAATACACTTTCTTTAAGGTGAACTGCTGCAAACTGCTGACTGGATTGACCAGAAATATAGAAATCAACAACATTAGCTGGCCTAAGTTTTCAAACTTTAAAAAAAGACAAATACATGACAGTAATAACTGCACAACACTCAAATAAAAAAGTTCATTTTATTTTTTCGAACAATCAAAGCAGGTTCATATTTGTGACCCGCTCTGCAAAAAGGGCACATAAGTCGCTGTATGCTTTTGAGAGTTATGGGCCGTTCAATGTGAAGATGGTGAAAAATTCTTCAAACAAGTGATTTTGAAGGGAGGGCATTTTGTGCATCTTTGATACCTATATTATTCTATTTGATAACCCAAATCTTTGATTTCAGTGAATAAAGTTGAAAAAAAAAATGTTTTTGTCGAGTGCTTCCATCTATTGCTTTGCTTTTTGTTTGTTTAAATGGCTTGTTTCTCCTTAAGTCATTTCAAGAAATTCCTGAAAACAAACTTGCAAATTTCCAAATATTTCGTGATTGCAAAATGCTAGAGACCTCAGACATATACCATATGAAAGCTTATAAAATGGCCTTTCCAGCTATATATAAAACACTATTTTCAAATTTTGCAACATAAGTGCCCTTTTTGCAGAGCGGGTCACATTTGTCTTCATATCAACATATTATTGCTACTGTATTGTTTGCATTCACTTAGGTTGGCCAATGGTCTAAATCTTAAATGTGCTGTCCTTTCTATAAGGTCACGTCTGTGGCGGTGCACTTAACCGTAGCTATTGATTCCAAATGCTCTCTAAAAGCTGATGAATTCAAATCACTTAAATGCGGGTGCAAAGTCCGTAGGCGCTTCTCTCCACTCCCCCCCCCCCCCCCCCACAAAAAGAAACAAAACCAAGACACCTTGTCATCAGAAAGAGAAAGGCCAAACAGCATTCCAACGGCAACTGATGTCCAGTCTGATGGATAGGGCGCATAAGGCAGCTAAGTGGAGCTGGTTAGTGCTGGCAGATTGAAACAGCTAATTCAAATGACTTTTTCCCGGGGGTCGCTGGCACGGGTTTTTCTGTTTGTCCACGGAACAGCATTGGCAAACTTGGCTTGCTTTTGGCTGTACGATTGTAACCTTAGGAAAGGAAAAACTCTGAAACTGTTCAGCATTCATTTAATTTGACAACTGCGCTTGGCACTTTCTGTGTATTTATGTGGCACCTTCTGCATATTACCGCAGCATTTTGAGGTCGAGATTGGTCGACATTTGGAACCCTGAATGACCAAAGAAAAGCAACTAATCATTTTTGAGCGAGTTTTTCTTTTCACCAATAAATGCCTGTGCTATCCTCCAGTTGTTTACATACTGCATTCTGAATGTTGGTCCTTTCATCCATCCAACAAATGGTTTTATCCATGGGTGACGTCTAAAGCGTACAACAAGAGATTTTGACTGCAGTGATGCTGCATATGGATTGCTGCATATGGAGTTTGTCCCGTGTATTACTGTAGGTCAACGTTTCCGCAAGCAGATCACCTATTATAGGAACACTGGCAGGCAGAGTGATCTAGTGTGTCCTAGTGCAACCAATTGAATGATTTAGGATTAATAGGAATTACACCATGGCATCAGGTATAACGTCTGGGGAGTGCAGCGACAGAGAAGCTTACAACATCAGTGAGGAGGTTATTTCTGATCATGCTGATTGGCTCTACAATTCCACGGCTACCATTATCCTCACCGTCGTCATACCAATCATTCTGGGTCTTGGAGTCACCACCAATCTCACTTTTCTGTTTGTCGTGTTCCGCATCCCCAAGATGCAATCTGACACCAACATGTATTTGGCGAACTTGGCTGTGGCGGACCTTCTCCATGTGATTATAAACACGTCGTACAGAATCAGGCGTTACGTGGTGTCGCCTGTGGTGTCCCAAACCCCGTTTTACAATTCAGCAGGATGCACCAGTTTCTGGACAGTGGTCAACACCGTATATTATGCGGCCATCGCGCTTGTGACCGCCGTGTCATACGAGAGGTACCTCGCCCTGTGCCACCCGATAAAGCATTTGAATATTCGCGGTCGGCTGCGAACCTATCGAATCATTGCGATCTGCTGGCTTGTGGGTTTCATGTTTTCTATTCCAACAGGAACAGTCTCCTGGGCAATCTTCAAAAGGAAGTGTGTCCGCTGGCCGGACAACGACTTGTATAAGGACTACCCATCAAGTGTCGCCTATTGCGACAGCCTACATCCTGAGGCATGGTATTACATATACCCAATAGCAAGCTTTCCATGGTTCATCACTATGGCAACCAATATGTACATGTACATTGGCATTATACGCAAGTTGAACAGACGGCGCGGCCTTAACGCCTGGACCAAGAAACGGCAAAAGGTGATACAGACCCGAAACCGAGTCGCCAAGATGCTGATCGTGAATGGCGTCGTATTCTTCATGTGCCAGACCCTGACACCCATTAGATACCTCTTCACTTGGATCTCCCTGTTGGCCAAAATCAAGAATCCTGTGGAAACTGCACTGGGACGAGACGAATTGTGGCTGACCAGTATTCCGGAACTGACTAACAGCATCGTGAATCCACTGATATACGGCTCAGTGAACCCACAATATCGGGCTGCATTCATCCAAGCGTTTCGGTGCAGCGATTCTATTGGGCAACGAGTCTCTGCTAATCAGCCATGTCCAGTTGCTACAGACAACAGTTACGCAACTGAAAAGAATGCAGTCCGTGCCAGTGAAACTCAACTTTGACACTACCGAATTGTGAACCGCTCTGTGATAACAAGTTACTGGTCACACAGTACGATGTAGTTATTCCTCTTTGTAAGTAAACGTAACTCATGTACACATTTGTGTAATATGTACATTAATATTTTGTTAATTACGGCTTAAAAGCGGAATTAATTATTGTGAAGTTACACGTTCTGTATTTTTTAACCAAAGGTACCCTGCAATGTAGAAATGGCAAAGGTCTTACTTTTATACCCCCACCAAAATGGGTCAGGAAAAGACAAATCTAACACAATAACCATCAATTCATGTTCACAAATTGTATAAACAACCTCAAGTTTGAGACTCTTGTCAGGAATTACTGTGTTCAATGTACATGTACTGTATTACATTCGAGGACAAGAGGAGAAAGAAAATACAAAAGAATCTTTTTGTCCTCGGGAGTCGGTCTTTTGTTAAAATCGGTCCTCGGACTTAAAAATATGTGCTTAGTCTATGGGAGTTTTTTTTTAAGTAAAGGAACGATATGAAACACAAAGCATTGTCCCCAGTATAGTACAACACGACTGCATGTTCTTGGTCGTGTACAGTGTATGGTCACTCAAGCACAGTGTTCTCGAGTTAATTTCTGCCTTGTTTCTCACGGATTTGCTGACATAAACCTTGAAATAACTGGTTGTGCCACACGTTTAGACAGTTATACAGGAGGTTTGATAATTTCCTAAGATTTTACTGTTCCTGGCCCATTTTGGTGGGGGTGTTAAATTAAAATCTTTCCCAGAAATGAAAATGACGATAACGGTGCTTGTTGCACTGCATTGTTGTTTAAAACAGGTCTTGCCCTTTTCCATGACAAATCGGGCAATGCAATTTCTTATTAAAGGCCTGTCCTTATTTAAATGTTTTTTTGGTAAAAGCTTACTTTTTTTCCCATTTCAAGTCCAGTGAGGACAGCTTTGGATGTTTTCCTCTCAGTTACTTTTCCAGAGTCCAGCGGTAGTTTTACTGGCCAACTGCTGACCAGTAAAAATGACCATTGTCAACCTTCCCAAGACAATGCGGACAGCGCGAGTCGGTAAAAACAGCGCAGGAAAGCACAGAAAGTTGGTACCAACACACATTTTTTCCTGTACAAATTGAAAAAGCTATATATTTATCCTTTTTAAGACATTTCGGCTTCCCCCCCCCATAAGAAGGCATTTAGAATGGGGATAAAAATGTCATAACCCAATTTTAAGTCAATAATGATCCTGGAGGATAATTCGGCTCAGTCCATTAACAGCAGCCACGCCCCTCCTCGGCCGTTACTGATGTTGTAAAGATGGGGTCATCACACTTTTATCATGTCACTCTGAAGACTTAGCCATCAAAGATTTGCTTTCCCTTGTTAAATTACCTTCACCGTGTTATACGCCTGTGCATTCACGAGTAATTTTGGATCCGGGTACCCGAACGCCGCACCGGTTCGGTTCTCGGGTACCCGAAAGTGGACCGTTCAGAAAAAGAAAAAAACACTGTGTATGCTGCCTACATGTCGTAATAAAAAAATAGTGTGCGCCGCGCCGCTAAAGAAAGAAGTATTTACTTTCTACACGTGCGTATAGCAAGCCGGCCGTCGATCTGACTTGATTCTACCACGTCAATTGACTACGAGAAAATTAAAATTAAATGCATGTAGATATTTTTTTTAAATACCTGAAACTTTACAACGATGTCGCAATCGCTCCAGGCTTGTTATTAATCCCTGGAGGTATTATTCCTGCGATGTTTACTAACGAGTTACGATGTCGCAACAGCATCGTTATTTCGAAGGAGCCCAGAGCCGCACGTGCACTGTACACAGGGAGAGAGTGCCGTGTGCTGATTGGACGGCACGTGTGCGAGGTGGACTCACTGAACTGCGTGATTGGTCTAATACGGCTTAATTCTTGGCCCATCTTCATGTGGAATTATTGGTTGTTCGAGGCGGACCAGATGTCGCAACGTTCGTAATAGCCTGTGATTGGGCAACTCGACGAATGTACCACTATCTTCTTGGTATACCGGTAAAGGGTGAAGCCTCGTCCAAAGCGATTTACTGGGGCGGTTCTTCTATGAAGGGACGGCGCTGTCAAAAATAGCGAGCTCCCAGGGCTCGCGAATTTTTTAAAAATGTAGTTGCCCTTTGGTATTTGGTGCCGTAGTATAGTCCACACTGCACATTCATGGTGAACATTTGCACCAAAATGAAAGCGAGCAGCAGTTTGCACTAAGCGGTCGAATGACCCAAGTCGCATTGCGGACGTCGAATGGCTTATGTTCGATGCTTATGGCGAACGCTGGCCCATGGGTTTTAGGAAAATATCTGTGGCTGCAAATTTCAGACTCCGGGCGATGTTGCGTTCTGCCGACGATAGGCAGCATTTTCATTGTTTATACAAACAATTCGACCGGACGTACCACCGTGCACCACTGCACGTACGCGCCACACAGTCGAGTCGTGTAACATCAAGGTTTGAATGTCGGTCTTTTTTTGCCAATGTGCACTGCACGGTGCTGAAATTTATAAAATGCCGTGAAATAAAATATCAGTGTAAAAAAATGTGCGTATTTGCTGATTTCGCGAGCCCTGGAATCTGTAAAAAAAAAAAAAAAAAAAAGTGCGGTACTATAATCGCCTTAAACAAGGTTACGATCAGTCATTACCAGTCGTCCAGTCTTGAGAAAAAATATACCACACTCCTTTGTCCCTTGCTGTCCCCTCCCCTTATGCACTCCCTTTGATGTTCACCCTCTGCCACTCTCCTTTGGTCTTTAATCTCTCTTTTGTGTTTCTCCACCCTTCCTTGTTTGGGTTTCCCATACAGGTTTGTTTCTTGTACACTATCATTTGCCTTCGAGAAAGAACTTGATTTTTAACGAAAAATATCATTTAGAAGGTTCAGATATTAAACAATATTTAATTTTAAATCATCCACAGAGATCGAGGGGAGTCAAGTTGACTTGGGTATCAGTTGACAGAGCACATGCTGTCAGACACCAAAATAATCACACACCATAAAATAAATGACTCCAAGCATAGCCTTGAAAAACTCAAAGCAAAGCCTTTATATTTGGGTTTTAATGTATACCTGTAATACTAAGAGCACTGAGCACTTCCGCTGCCCCAGTATTCTTAAGATCAATAACTCCCGCCCGCTCTTTGATCATACCGCGGAGTTCCGTCGCAGAGTAACAAGATAGCCAAGATAAGATATAAACAGCATATTGGCTGGCCACATTATTGACACTTTCCATTCACTGCATTTTGGTTGACGCATTGTTTTCAAAACACCGCCAGACTGTTCGGTCTTTCGTTGAAACAGAGTTGGAAATGGATTAATTTGTCTTTATTTATTTACTTATTTTTGGTCTAAAATCTTACTTTGAATTTTTCACCTTAAAGGAAACATGATTTAGGATATATATTGCATTATTCCTGCTTAAAACAATAAAGTATTATCTTAACAATGATATTTTGTGTCCAGAGACAATTATTTCCCAGATTAAATATGAGAAAAAAAAATTTGAAAATTTTTGTCCAAGCTACTCCGCTGTGGGACCCTCATTAACATAAGTGTGTGACGTAGATCGAGGCACATTACCCATTCATCACGGGTATGCATTGTGTGTACATTGTACGGCGAAAATTCTTCATCCAAAATCTAAGCAAAATATAGTGTTTTTCGGCCATGCCGACAAGGTGTGTGGCTGCTGGGTGCAGCAAAACAACGACGGATGGAGTAAGCCTTCATTTATTTCCAACTGATGCGAAATATCGGAGAATTTGGACGGCGAAAGTGAAGGTGACAAGAGCGTAGGGTCCGGCCCTAGCAGATTCTCAGCGTTATGTAGTAACCACTTTGAGCCGTCGTGTTTCGATACTGGTATTTTCAAATCCACTGCCATCCCAACAAAGTTCCCAGCTGTGAGTAAAATATAGGCGAAAGCAGTTAAACGGCCTATTCCCCGAGGAGCCTTTGCTAAAAGGGAGAAAATCAGGGTAAGTTTTATGTTAGTTGTTGTTGCAACTTACGAAATTGCACGTGTAGACCTAGTGTGTATACGGGCTGGGTCCAGACTATCGAGTCGATCCATGAATTTCGGCGCCTCGGTCTACGTCACGAACAGCGCCCTCAATTTGAGTCTCAACAAATTCCAAAAAGGGGGGGTCAATTTTTGAGCGGCAAATAATCACACTAAAACTTCACTTGAACCAGTTTGGCTTTTAATTTACATTTAATACATATAAATGAATATATTTATGAAATACAATGTGATCCGGCCAGTTTGAGAAGCATGTTTCCTTGAAGTTTCGGGTACCTGAACCGGAAAAATGGATCCGGGTATTAAAGCCGGCATTCGGGTACCCGGGTACCCGGAACAGGCCTACCGTGTTACCATGGTTTTACAAAAATGTTCAGATAAAATGAATTACACTTTCTTTATTAAGGTGAATTGAAAAAAAAATGAAAATGAATAAACTGCTGCAAACTGCTGACTGGATTGACCAGAAATATAGAAATCAACAAAATTAACTGGCCTAAGTTTTCAAACTTAAAAAAAAAGACAAATCCACCACAGTAATAGCTGCACAACACTCAAATAAATTGTTTACCGGAACAATCAAAGCAGGTTCATATTTGTCTTCATATCAACATATTATTGCTACTGTATTGTTTGCATTCACTTAGGTTGGCCAATGGTCTAAATCTTAAATGTGCTGTCCTTTCTATAAGGTCACGTCTGTGGCGGTGCACTTAACCGTAGCTATTGATTCCAAATGCTCTCTAAAAGCTGATGAATTTAAATCACTTAAATGCAGGTGCAAAGTCCGTAGGCGCTTCTCTCCACCCCCCCCCCCCACAAAAAGAAACAAAACCAAGACACCTTGTCATCAGAAAGAGAAAGGCCAAACAGCATTCCAACGGCAACTGATGTCGAGTCTGATGGATAGGGCGCATGAGGCAGCTATTAAGTGGAGCTGGTTAGTGCTGGCAGATTGAAACAGCTAATACAAATGACTTTTTCCGGAGGGCGGCACAGGTTTTTCTGTTTGTCCACGGAACAGCATTGGCAAACTTGGCTTGCTTTTGGCTGTACGATTGTAACCTTAGGAAAGGAAAAACTCTGAAACTGTTCAGCATTCATTTAATTTGACAACTGCGCTTGGCACTTTCTGTGTATTTATGTGGCACCTTCTGCATATTACCGCAGCATTTTGAGGTCGAGATTGGTCAACATTTGGAACCCTGAATGACCAAAGAAAAGCAACTAATCATTTTTGAGGGAGTTTTTCTTTTCACCAATAACTGCCTGCGCTATCCTCCAGTTGTTTACATACTGCATTCTGAATGTTGGTCCTTTCATCCATCCAACAAATGGTTTTATCCATGGGTGACGTCTAAAGCGTACAACAAGAGATTTTGACTGCAGTGATGCTGCATATGGATTTCTGCATATGGATTGCTGCATATGGATTTCTGCAAATGGAGTTTGTCCCGTGTATTACTGTAGGTCAACGTTTCCGCAAGCAGATCACCTATTATAGGAACACTGGCAGGCAGAGTGATCTAGTGTGTCCTAGTGCAACCAATTGAATGATTTAGGATTAATAGGAATTACACCATGGCATCAGGTATAACGTCTGGGGAGTGCAGCGACAGAGAAGCTTACAACATCAGTGAGGAGGTTATTTCTGATCATGCTGATTGGCTCTACAATTCCACGGCTACCATTATCCTCACCGTCGTCATACCAATCATTCTGGGTCTTGGAGTCACCACCAATCTCACTTTTCTGTTTGTCGTGTTCCGCATCCCCAAGATGCAATCTGACACCAACATGTATTTGGCGAACTTGGCTGTGGCGGACCTTCTCCATGTGATTATAAACACGTCGTACAGAATCAGGCGTTACGTGGTGTCGCCTGTGGTGTCCCAAACCCCGTTTTACAATTCAGCAGGATGCACCAGTTTCTGGACAGTGGTCAACACCGTATATTATGCGGCCATCGCGCTTGTGACCGCCGTGTCATACGAGAGGTACCTCGCCCTGTGCCACCCGATAAAGCATTTGAATATTCGCGGTCGGCTGCGAACCTATCGAATCATTGCGATCTGCTGGCTTGTGGGTTTCATGTTTTCTATTCCAACAGGAACAGTCTCCTGGGCAATCTTCAAAAGGAAGTGTGTCCGCTGGCCGGACAACGACTTGTATAAGGACTACCCATCAAGTGTCGCCTATTGCGACAGCCTACATCCTGAGGCATGGTATTACATATACCCAATAGCAAGCTTTCCATGGTTCATCACTATGGCAACCAATATGTACATGTACATTGGCATTATACGCAAGTTGAACAGACGGCGCGGCCTTAACGCCTGGACCAAGAAACGGCAAAAGGTGATACAGACCCGAAACCGAGTCGCCAAGATGCTGATCGTGAATGGCGTCGTATTCTTCATGTGCCAGACCCTGACACCCATTAGATACCTCTTCACTTGGATCTCCCTGTTGGCCAAAATCAAGAATCCTGTGGAAACTGCACTGGGACGAGACGAATTGTGGCTGACCAGTATTCCGGAACTGACTAACAGCATCATGAATCCACTGATATACAGCTTGGTGAACCCACAATATCGGGCTGCATTCATCCAAGCGTTTCGGTGCAGCGATTCTATTGGGCAACGAGTCTCTGCTAATCAGCCATGTCCAGTTGCTACAGACAACAGTTACGCAACTGAAAAGAATGCAGTCCGTGCCAGTGAAACTCAACTTTGACACTACCGAATTGTGAACCGCTCTGTGATAACAAGTTACTGGTCACACAGTACGATGTAGTTATTCCTCTTTGTAAGTAAACGTAATTCATGTACGCATTTGTGTAATATGTACATTTAATTTGTTAATTACGGCTTAAAAGCGGAATGAACTATTGTGAAGTTACACGTATTTTTTAACCAAAGGTACCCTGCAATGTAGAAATGGCAAAGATTTTACTTTTATACCCCCACCAAAATGGGTCAGGAAAAGACAAATCTTACAAAATAACCATCAATTCATGTTCACAATTGTATAAACACATGGCACAACCTCAAGTTTAAGACTCTTAGGGGACGTGTATGGGTGGACAGGCGTTACATACGTTGTGTGGACCTCGGAACACTAGGCAGGTAGCGAAGACATTGTTGCACTGCATGTTGTTTAAAACAGGTCTTGCCCTTTTCCATGACAAATCGGGCAATGCATTTTCTTAAGCCCTGTCCTCATTTGAATGTTTTTTTGGTAAAAGCTTATTTTTTTCCAATTTCAAGTCCAGTGAGGAAAGCTGTAAAATCTGGCCCAGGCGCGAGGTCACATTGTACAAGGATGACATCAAGCATGCGTATGATGACAAATTTGGCCTTGTGCCTGTTGCAAGCTGGCCTTGTGCCTGTTGGAAGCTGGCCTTGTGCCTGTTGGAAGCTGGCCTTGTGCCTGTTGCAAGATGGCCTTGTGCCTGTTGCAAGCTGGCCTTGTGCCTGTTGCAAGCTGGCCTTGTGCCTGTTGCAAGCTGGCCTTGTGCCTGTTGCAAGCTGGCCTTGAGCCTGTTGCAAGCTGGCCTTGTGCCTGTTGCAAGCTGGCCTTGTGCCTGTTGCAAGCTGGCCTTGTGCCTGTTGCAAGCTGGCCTTGAGCCTGTTGCAAGCTGGCCTTGTGCCTGTTGCAAGCTGGCCTCGTGCCTGGCCTCGTGCCTGGCCTCGTGCCTGGCCTCGTGCCTGGCCTCGTGCCTGGCCTCGTGCCTGGCCTCGATTACAACACTGCTTCTGACCCATTTCATACTGCCAGTTCCTACTTAAAGGTGCCAGTCAAAGAAAAGTAGCGTTTAATTTGAGAAACCAACAACAAAGTGTCTAGTCAGAAACAGTTTAAAACTCACGGCAAAGTCATCAAAGTTGTTGGCCCAATATTCCAGCTGGCTATAGGTCCCGCATTCAATGTTGGTACTGTGGGGAAAACAAATGGAGAAGAGATTGGAAAAAATGCTTCAAAAGCATTTTAGTTAAAAATCATTGGTGGATTCTTTATTTGATATCTGATTAAAGAAGTTCGTAATTCAAGACCACCCTTCAGATATAAAGGCAATTTTGTTTTATTAGGCCTACCTGTTTTTTACTCCAAATTTGAGCAGGGCAAGTATTGTTAACTGTAAAAATCTATCCGTTTGACAAATATTTAATCAATCCATAAGCTGATTTTTTGTAATGGTCAAAAGTTGTAATCTTCGATGTTGTTTGTGTCATTGCATCTAGTGAATGACTGATAAGTAATCATTTGCATTTGTTGTATTACATTTGTTGGGCTCGAACAAATGTTTTTACATCAACTAAGTCCACAAATATCTGGATTTTCGATGCTGCAAAATGTTCTGTTTAGACGTGCAATCATTTTGATACCACAGATTTTCTTTTCATCAAATGAGTTAGTTAACTGTCCTATCACAAACTAATTTGAAATTCAATTATAATATCTCCAAAGTCAATTGAGGAAAAACTAAACACCGTGAATTTGAACTCGGTAAAATAGAATCCAAATATTATAGGTACTGCAAAAGGTTCCCAAACTTCACCCTAAGGGAGGAGTGGTTAATCTGGAGTCGGGCCAGGCCTTTGAAAAGCCCAGCCATGCCCGGGCCTTCAGGCTTTTACTCTTGCTATTGTGAGCCACAAATCACCCAACCATAGAGCATCAACTGATCAATAAAGCCCGGCCTCTGCCAGGCCAGGCCTGGTTGTAGCCCCTCCCACACAAATCTGTACCTATTCACGGCTGGATCAAAAGATGCCTCAGCTGTCAGTCAAGTCTGGGTGAACAATGGGAGCCGGCTGGACTCCAGAATAATGGGCAGTTTATTGTGTACAATCAGGGGATTATAGAAGCCCAAAGGCCTGGGCGTTCCAGGGGCTTGGCCAGGCTTTTCAACAGCCTGGCCTGACCACAGATTAACCACTTCACCCTAACTCTGCAACAAACAACGATATCCACCAGTGGACACTTTCTGTTGGATGTTGCTGAATTGAGTGATAAACGAAAAGACCTTTCGTTCTAGCCATTTGATTCTACCAGATTCAGCAGACTTCACACTTTGCTGTCTTTGCATTTTGCCGGATTCAGTAGAGTGCTAGAGAAAACCCGAAGGGGCTTAGGGTTAAATAAAGTGTGGCTGGAGGAATTTACATATCAAAAACGATCACCAAATTGCAGACTTTCAAGCAGACCCAGGTGAATAGTAGAATCACATTTTTCAAAAAAAAAGACAAAAGTAAGACTTTGGAGGACGAAATCAGGATACAAGTAGGACTTTTACAGGCTTTCAGTAGTTTTCGTTGGTACTCACCCATGTCCACAGCATCACAAGCCTCATTTGGCATGTTCTGTACTCAAAACACTTGCGCTCCATCCTCAACTAAAATCTAGGTTGCAGTACTCCTGCACCCAAGCCCTTCATTGTGTGATTTTTATATAACACTGTCATGAAAAATATTAATGAGATTTCTTCTTCTTTTTTGGATTGTGGGACAAAAAGTAGTAAAAAAGCAGCCCCAAAAAAATAAGAATTTAAAGAAAAAGTAGGAAAAGTAGGAGCAATGTAAAAAAAAAAATAGGAAAATTAGAAATACTTAAATGTAGTGTACACGATTGGTAATTTTGTTTGCTGAATTATTACGAAATACCTTACTAGACTAAGTTAATAGTAGAAAATGATTAACAGAGAAAATGAACACATTTGCTTGTTCGGGGGGAGAAAGGAGATATTAAATTAAAATGAGCAACCTACCCGTTTAGGCTCGCTGGTTGTGGTATGGGTATGACGTCACTAAACAGTTCCATACCCAGCATGGCAAAGATGTAATATATGACCTGTAAAGTGACAGGGGAGAATATACAGCGCGTGTTGTAGTCCAATATAACAAACATTGTGGGCTCCTTAAGTGCTCAGAATCATGGTCGTTTATATAGGGAATAAAGTATGTACTAAAAAAATGACAATTTCAGAGCCAAAGGGGTAGTTCATTATTGATGAATGTTTGATACGCTTTAATTCGGTCGTTACAGAGAGATTTTGCTTTGCCCAACTGCTTGTAAGGTCACACACGGCATCTTAAGGCCACAAAACATTTCTGTGTGTGTTTAAGAGGACGTTGTTTTAAAAACAAAAAAGATTGCTGCCAGGCTAATTTTTCCAGATTGTTCTGGCTTTTTTTTTTTTTTTTTAAATCAGTAAAATTAGCTGGCCTAACGTTTTGAACTTTAACCCCTTGAGTACGATTACAGTGAGGCGCCGGGGTGCCGTGTCGGCTTTGTAGCCAAGCGAAACGGACACAAAAAGCTTGTGCAGCCAAGCGTAATGAACACAATAATCCAACAATGGATTGAAAATGCAGAAAATGGCGTCTATAAACGTCATCCGGCCTGTTGGCACTTGTTTTTTTGCTCCATATGGTGTCTTCCGTACGCATGGGGTTAAGCAAGTGATATAAGGTGATATAAGGAACAAATTTGGGGACACATAAGCATGTAGGGGTAGATAGGGACCATCTCCACATGTTTGTTCTTTATACAACTGTTAATTTGCCTTTGAGAAACAACTTACTTAAGTTCGAAACACTAGGCTAGCTAATATTGTTGATTTTTATATGTGACCTGCCACCACAAAATGAGCTTAAAGTCACAGTATGGCTTTCTGAGTTACAAGCAAAAACACTCATTTTTCACTGAAAAGGCATTTTTTTAATTTTAACAACTGTATATTTAGAAAAAAAACCTATTCTATCATATCCCAAAGTTTTAAAACTGAATCGATTCTCAAAATATATTTTAGAGGGGAATTCTTTTTTGAATTTGGGTTAAACTGTGCACAGATCACAAACTTTGAGCTTCATTTTCTCAAAACATGGGGTTCAGACTCTGATAACCCTAAAAGGTTGTATCGGGGGCTAGAAATGAGATACCACAACACACAATATATCAAATTAGGCTCTTAACCTGTACTTTCAGGACATTCCATCGTCTTGATTTTCAAATTTGGAGACTTTACGCTCATTTTGTGGTGGCAGGTCACATATATCCACTTAGGTAGCAGTTTGTAGCAGTTTATTCATTTTTCATTTTTTTCTTTTTTTTTTAACTATCTAACATTTCTACCAAAAATGGCACCAGGCAAAACTATACTGCAATCGGACAATTATTTTGAAGAAATTGTTTTCGATCTAATATGTTCATGCTGTAACTATCATTATTAAATGCCAGTTGAGGGAATTTTAGTGAGGAATAACATGAATGTATTATTAAGTAAGAACTTTGTCTTGTATGTCAGACAGGTTGGGGAAGAGGTAAATATATACAGAATCTTTGCCCTCATATTTTGCCCTGCTAGAATCGACAAGACTCAGTGATCGAGTGGTTAAGATGTCTACACCAGAAAGCAGGAGGTCGTGGGTTCGAGTCCCGCTCAAGTATGCCTGAGAGGGATTCGTTCCACAGGCTCTCAGAAAGCAATGAGCACACAGTGCTATAACACGTCTAAATATTAGTAACATTTTCGATAATAATTTTCACTTTGTTTTACCTGATAATTAACACTGGTGTTATCTGCTTTTAATCAGGACCCCCCCCCCCCCCCCCAAAAAATAAAAATCAGTTCTGTTTATTTGTTCAGTTTTCAAATACATTTCAAGTACACCAATGCCAATCATTTAAGAACACCCTAACCCTAACCCTAACCAGCATTATTGATCAAGTCCAACAACAAATGTATAATATTATTTAAAGACATTCAATTAATAACTAGTGCAAGACCAGTTGTGATAAACAGAGAAAACCCAACAAAGCTTACCAACAATATTCCAATGAACGCTCTCAAGTTTCCTATTAAGCCGAATAATGTCGCCGCAATGACCGACATTGTCTGAAACACAAATAAAAGTCATTAGGGAATACAGGTGTGATGGTCCAATCTTTACCGTGTCAATCATTACGATCTATAGACAAAGGATGTATAGTGCTCAGTGGTTTGTCCATTGCGTGCACATGGGCAAACAAAAAATACGGTGTTTGCATGTCGTATGAAACGTTACCTCACAGCATGATTCACAGAAAGTGACATGTCATTTAAAGAAATAAACCTCGAGATAAATGTTTGTATTTTATTAAATTAGCGAGATTTAGGATGAGAAATAAATGAAATATTGCGGGTAACACCATGTGAAAATAATCTCTTCTAGGAAGATGTGTGGTTCTGAAAAGAACCGGGGTGAGAATGAATCACGACGTTTCGGACAGTGAGTGATTTAAGTAGTTTTCGATTAACTTTAAACTTTCAGTGACGTCCCTCCTGGTTAAGTATTGTGAGGCTTCAAGTAGTATTTGATGTACTTGTAACCGTCAGTGACGTCGATGTTGGCTTAGTCTCGTGTTGGTCTAAGTAGCTTTCTGATGCATTTTAACATTTAGTTTTTTAATGTATCCAGTTTTCATCATCGTACAACGCATTGGAATATTTGTATATAAAATGTGCCCTTAATAAATGAATGAATTATTATTATTATTATCATTATTATTACAGATTCACTGTCAAATATGTAGCAAAATTCAGTTTATTGTAAATCACCAATTACCATCTCCATTTTACTGCAATAATAGTCCATGGGCCCAGACCCAAAATTTCACTTATCAGTTGAATAGTTCATCAACATCCCTAGATTATGTTTTGATGTGATAACCCTTCCAGAGTGGCAGCGGATTGGTTATCATGTGTTGAATGGACAGACGCTCTGTGCAAACCCTAAAAAGGCGCTTTTGTCCAGGCATCATCTATTACAGCATGACTACCTTCCCAAATAGTCTGATTTTCCCCCTGATGAACATGTGCCCTGCATATAGAACAAGCCCAGACTGTTTGTTTCACACAGATCCGGATCGCGATCAGTGATCCGGAGCTACGAAAACTGCTCCGGATCACGTTTTTAGGGATCCTGCTCGCGAGGTAGGTTCGCAAGATCCAAGATGGCGACGTGCGAAACGGACAGAGAAAAGTGACGGTATTTTGTCGTACATTTGAAGCATTTAATGAGCTTTTTTGACAGTATTTATTCATAATTATTTTACAGTGTATTTTTGTTATTAAGGCTATGTACGATTTATTTACTTTTCTGGAAATACTAGATAGTTTATCATAAAGAATAACCCTACAAAATCTGAAGCAGACGACATTTGTTGTGTAGTACAAATTCTCCCAGCATGCAACATATAGCGAGAGGGCGCCCTAAAGGGTTCGTGATCCTGTTTGTTTTCGTTCGGCTCTGGATCACCTCCCGATCTGTGTGAAACAAACGGGCCCTAAATGAAAAAAAAATGCATCCCAACATGTTTATTTGCTGGCCTTCAATACAACATATACTGATAATGTGTATAATGGAAACAAATTATACAATTTCAGTCAATAGAGGTGCCTATGGGCGAAAACACTAACATCCAAAATAAATGGCTTAAGCTTCTCGTGTGGCAAGGTTGACACATATTCATAAATAAAAGACAGTTTACCCGTTCCTATTGGTCGAGAGCCTATCACATGGGTGGTTTTAAACGGCCGATAAAACACCAACTGGTTTCAAACACTTTTTTCCGGTGTCACACTAAATTTAATAGACTCCTATGAAATTTGGTTCCTTTTATTGGTTGAACACTCGCGCGACCAGCTACTCTTCCAATTACGCAAGCGCAATACTACCGTTACGTCTGTATTTAGAGTCCATAATTTCACACTACACCGGCACTGCTGCGTTCAGCGCCTCATCACGCCACATGTCACGCGCGCGTCAATTTCCGACTCTACATGACTCCAACACTAGAATCCAAATCATGAGTATATTTTTGTTTGAGGAGTCAACTCTTTGAAGTTTGTTTCCTTGGAGTAGATTCCAGGCACTGCTCGAAGATTGCAGATTCCCTGCAAAAACTGCCTGCGGCACTTCAGAGAGCCAGCTGTTTCATCTATGACATCAATCGCAAAACCACGCGGATTTAAGGATATGATGCTGACACCCGTTTTGTGCATTATGTACGGGGTCAATTCTGAATGGACTCGTGATTTCTACTCAAAGTCGACTCCTAAAATGTTGGAGTCCCCAAAACCTACAGCTGAGTTGAAAAGAGGTAACTCGACTTGACAACAAAGTTGCAATGTGATTAGGTCCCCCCAAAAATAATTGTGTTGCCCTCCCCGACCAACCCTAAAAGTCACAAAAGTCAGGTCGCATTTTTTTATTTTATTTAAGGAATTTTCAAAATCTCACCTTTTCCTGCACAAAATTAACAAGTTTTATTAAAATCATTGTCTTTAAATACAGCTATCGTGCATTTCGCCATCTCAATTATAAATAAGGTTACTTTTTTACTCCCGACTTCCGAGTAACAAGACATGTACAATGTAGCAGGCCTCGATCTTAAGCTTTTTTTTAACTAGTCCACCGGGCAAGTTAACTGGGATTTTTACTAGCCCGCAGAAATTTTTACTAGCCCACATTTAATGGACATTGTAAATATCCCATTAACGATAAACTCCCTACGGTGTCCGAAATATCGTATTAAAATTCAGGAGGATTCAGTAGAGTTGTAACTAATAAGAGATTTTTCAAACTATAAAATAGAAAAGAAATTACTGAATGATAAGGTAATATGTTTCCTTCCACTCCCTCCGGTCAGTTTCATTTCGCGGCAAAACATCGTATTTCCATCGTAGCTAAGCCAGCCAAAGTCCCGTTCCCAGTCTTGTCTGTAGACACGTTGTCTTTTATTTTTGCTCTAGTTTGCATCGTATTCTCTTTTGCTTCCTTTTTTGGACGGATTGGATACATTTAGATATCGCCACATGACGGAAAATGTTAAGACCCAAGTGAATGAAACTTCTCACCAACCACGTACACCGGCCCGGTACAGACCACACGCACAAATCTTCGCACGCGCGCCCCGTACCTTTCATGCCTTCTTTCATCATGCACTGCATACATGGCTCATGGAATCGCTGAGGTCAAGTGCCGATGCGCATGCTCAGTATGCACGTGGAATTCCCCGGTTGGGCCCATTAATCAAAGCTGGCTTCAGTTCGACGTACCAAAGATTGTATAGCGCCGCGTATGGCGTACGGTTCGCTGCGTCTTATAGACATTCATGACATTATTCCGCCAATATTAGTTGGCGTTTTCCTTCAAATTTACCTGGGCCAAAAATGTGACGGTCCTTAATCATTTTTTTCAAACACTGATGATGTACAAAATAAAAATGTTTCAGTGTCAGCCGTATCGAAGCCGAGCATTGAGAAAAGATCCAGTCTTTTTTGTGTGCACTTTCACTGTACTTTTCTTCCCACACCCAACCAGTCCCATGCGTACAGCATTTGGCAAAAAAAGTGCACAACACACTCTGGACTTGATACGAGACTACCAACCTTGTACAAGTCATGTGCGCTTGTGGCATCACGCGCGCAATGAATGGCATACATGTACGCACGTACACATGTTGCCATCGGGACACAAGCTAGCTGCAGTGAGACAGCGAGCGGCATGCATAGCGCTAGCGCGGCGGCTCGGCATAGTATTGACTGTGCGGGACGCCGTAGCGCTGTACTCGGTCATTAAATGAAACAAGAAGATTCACTCAAACTTACCAAGAACGTTTGTTTGATTCATATCAAGCAACAGTGACAATTTTAAGCAGGTAGGTATGCTTTTTTAACTAGCCCGCCGGGCAAGTTAAAGAGTGCTTTTCACTAGCCCAGAGCAGTTTTTACTAGACATTGTACGCCGGGCTAGTGCTAAGGTCGAGCCCTGATGTAGTATTGTTTTTATGGATGGTAAAAAATAAAATAAAAAATTTAAGGACAACACAAGTTTTTGCCTTAACATTGTAACAGTCATAATGAAGTCAGTATTTAAAATACTGACTTAATTATGACTGTTACAATGGTCATTTTAATAGCAGTCACTGCCACAACACGACTGTCTGGTCTACTAGGCTAGTTTCTCGTCATCCATGTATACTGGGCTAGAACTCTACTGACAGTCTTTACGCTCATACCTTGAAGTGAGTGATGAGTCTGAACAACCTGAAGATGATGAGAATGTTGATGATGCGCACCAGGTCGTACAGCGGAATGGACTCAGCGAGGGCGCTCTTGCTCCTAAAATCATCACGAAATGCAAACAATGCATTAGATTCTCATCATTCCTTGTTGACAATCCTCAGAGATATTGCCGATACCATCGGAAATTGAAGCATCTTTAACCAGTAACAATTCAAATCTAATCATTTAAAGGTAGTATACATCATTTGCAAACATCAAAAGAGAAAACTACTGAATTATTACGAAATACCGTACCGTAATATTCGATTATTCAAAACCGAATATTCAAATATTCGATACTCGCTGATCAAGTTTTTCATGCGTCAGCTGCAACTGCATGCCGCGCCGGTAAAAAGTTGCACGGAAAACACGGTAGTGTTTTACTTGCGGCGATCGATATTATACACTGCCCAATCGACTTTTGCCTGTGCCTGTTGGCTCAAGATCATTACGGGTACACATAACGTTCTGATAACAAGAAACCAAACTAAAGCCTGCCTTTCTGCTGTAATTATTTTATAAGTGTCAGGGGTTTTACGGACGGGAACAATAAACCTCCCCCCACAAAAAGTTACCTTCGACAAAAAGTGGCATTTGACACTGCTAAGCGCCGTAACTTTTCTATTAAAATAGCATCAGAGTCGTATCTGTACATGCATATATATTTGTTCGAATATTCGAACCGGTACAAAGGTATTCAAATATTTGGTTGACCACCAAATATTTGAATATTCGGTATATTCGGGACAGCCCTATACTAGACTGCAAGTAAATAGCAGTCTCAAGCATCCTGTGAAATCATGGTACCTGGTGTGCTGTCGTTTTCAAGAAAAGTGGAAATTTATATCGTTTTCCAATGATTGTCGGCCGACAATCGTTGGAAATAGTCTAGTTCCCCTACCTGATAATTACATTTTGTCTAAAGTATGGTCATGGAACCAGACTACTAGAAAAATTTTGTTCTGTTTTTCCAGCATCTAGGCACACAAAACAGGTCAGTGTTACAGTATTTGCTAGCACGCTATAAAATACTAACCCCCAAATCCATTTATTTCAAAAAAATTACAGCAAAAGCAAATGATGTATAACTACCTTCAACTCTTTGTACATTACAAGGACTGAGGATACAACAGTGAATGTATTCTTTGGCCTGTATCGCCAGCTTTTATTGTCTGTCCAAATCTTCCCAACCCAAAATTTCAAGTGCGAATGACAGTTTAGATACGACAATTTGAAGTTTTCATTCCATTAAAAATTACATTTTGAATTGTAACAGTGAAGGGATGTAATTTGCATCGGGGATGATGTAAATTATTGTTGCACTTCCCCAATGCAGTGTATAAAGCACTGTGGAATTGTAGCGCTACAGAAAAATGTGTCCTATGCATACAAAGCTTTCAATCAAAGATTTTAATCTGATTTTGCATGCAGCCTAGGGGGGGGGGGATAGGATTGATGGATTTATTTCTGCAAACAAATTACAGATAGAAATTGGAGCGCTGTGGTTTCGTGGCTTTGTGTATTGAACTCAAGGGAGCTGAGAAGGTTTCAGGAATGATTAATGGGCCGGATGACCAGGGGTAATAATATTTGTAAAGCACTTTGTTCTTGCTAAAAGTGCTCTATGAGTACCTGTATTATTATTGGCTTTTCCGCAAACTTTGCGGAAAAGGTTTTGTTTTTGTTCTGATTTGTTTTTTTTGTTTTTTCCTTTTAGTTCTGACCAAAATCCCATAGACTTACTACACAAATTTTGTCGGCGGCCCTTTAGGTCTTAAAAAACCTCAGATCTTAACCAAACTTACCTCAAACATAGATCCAAAGCTGAAATTGTATGTCGAAGAGTGACGTCATGATGACGTCATCGGGTGTCATATTACAAGCGATTTAAGATAAATATTTTTAATCTTTAAAATGCTATATAAAATCAGCCGCGAGACCCCTGATCTTAGTTTTAGTGTCAATTGATAGTATAAACCAGGATCTTCATTTTATCTCGTGTGCGTCAAATCACGTGACCCTTCCTTCCGGTCCAAACCCGAAGTGCCCTATAATTTGAAAGTGGAAAAAGATGTGAACTTGCTTTCAACGATGTTAGTTTCCGCCTAGGTTGTACTTCACAAAAAAATTACCTGTGACGTCATCAAATGTTCGAGCGCCCTCTAGCGGCAGGTTGAAATTTTTTTTAAATGAATAATTAGTCGATGTGTGTGGCGAAGTTTGCTGAAATCACTTTATAATTGATGTATATAATCGACTTCATGCTAAGAACAATTTAAGGGGGATAAAGATTGATGACGTCACTGGACCGGAAGTTGCAATGAAAATACCTTTAAACCTTAAAAAATTGCTGAAAAATCAACCGCGAGAGATATAATCCAGATTTTTGCTTCAGATGGCAGAGTTAACATAGCTCTCGAGCTTTCTGATAATGACGTTACGATGACGTCATCAAATATGGGATTACAAGCAATCAAAAATTTCTGTAATCTTTGAAAATCAATATAAAACCAATCGAGAGTGATCTGATTTTGCTTTTAATGGGAACTGATAGAATAATCCAGGGTCTTCATTTTTTATATTACGTGCAAAATCACGTGACCTTTCCTTCCGGTTAAAACCGGAAGTGCCTCATAATTTGAAAGTAGCCATATCTTACAAACAGAAAATGCTAAATTCAAAATTCTTTTTGTAATAGCTTTGTTAGCTTCTATATTCTTTCACATCCGAGTAAAAAATGTGTGACGTCATCATGACGTCATCAAAAATGTGCTTTTTTGAAACACATATCAAGGGTAGGTCCGATCATCATAAGAATTGGTGGGTAGGTAGATAGTGCCACTAGCATGTAAAATCCAAAGTGACGTCTTAATGACGTCATCGGCTGATTTTCTATGAATTTCTTAGTTCTATCCCGAATCCCATAGACTTTGTACACAAATTTTGTACGCGGCACTTTGGTCACTAAACAACCTCAAATCTTAATCAAACTTAACACAAACAAAGACCTTAAGCTGAAATTGTATGTCTAAGAGTGATGCCATGATGACGTTATCACGTGTCACGTGACGTCATCTTAAAGGTGCATTTTTCAAGGGCCCATATCTAGAGAACGGTATGTCCGATTGCCTTCAAACCTAGTATGTTGGTAGGCTAGCTCGTGTTATAGATGAAAATTGAGGTGACGTCATGATGACGTCATCATATGATTTTATAGTAATTTTTAATTTTTTGAACTTCAATTTTTTTTTAAGCCATATCTCATTAACAGAACATGCTAAATTCAAAATTCTTGTTGTAATAGCTTTGTTAGCTTCTATATTCTTTCACATCAGAGTAAAAAATGTGTGACGTCATCGTGACGTCATCAATAATGTGCTTTTTTTTAAACACATATAAGGGTAGGTCCGATCATCATAAATATTGGTGGGCATGTAAAATCTAAAGTGACGTCATGACGTAATCGGTTGTCACGTGACATGAACGTCAAGGTCAAAAGCAAGGTGAACAGTACAAATTTGCATCAAAACGAACCTCAGATCTTAAATAAACTAAGCATAGACATACAAGTAGACCTGAAGTTTTTACTGAATAATAAAGAAAAACCTGAAAAGCCATGTGTTCTGTTCAAACACAGACATAATTATCATGACCCATGCTAACACAGCGCTGTTACAACCACATGACAGCTGGATCTTATGAAACAATTCTTTCTTACCCATGAGGGTCGAACAGATTTCCGTTGACGACCGCGTACAGTATCTGCACAAACTGCAGGAAAAATCAGAGTTTAAAAGCCAATTAGACATTGAATTTGTAAGTCTAGTGACCTCTGTTGACATCAATGACACAGTGGCAGGCAGAAACACAACGTTTACATAAGGAATATTCCAAATCTTGTCCACAGGGGAAGCCAAGAGTTAATGAAATCAGAAGACAGCTTTTTGGCCTTTCCTGACGGACATGTAGTGTTTTAAGCACTGTAAGCCAAGAGTTAACTTCGCAGAGCTCGACTCGGGTTAATATCTGGTCTGTGCACACTTGTTGAGGAGGCCCTTTGAATAAGAGGCATGGGTGCATACATTTTACTGACTTACGAGCTATGAACAAGTTCAAACAAAGAATATGGTTACTATAGTCTGGCAATTGTTAGACAAACTTCACCCGAATGCTGGCTAGTCGACCACGTCTAGTCAAACATTGGGAACCAGCCTACAGAACATAGTCACACTGGTTCTCAACAGCAACACTGCTCGTACTGAACTGTGACAACTGAAGTGGGGACCAGGGACACCATCGTTTGACTATCGTTCTCACTTGGTGCACAGGTACACAGTACATCAGAAATTGACCACTTGTTAACCAATTTTCCTTGATCAAACTTGCTGTATTTATCATGATGCATACAAATTACGTCCATCTGGGCACACAACTGAAGTGCCACAGAAGGGCAAAGTAATTCTCACTTTTTCTCCAAATGAATCTTCATATTCCTCCACCACTCCTGAATACCATTTATTTCTGTCTTTTTACAACCAAATACTTCATTTGAGGGCCACTTTGAGACAAGCAGAGGACTTACCACGAGTATGATGGTGAGCAGGCCATCGAATATGTTGAGTTTGGATGCCAAGTATCTCTTGCCACCGTAAGCCCAAACCTTGGCTATCTGTTAAAGATCAACGGTTAACCAATCAGGCTACAGACAAATTTTACATTAGCCCCGTCTGTGCACTTCCGGGTTGAAAGTGAAGTTCTCAGTGCTATTCAACATTCATTCATGCATGAATGAGAATAATGGCTCAAATGCAGAGTCAAGCAGTACCGGTTCATCACAACAAAAATCGTCCAAATTCATTCTTAATGGGCCATTTCACAGACTGATTCTCAAATATACCTATGTGCCTTAGATTGTATGCTTCAGACGACTCAAACAGCGGCCTTGTGAAATTCAAAGGATTTTCTTGTGCCTAAATTGTAACACGGCATGAATGCGGCATGAGTCGTTTACTTAGCAGTGAGAGCTTCGCTGTAAAACCAGGAAGTGCGCAGATTGGTTGCTATTCTCATCAATTCCGCTTTTAATCCCAAATCTTTTCAGTACTTGAGTATGCATGAGGTCAAAAACTTGAACGCAGAACTCAGTATTGTATTTGCCTAAAGGAACCCCTTAAAATACCTATTTCTATTGGTCTATATAACACCTCAGGAATTCCAGATTTCACAAGAGATTCTTCAAACATTCTGAAATCAGTAAAAAACCTGACAAAAAATCCCGACAAATCTCACCCCTGTAATAAAGATAAAACATTTATGAATAGGTGACCGCATGTTTTTTTACTGCTGGGTATTTCTTTTTTTTTGGGGGGGGGGGGGGGGGGGGCGGGAGGGGGATGGGGATAGTGTCTTTTCAATCCCTTGCCTACCCATGCTGGATATACTACTGAAGACATCTGATATGAATAGCACTTCCACTTTTTTTGTCAGTTTAAATAGAAGAAACTTGTTCTTTGAATAAATGAATGGTTTTTGTCACGATTTCAGAAGTTTTAAGAATATGAATCCTGAGTAAATCTCACATTTTTGAAATATTTCTTCTGAAAATACATTCCCCTCTAAATTCTGTTGTGTTGTTTTTTTTCTTTTTTCTGATTTTTCTTTGAATTCATTTACAGCATTCACCACCCACTATTATCCCAGGTTAATCCATGGCGGGTCTCTCACCTGTTCAATCAGATAGAACAAGATGAAGCTGAAGTTGAAACTAGCCAAGATGTTATCTCCTCCGTAAAAGCTGGAATCGTAGTAAAACTGAACCTCCAACTGTAACAAATAGAAACACTGGACAATAAAACATCAGAGTTGTAATCAAGTCAATCACAAGTCAATCACAAGTCATCACAAGTCACTTCACAATTCTGGTCTCAAGCCATGTATTAACAAGCTATTCAAACACACTATATATTATTAAAGCATTCCTTTGTCATTGTTCATCCCATGTAGCTTGTGAGCTGACTTGTGATTGACTTGTGATCTGCCTTTTAATCTGACTTGTGATTGACTTGATTACAACTCTGTAAAACATGACCCTTGACATGTACCTCTCATGTAGAGTCAGAGTCCCAAGTCAGGAATGTTCAGTCTGAATTACAAGTCAGTGACCACTCAAAATTTCTTGCCATTTTAAAATCAGTGAGGTCAGAGTTTATTAACCCTGACCCACCTCAATCCTCCAAAATCCTCCTTGCATTTTTGGAGGATTTTTGAGGATTGAGGATGTATGGTATTTCAAGAAAAGGAGGATTTTGGAGGATTGAGGATGAATGGCGTTTCAAGCGAGGGTGATTTTAGAGGATTGAGGATGAATGGTGTTTCAAAAAAAAGGATGATTTTTGAGGATTGAGGATGAATGGTGTTTGAGAAACAGGAAGATTTTAGAGGATTGAGGGTGAATGGTGATTGAGGATCTGGGTACCTTTCATTTTTAACCTTAATTCAAAAATTTGGAGGATTTTGGAGGATTGAGGATGGATCCTAGCAAAAAGGGTCTAGGGGGCTAGGGTTAAGAAGCTTGAGAATGAATGAGCCGTAGGGCCTGATGGCATTCCTCTTGAAGTACTCAGGGGCAATTCCACGGCAAAAGGGACAAAACTGAAAAAAATTCAAACACTTGGATATACTTTTTTTAATGTTTGGATTGCATTCTGCATATATTGCGGACACAAAATCTGCGACGAATCATCAGTGACGTCATCTAGTACAGATCTGATGCAAGTCCTGCCTAGATTGCTAATTGATCTGAATTAATGTTAATTTAAATGTTCAGCTTTGACCTCAACTTTAGAGGACAATTGGTGCTAACAGTACCTTCAAATACACAATGTCCTTTTTTTCGGTAATGTTAGTATCGACCAATAAACTGGATGTTCATAAAACAGGAACCAAAGTTCTGAGTTGTTCTTTGTGTCTCTTGGTAGGCCTCACCACCATTTTGTGTCGTGGCAGTTTTGCCTTAGATTAGTCAATAGGCTTTGAAGCTGTGAAGGATGAAAGTGAGATGAGTCTAAAAATGTAACATTAGTGACAGTGGAATTGCCCTGAGGTGCAAAGGCCTCAATCACTTGAGGTTTCGGTCTTTGAGCTATACTCAAAAAGTGAAAAACCAACATTGTAGATCAGAAATCAGTGAGGCACCGCTAACAATGCTCAAGAATGCCACGTGGTTATTTATTTAATCCATGCAAAACCATACAAAATAAGAACACGAAACCCTTTAAATAACCTTGAACTTCAATCTACAGAAAATTCTCTGCATGGGCCCATACAAAATATTAGTTTTCTGAAATGAGTAGTCGGCATACAACTGTTTCTCACTGTTCATGTCAATCTGCAATTAACTCATGGTCTGGTACCAAGTGTAAGACATACATCACGCAACCATTACAGGTACCCGGCTACATGTAGTCTGGAATCCGTTATCTTTTATAAACAAAATTAATGCCACACAAGGTGATGTCCGACTCTTTTTGACAAACGTTTAGTTTGTTGTGCCCTCTTTTTTTTTCTTGGTTATTTCTAGATCAGCTTTTTAGCTTATCAGTTTAATATGCTTGGTAACACCAATTTTCAGACTCGGCACCGTCAAATTAAGTAAGATAAATATGTTTAAACCAGCTTCTACTCAAAAAGTCTCTTCTAGTGCATCAAGAGAGCAATTTTTCAAAATCTCCACTGCACTATTTATACAAAAATGATTCATATTTTCAAATGTAGGGCTGTGCATCCGAACCGGGTACCCGATCGCTCATGTCTGGAACCGGTTCCAGATTATGGTATCGAGTACCCGTACCCGAATTAACATATTACTTAGTCATTTCTCAGACAATGAAAAAGAAAGTTTTGAATGTCATTTGTGGGGAATTTTCAAAATTGATGCTTGCAAAAATGCAATTTACACACCATAAAGCTACAGAGTACACACTTGCATCTCGCATTGATGCACCGATGTGGTAATATTAACATGCGGACCTTTACGACCAATATAAACAGCAATCTCCAAGATCTAATTTTTGGATTGGCTTTCTTGAATGGGTACCCGGATACCTGTGCTTTTTTTTTCTTCAAACGGGTACCCGATTTCCGTACTGCCCATAAATGCACACCCCTATTCAAACGCAATAAATTACTGCTACGAAAAAGTACTTGCCAACTGAAACGACCTGAAATGCAAATCTGAAAGTGTGTTGTGAAGCGTCAAGGTCTTGTTACTTACAGAGATGACGATTACATTGAGAAAGGCAACAAGGGCCCCAAAGTAATTGAAGAACTGATGCGTGATACAGAACTGGATCTTTCTCAGGATGTGGTTATTCTTCGGTATGGTTGGTGGCCTCTAGAAATGGGAACGAGGTTGAGGACAAGTTAGTTTCCTGAAATATAATGTTTCTGGTTTTATTGTTTGTAGATGAAGAAGCAAGAAAA
This sequence comes from Hippasteria phrygiana, assembly GCA_037893225.1. Lineage (NCBI taxonomy): Eukaryota > Metazoa > Echinodermata > Asteroidea > Valvatida > Goniasteridae > Hippasteria > Hippasteria phrygiana. Next base: position 64,238 of record JAZGUH010001022.1, read on the forward strand.
ATAAAGGCCAAGGGGTGGGGTTTGATGATCCCCCCCCCCCCACCATCCCCACGGTGACCTTACCACAACAATTCCAAAGCAAGGATTCAGAGCTAAGAACCACAATATAAATCCAACTGGCCGTTTCTAATATTTTGAAAAAGCCTGAAGAAATTACCGTTCCCCACCATTTATATTACTTTAAAGGTAGTATACATCATTTGCAAACATTAAAAAAGAAAATACTGAATTATTACAAATACCGTACTAGACTTTAAGTAAAAAGCAGTCTCAAGCATCCTGTGAAATCATGGCACCTGGTGTGCTGTCGTTTTCAAGAAAAGTGGAAATTTAAATAATTTTCCAATGATTGTCGGCCGTCAATTGATAATCGAGTACCATTGATAATCGAGTACCATTGATAATCGAGTACCATTGATAATCGAGTACCATTGATAATCGAGTACCATTGGTAATCGAGTACCATTAGTGAAGACTTACAATAATGTAAATGATTTATGAGCTATATTGAAGTCTGAATATATTGAATTCACTGGAATTTGTCTTTGTAGTTCATCTTTCCATGTTTTGTTTTCACTGCATTTTCTCAAGAATGAACAAACTAAAAAACTGGTTGACTTACTCTGCGTCGGCCTGTGTCTCTATCGAGAACATCAAATAGCTGTTGGAAGTCGGAGGAGGTTAGGGACCCACCCATGTTTTCATCCAATTCCTGAGAACAAATTATATGAAAAAATTGCTATAGTCATTTTAATTCAGTTCGAGACATCCTCAGACTACAGCGTTGTAGTCATGGCTGGGTCCAAGTTCAACGTAATAATGGCAACAAAAGTAGAATTGAAGTACACTAAGCCAACTCGATAATAATTATGACTTGATTCGAGACCTCACTCCAGCCCATACTTTACTCTGGACTTTTACTCTGGCATATTTTAGGGCTGTGCATCTGAACCGGGTACCCGAGTACCCGACCGCTAAGGTCAGGAACCAGTTCCAGATTATAGAATTAAGTACCTGTAACTGAAAAAACATCACTTAGTAAATTCTCAGACGACAAAAAATAAAGTCTCTGAATGTCATTTGTGGGGATTTTTCGAAATGAAAACTAGGGTACATGGAAAACTGTATGTGGTGTAGCAACTTCTGACTATCAAAGTTGGGAAACTGCCAACATATAGGGCTAGACAGCTCACCTAGTTCAGCACCGGTACAGTGATCTGTAGGTCACCAGTTCATATCCCTCTCTTGTCAATTTTCTTTGCCATTCTAAAGGTTACTTTTGTAACAACTGGGGACTGCCGAAATAAGGCTAGATAGATCAGTTGGTAGTGGACTGGTACTGTACTCTGGATGTTGCAGGTTTACATCCTGCTTTAGCCAATTTTTTTTTCCACACTTGTGACTTAAGTGACTTTTTATTCTAGTATTAGTTAACAAACACCTGGTTCAGACAGTCCTTCCAGAGTCGCACCGAACCAAATTAAAGACAAGATTTGAATTAAGTACATGGAAAGTGCGACATCTGAAACAATTCTGAGCGACTTGAAGTGCTAGATGGACTGTTGGAGTCGTTAGAATAACTCAGGAGCAGCTTGATTTCAGATGTCGATCTAGTCATGAACCAAACTCAATGCAAATTTATGTTAATCATGTGCTAATATATGCTAATTAGGACATTTGACCTTGAGACATCCCACAATCCATCTGTACCTTTGCTGAAGATGGATGCCATGGCGAACGTAGATGAGTTTAATACCATGATCACGAAAGATGTGAATGATGTAAGTAAAAAAAATTCAATGATTTAAAAAAAAATAATTGACAAAAACTGTCTGACATAAATAGCAGATAGACATGTTGATGGGTTTTGTGTTCAAATGAAACAACGAAAAATCCACTTAACGTTAGCTTAAAAGTCTGAATCAGGCGTTAGTGGACTTACGGCGACTATTGCATTCTTAGCGCTCTTTTTTATGTTAGTCTGTAGTATGACTGCCTTGACCACACTGACACTCAGTGTAGTAGTTCCTACACTAACTCCGGCCGTGTTTAGCGTCAGCCGTCCTTGTCTTCTCAGCATCTCAAAGGCTGCTTGGAAACCAAGACGGCGACGGAGATGACTGCTCTGCATGGACCGCTGGAAGAAGAGAAAAGGGCAGTGGTTAGTCTGAAAAACTGGGAAAAGCTCTCTTGCAAACTTTCAGGTCAATTTAGGGAGCATTTCAAATTGTCCAGGTGTGGTAATTATTGTGGTACCACTGTTTTTCTTTGCGTCGCAGCATTCCGTATCTGAAACCTAGTTCATGAATGTGAAGCTGGCAGCTTGAATAACTGAAGAATCATGAGTTCAAAACTGGAGCCAGGAGCTCATTACAGCCTAGCTGGCTGATCAAAGATTTCCAGTTCCAGTCATAGAGTACCGAAGTATGACGTCAGTTGGCATGACAACTGGCTCTAAACAAATGGAGATTTTGACTGTTCCTTCGTTAACAGGCAGTCATGCAAAAACATTGCCACAAACAACTAACAAAAGTATTCTGGTTCCAAACATTGCATTGCCATCATCACTTCGGGACTCTATTAAATATGCTGATTAGACATGGCCCAGACCATGGACAAAGAACCCCCATTAGTGGAGGTCTTGCAATGTTACAATGAATGTTTGTTATTAACATCTCTGGCTTGGAATACTTCGATCCAGTTGTCCACCGAGATGGATTTAATATCCAGATTGTGGAAATAGTGATCAGCAATTGGATTCTTTGTAAAGCACTGGCAGCCAGCGGACCACACACTCCTCATGAATATTGCCATGATAAAACTGCCTGTGTGCACTGACCTGTATAAAACAAGCTCATATCAGCCAGCTGGGTGTGAATGCTGTACCACAAAAAAAAACAGCATTACCGCAATTGATACCTCTTTCTGACAAAATGAAATGATCCCTTACTCACCTCCCAGTTAATCAAATTCTTAAAAATTTCCACATGGCAATGATGAACATTTAACCTGCAAAATTTGGTGTCTTAAGTCTAATTTGTTAGAGTTATATGGACTTCCAGACCCTACAAGAGGGTTTCCTACAACCTGTGGCAGCTTGAATGAAACCAAATTGTGATGCATCCGCAAGCAATACAAAAAGAACTGGTTCAATGAACAAATACCTGTCCCAGTACCTCCAAATTTAAATATTACATGCAATTACAGACACTAGTGGACGCCTAATTTTTAACTTATGGAAAAAGCAACATACCAGAAGATACCCTCTAAACTCGTTGTAGATCACAGCCGTGAGCATGTTGAAGAAGAAATATAGTCCTGCAATGTAAAAAAAACAAAAATGAAATAAGGAAGTCATTAAAAGATACTTCTCATTCTATGCCATTTAAATTTAGTATACAACATTTGCTTTTGCTGTAATTTTCAGAAATAAATGGATTTGGGGCTTAGTATTTTATGGTGTCCTACATGTAGCAAATACAGTAAACACTGACCCGTTTAAAGTTTTGTGTGCATAGATGCTGGGAAAACAGAGAAAATAAATTATGTTCTAGTAGTCTAGTTCCATGACCCTACTGTTAGACAAAACGGAGCAATTTATTGAATCATGGAATTTTCAGATTGGGGAAGTAGACTATTTCCAATGATTGTCGGCCCACAATCATTGGAAAATTATATAAATTTCCACTTTTCTTGAAAACGACAGCACATAAGATGCCACGATTTCACAGAATGCTTGAGACTGCTATTTACTTACAGTCTAGTATGGTGTTTCGTAATAATTGAGTAGTTTTGTTTTCGATGTTTGCAAATGTTGTATACTATAGTGGTGTGCAATTGTGTGTAGTAAGGGAACCGGGTACCCTATTGTGATAAAACACGGGTACGCAGGTACCCGTAAAAGAAACCCAACCCTGTCTGGAGGGCTTTATGGCTTTACGGTGTAAAATGCAACTTTCGCGAGCGTCGTCTGTTGCGCATTAAAATGCGCATAAACATGGAATCCATTTTGTTTGTCCTTGTATAGCCATGGTTTTCATTTTTGAAAATTCCCCAAATGCTATTCATAACCTTTCTTATTCATTGTCTGAGAAGTTACCGAGTAATTTTTAAAGTTGGTTACGGGTACCCGATCCCATATTCTGGAACCGGTTCCTGACATCAGCAGTCGGGTACTGGGGTACCCGGTTCCGATGCACACCCCTAGTATACTTCCTTTAACCCTCCTTTACTTATAACTATCACAGCCTATCAAAAACTCTAAACACCAACTCTCGCAGTTTGTGTGTGTTTCAACCTGTCACTTGATAGGTTTTGATATATAGGGTAGCTGGCTCCATTTTGGCCTTGAGAACAGGAGGGTTAAAGAAGAGTGTTTCAAGCACCAATGTGTTTTTACCCTGGTCATCACAGCTTTTTACTGACCACAAACAATGGGACTACGGCTTGGACTAAAGTTAAACTCAGATCAAACTAGTTGTGTTCTCAGCTACACAGCAAGTCTGCACAAGAACAACGGTTAATGATACTTGGACTAACTTACACCGAACCTTGTCTAGTCGACCATAGTCGGACTCATCTAGCCGATTGACACTAGCCTGCTGAGGTTGGTCACATCACTGGTTGTCAATGGCCACAAGTATCACAATGTACAGCAGAGAGTCAGATGATTGAGGTTTTGTGGTAATGTCTGACCAGATTTCGACTAGAGCTTGTTAACTACAGCTTGTTAACCAGTTCGCGTCGGAGGACGTGTTAACACGCTCTGGCTGTTTTTATACACAGGCACGGCTGACGGGTTAAAACGTCAAGCTTGCCTCGACTCACCTCCGGGTGACGTCTCAACACGCTAATACTATTGAATGACAAATCAGTATTTGTGGCGTTTGGCTGTATATCAGTAGTTGGCTGCTATATTTTGCCTTTTTTGAAAATCCAAATTTTTGGCAAAAATAATCCGGGCGCGAAGTGGTTAATGACTAGAGCTTGAATACAGACGACGGCCATAGCCATGGTTTGAAAAAAACAAATCCTCACTTTCGCTGTCCGAAAAAACCCTTGACGCTGAGTCAACTCTGCTCAGCTAGCTGTGTGTATTAAAGATATAGCTAGCTAGCAGCAAACAGTCGTATGAATCACGACTCCCAGCTGTAACTTCTCAAATCCTTGGAACCGCCAGATAGAACCGACGACTGTTTATTTAATTTTTATGTCGGCCGGGCAAGAAAAATCCCGAAGAATTTCCCCAATTATAAATATGAAGCGCTCAAAATTTTACAATGGGACTGTGCATTTGTTATATATTAGTACACTCTACACTTTCAAATATATTTCAGAAAAATGCCACTCAGCGCTGAACTTCCTCTCTAAGCTCATTTTAAGTCTGGCACTTTCCACATTTTACTGAAGAAAAAAATTACACAGCCATGTTTATGTTTTCGGTAGATTTGAACTACACGGAGTAAGAAAGAAATGCAAGATAGTACTCAACTCACCAATTATGACAAAGGCAATGAAGTAGAGAGAGTAGTATCTATTCAGCATGTATGCAGGCATTGTCACTGAAACAAACAAAAAATCATAAAATTCAGCAAGATTTTAAAGAGTGAAATGAAACGAACACTTTCTGTTTTATACCTGGGATACCCCAACCAAGGTTTAAGATACACACCTTCAGATCTTGGTTATGTCACACACCTTTAGACCCCACACCCATGATGTCCCAGGTTATGTCACACACCTTCAGTTCCTACACCCATGATATCCCAGGTTATGTCACACACCTTCAGTTTATACCCATGATATCCCAGGTTATGTCACACACCTTCAGTTCCTACACCCATGATATCCCAGGTTATGTCACACACCTTCAGTTTATACCCATGATATCCCAGGTTATGTCACACACCTTCAGTTTATACCCATGATATCCCAGGTTATGTCACACACCTTCAGAACCCATACCCAGGATATCCCAGGTTATGTCACACACCTTCAGTTCCTATACCCAGGATATCCCAGGTTATGCCACACACGTTCAGATCCAAACCTGGGATATATGCTGGGCTCTGTGCATGTGAACTCAAAGCATGTTAGATTTCTTTTTTCATTACTGAAATCACCCAATACAAGGCTAAAAGCTACTCTAGGCAAAAAATTATGATCAGAGGTGGTGGGGTTGGCCACATTTTAGGTTGCCAGCCCTACCAGCCTTACGGTTTTCCTTGGCTCAGATCTAAATAGAGGATAATTTTTCAACAGATTCCACAGATATTAGCCCAATTTTCAGACTGGGTTACTGGGTTACCGACCGTGGCCAACTGAAGTAGGGTAATCAACCCATTTTGTATAACCCATATTACAACTCTGAACACCATCTGGGTTATTGGCAAAGGTGAACAGGTTCATACACTATGTGTAATCCAGCCTGCAGTTATGAATCCCACTTACCATCTGGGTTATGGCCATGATGAATGAGACAAGCAGGCTCACACACTCAGGCCGTGTCCGAAATGGGCATCTAGAGCTACAGCTACAGCTACGTCACGTGTAGTTGTAATGGACGAACACCTATGCAATAGCCCTAGACAAGCGATTCGGACGTAGCCTAACTTTGTGTGATCTAGATTGCAGTTTTGAATCCTACTTACCATCTGGGTTATTGGCCGTAGTCAACAGGACAAGTAGGCTCATAAACCCAGTCGGGATGTTGCTGAAGTACCGAGACGATTCCAGAAATGGGTCGGCACCATTCGCACTTGTGAGCTTCCCCTGGAAGAAAGAAAACAAGCTGTTTGTTGGCGGCATTCTTTTTTTCATATCGTCTTTTTTTTTTTTCTTTTTTTTTTTAGTTGAAGTGCATGAACAATGCCAAAATTACTTGAAGTCAGGTTGGTGCAGTGGAACCCTCCTTGCCTTCAATTTTTGTTTACGTCTACGGGAATTCGCCGAACAAAATTAGGAGCCATTTTTGTGGTGCTGCAACGCTCGCGTGCAGGTTGCCTGCGTTCTTTAATTTGAGTCGCATGTGCATTTTGGCAAGTTGTAAACACCCTGTTGGTCGAAGCTGTATCGAGCGCATGCGTATGACACGCACGCGAGCGTAGTGCCACCACAGTAAATGCTTCTAATTTTTGTCTCCGGATTAGTCTATACACGATATAAAGAAACTCTGGAAAGAGAATTATGGTTCTCAGAAGAACTAGAGGTACAAACGCGAATATTTGGTCAGCAAGTTCTGACCATCATCAGGAGAAACAAATCCCTAATGATACTCTCCTGATTACGTTCAGAGCACACAGACCAACACATCAAGTTTATACATCTGGTTCGGTTTCTTTTTAGACTCTGTTTCACATGGTGTATTGGCAAACATTACTCTACATCATGCAAAGATTGTAATCTTCACAATACCTTGGTTGTTGATGGAGATGGAGTTGAAGATGGACCCTGTTGCAAGTAAAAAATACAATCCTTATCTGGAAATTAGTGTCAACAGTGAACTCTGCCTAGTGTTTATCAGAACGATATAAATTTCAACTTTTCTTGAAAACGACAGCATACCAGGTGCCATCATTTCACAGGATGATTAACCCCTTGCGTACGGATGACGTAAATATGCGGGAAAAAAACAGTGTAACCAGGCCGGATGACACAATTGGCCGCCGTTTGTGCAGTTTCAATCCATTGTTGGATTAAACAATGCCACCAGGCCAGATGACGCCATTGGCCGCTGTTTGTGCAGTTTCAATCCATTGTTGGATTATTGTGTATATGTTACGCTTGACTGCACAAACACATTGTAGCGTTTCGCTTGGCTGCCAGAGCCGCCGCGGCACCCCGACGTCTCTCGTAAAATACCATACTCAAGGGGTTAACACACCCGAGTTAATGCACCCGAGTTAATGCACCCGAGTTAACGCACCCGAGTTAACGCACCCGAGTTAACGCACCCGAGTTAACGCACCCGAGTTAACGCACATTGGATGCATCCCGTTACTGCAGGGCTCGACCTTAGCGGTCGCCCGGTCGCCAAATGCGAGTAAACACAGCGGCGGGCGAGTCAAAACCCTACCCTTTATAGTCCACCGGGTAAGTCAAAAATAAAGTGTATTAAAACAAAAAGTTTCTGTTGTTATATTATATGTACCAAATCTCCGTCTTCACGGCCAGTTTTGCCTTGCCACATATTTACCATGGTCGCCGTGCCCTTTTTGCAAAAACACAGCCACTACAATCCTTCATATTTTTATTTTCGATGTCATGCCAGCCCTTTATAAAATCTCACTGCACAACACGTTGGCAATCGTACAGAATCACATGCACACAAAAGTGTTGTCAAAAGTTTCGAAGAATAATTAGGCCCAAAAAAATCGATAGAGAAAGAAGATTTCTGCACATTAATTCACAGAACTTGATCTCTTTTGTCTGTGTATGCATTTTCCGTGTTCATGAATTTATTTCGAGGTTGTACATGTACCGCTCATACACCGCAGCGTGTTTCCCCGACATTTCCTGCCGCAGCACGAGGTTCATCGCCCGCCACACAAAGTGCATCGCGCACGATTTAACACCGTACGATAAACGGGCAGTGTTGGCCAGTTTCCCATCGTGAATAGCGTTGTGCATAGTGATGTGTACGACCTAAATTCTCCATTATTTTAAAGAATTATCGACCGTAAATATTTTTGACATTAATTTTGGCAAGTTTTGATAATTTATTGTGGCAATTTGTTTGTATAGCTTTCGTAGCGTAAACAAAAATAGTTTAGGCTGAAATTCACTTATTGAATACCCATGTGATCGGAAGCAGTATGTTTTTGGCCTCATAGTCTTACTCTTACCGTAATTTTCGGAATATAGGCCGCGGCTTATACGTTGATTCTCACGCTGAAAAATGTCCCTGCGGCTTATATTCCGGGCGGCTTATACGGCAACATTAGAAGAATAGAATCAGTCACAGAAGCCGCGCCTCAGCGCAGCCCGGGCCACGCGTGCAGGCGGTGCTCCGGGCCAGACAGTCATGTTTTCGTTGGTTGCCGTTTACGTTCGCTCTACTCACATGTTGGAAATAAAGGAAACCAGTCCATAGGGACCGAATAGACTTGCAAATGTACCGTAAGCACCGTTCACACCTCACAAATCGTGTGGTGCGTCTGTTCGTTTTTGTCTGTTTTATCGTTGTGTAATCCATGTTGTTTATTATTTCACTGGTTAATGTAGGGTCCGGCTATCAGAATTTTCAATAATCGATACATCGGAGGTCCAACATCGATTATATTCGATGTCAAAATGTCAAACTTCTGGGACTAAGCGAAGCGCTAGTCAACTATTATTAGTATAAAGGATCATGATAAACACATACATCCACCGCTTTGAGGCTTAATCTATCGCATCTGCGGTCTGCGAATGTGACAAAAAAATGCAAGTTGTGTACGTATTAAAGCTTACAATAATTGTAGGCTTTAATACATACACAACTTCCATTTCCAGCGTCCTCTAAAGTAAACAAAATATTGTTGCAATAATGTTTTGTCGCCACATCTTTGCAGAAAAGTCATGTACTTCCGGGGCGCGGGTACCAGTATTGTCCGTAGTAACAAAATCGCGCGCGGGCACCATGCGACGTTCATTTTCACATCAGGAGAATTTTGACCGAAATATTACAATCCATTGCAATCCGCTGAAATCTTTCAGTAAAATATATTCATCTATCTGCATATATATTTAATATTCCTCAATTGTCATTCTGGCGATTTAATTTCGTCCTCGTATGTTCCCTGAAGTGGAGAAAAATCCAGACAAAAATCATCTTTCGTTTACAGCAAAACTAACTATTTTCTTCAGATCTAATGAGCGTGCCTAGTTTTGGATTGCACCAAATATGCTACGAGGGATGTTGTTGAATTTCCGAAAACATTGTCAAGTGGAGTAAATGATAATGTGGAAAATAAAAATCATATTTGTGTTTGAAAAAGAAGTTACTTGCTTTCAGGCGTATTTGCTTTATATTAAATTTAAAGAAAAATTACTTTTATACTGAAATCTTAAGCTGAAACCAATAAACATCCCTTTGCATGAATTAGCAAGGCCCCAAATTTATGAATGGTTGCCAGCACGTACATGTAAGAGTGCAACAAAATCTATTTTGGCCAATCAAAACAACGACTAGCGACACGTGCTCATACATGATGTATAATGCATAAGGAATTTCCTTTGCGATGCCTGTGAAAATAGCCATGCTCGCCGTTGCTCGGCGGAGTACAGACTCTGTATATTATCGCGGTACTGGAAGTGGTTTTTACAATGATCTCAACTTTTTTATTCATAGTTAATGTTTGACCAAAACATCCCCTGAATAAAGTATGATATTTTCCCCGTCAAGTTCAAGTTGATTAAAGACGGTTAGGCCTGCAGGATGATTTCTTAACACCCTGTTCCCCCCTGGAAGGCGACAAAATTCACTGAGATAAGTCTACTGATTGACGATTGGGGGCGCTATTCACTTTACACGGTGCGTCGTTACGCGTTTAATTTTTTTACCGCACTGTCATTTTGCTCTCGTAAAAGTTTTTACGATTTCGCGGTGGAAATATCGTCCTTCGGCGTCATTTTGCATTTGTAGCTGTAGAATGGGAACATAGAACTTCCATGGACAGACCACCATTGAGGATTTATGTTAAAATAAAGACGGTACTTTTTAGCAGACACGGTGAGGCAAAATGTACAAGTTTTGGAAAACGTGAATTTATTAAAAATCATTAAAAGTCCCGACACAACATTTTATAATCGTCATTTTTATACAACTTAGCAGGAAGTCCTTAATGCCTGATGAACTGGATGAACAATCGCCATATACGGGTTGGCAACGCAAAAAAGGAGTAATTTCCGACGCCGCGATAATAAGAGTTGCCGCGATAATTAATAGGGAATCCGACTAGTGCTTCAGCATGCAGCGCGATGACTTGTGGTTGGACGTCGTTAGCGCCGCGGTGCGGCTTATACACCGGTGCGGCTAATACGCCAACTTTAAATCTTATTTTACAGATTTTTGCGTGCTGCGGCTTATACTCCGCGCGGCCTATATTCTGAAAATTACGGTAGTCTTACTCTTAGTTATTATACGTTTTGAATGGAAAAATCAACAATGCCGCGACCTCCGTGCCCTTTCTGCAGATATAATTTGGCCTTGGTGCCCTCCTTACTGGCCTTGGTGCCCTCCATAATTTTGCTTTATTCAAGGCCAAAGTGGCCTTGCCCTAAAAATTACCAAATTCAAGGCCTGACACTGACACTGTATCAACTAAAAATGAGCAATGTAGTGTTAAAGTAGTTAATGCTTGTTTGCTGAAACGTATATATGATGCATTATAATTATTATAAGTTTGCTTGAGAAACTACTGTTAAACATGCGGCGAGTGAAAAAGCTTGCGGACTACCCAAAAGTCTGGTTGAGTAGTCCAGCCGGCGAGTGAAAAAAAAAGTTAAGGGCAAGCCCTGTACCGTAACTTTTTTAAGTGTTCTTGCTCCTGACAAGTGTAAAAACACCAATTAGTTTAATAGCAAACCTCTGCGGTTAACTTAATTCAATCAACATAATTTCTTCAATACCTGAGGTGTTGGCATGGCGACTGAGGTCAAAGGAATATCAGGACCCATGTGATGCTGAAAAAAGCAGAATTTGTTTAGATGAAAGCACAAGAAAAACACTGACATTTGCCCCTAAATGCAACAGAATTCAGAGGGAATGTTGGCCACATGAAGACCATAAAATAGTGGACACCAATAGTACTCTTTATTATTTGACATATGAGCTATTAAACAAACTAGATTTATGGATGTTTAAAGGTATGATATAGCATTGGTAGAACTGACAACACAATTGCAGGCAGTATTCATACTTTGTGCAATTCAACATATACATGAAATAACAAACCTGTGAAAGTTTGAGCTCAATCTGTCAGCATTGGTAAAGATGACACCTCAGTTGCAGACAGTGTTCATACTTTGTGTGATTCAACATATACATGAAATAGCAAACCTGTGAAAGTTTCATATGGGCTTATTTCAGTTGTTGAAGATCTTTAGATATAATTCTCTCGAAGATGACAGCATTTCAGATGGAAATATTTCTCATCTTTATAACAAGCACGAATTCGTGCAGGAGCCCCGCCCGTCCTTGGTGACTTGCGTGTGTGACAGTTTCGTCATAGACACATGCACAGTACAGCCTCATAGACTTTGCGTGTGTGAGAGTTTCGTCAAGGAAAACTGTCACGTGACGAATTTGGCACAAAAAGAAGAAGAACAAAGCTAAACGCTTATAGAGCCCCGTTTGCGATGTGGCTAAAAAGTAAGTTTTCATTTTGAAACTAATCAATTTGGTTTTTGATCAAAATACCAAAGCTAGATTACCGGTACACCTTTAAAGAGGGCACGGGCAGCATGAGTCTAGAGCTGTTGCATTAACATAACCTAATGACATGAGCTCATCCTGGCATCATGGCACACATGCAGGTCGGGTCGGGTCGGGTCGGGTCGGGTCGGGTCGGGTCGGGTCGGGTCGGGTCGGGTCAGATCAGGTCACATTGTATGAAAATGTGCACGTGCACAGGAGTACGTACTTCATTTGAATATTCAGCAAACAGTGCCAGAACTCGATTATGAGATGATTCACCAGGAACAAAAATACAATTCAGACTAGGACTCTTGTAACATTCTGTAAATGTTATATTGACTTTCTTCTCTTCATAGTCTTCTCAAGCCTCCTCATGCAGATAATCTGAATTTGTTATGACTCCTCAATGGACTTTGACTCATCCAAACAACAAATGCTGGTCCTCTATGCTGATAGCCTGTTGTACGTCTCTCTCCTTATATACATGTATACTGTATGTACCTTTGTTACAAATGTTTGAAGAAGGATTTATTTAATAACCCTTGAGCATGTTTCGTGGTAATAGAGGGATAACAAACTACTAGTAAAAAGGATAAGGGTAGGTTAAGTACAAAACCTCCAACGAATACTAGGGTTTTTAAGCTGTTTCCAAATGAAATATTCCGCTACAGACATAGGTCTTGTCAGTGGCATATATTTGTGCACTGCTGTAGCAGAATCAGAAATCAAGTCTAAAAATCAGAAAATCAAATCTAATTTTTTTTTTTTTATCACTGAGTTATATATACGTCAGGCATATCAGATAACTTTTACATTGAAATCGGGCATACTCGTCTCATTTGGTTGTAAAGATATACTGTGATAAAACTAAATGGTGCAAGAATGAAATCTCAAAACTTGAGCCTTGGAGCTGAAAATTTAATCACAGGTCAACGAAAAACATGATTATTCCTCATAGAAGTCTTTGTACTGAGCACTTTACTACACCAGAAACGCATTAAAGGAAACTTGATGTCAAAAAGTGCTGCAGCAGATTTCAACTCGTAAATAGATACATTTGATGTGCATGAAATGTGAATAAAAAGCAAAACTTTTCGCCACCCAAGAATGGATGCCCCTCACACTCTTTTGAATTTTCTTACCTCTCAACCCGAGGGTGCTGTTCATGATGTAAAAGGAGAAAGTGAATTCAATAATATATACATGTACATGTACTTGAAAGAGAGGACCCGTAAATGGTTTTTAAAGGTATGATATAGATTCGGTAATGATCAAAAAGAGAAACAAATCTAAAAAGTTACTGATTATAAAGATGGTACCAGTAACTGGTCCCTCCTGAGTAGTCTTTCCATCCAAAATGCTGTCACCTTTGAGATAATTTTATCTGAAGACCTAAACAAACGCTTATTTGGATTTCAACAATCATACACAAAACATGCACAAAATCAACGTTACAGAAACAGAATGATTTTTCACAATTTCTCTCGTGACTCGGTTGACGGACTGAGCTCAAACTTTCACAGGTTTGCTATTTCATGTATGTTGAATCACACAAGGTATGAACACTGCCAGCAACTATGTCGTCAGCTCTGTCAATGCTATATCACACCGTTATTATGAACAAATTTAAAACTACAGCAAGTTGTAACTTTCAACAAACTTTGAGAGACACCCCAACTCGGCACATTAACTTATTTCCTATACAACCACTGCGCTTTTTTACAAACGTTTATCAAACAAACAAAAGCAAAATCTGGGCCACATTTCACAGTGCGGACGAGGAAAACAAATTAACCAAGAGGGCAATTTAGCTTAGCAAAAACTAAACACTAGCCAAAATGCCATGTGATTTACACTGCTTGTGACAGGTTCTAAGGTATTATTTGCTTGGATGGCAAACACGCTTAGCAAGAATATCTGCTGCTTGCAAATTGCTACCAGTGATGAGTTTGGCCGAGTGAAACTTACCTGTGGTTGCGGGAAGATTAGAATGCCAACCATGGTGAAGAAATACAAATGGATAAGTAGCAACAACAGCACACTGGAAAGGAAACAACAGAGAGTTATATGAACAAATGAGAACCATAAACTCCTGAAGTACATTTAAATCGGAGCTACGTAAAGCTATCAGTGATATTTCTGTCATTTACGCTGATCTACGGAGTTATAAACTTGGTTGCCAAAATACTTTGGAGCCGGATGGGAATTTCCCCTTGTTTTTCACCCTAAAAGGATTTTCGCCCATCCCGTAAATCAGCAATAGGCTTCTGGAGAGTTGAAAAGTTAACCGAAACTAGATTTATTTGTGTAAACATTATTGTATTTGTTTAAATATTTTGTATGAATGTGTACATATTCAGTTTTAACTAATAATATGCAGGGCCCCAATGGAAACCAGTTTTAAACTGTTTGGGCACACCCTGGGTAAAGAAATGTAATAAATAAATAAATGTGACCCGCTCTACAAAAAAAAGAGTCTGGTGTGTTAAAAATACATTTTTAAGCTTTACAGTTGGTCTGAAAGAGCATGAATAATCTTTCATTTCATATATGGCACAACTCTGTAGTGTAATGCATTGTTTTTTTTACAATTTTGTTAAATGTGCGATTTCTTAAAGTTATATTCAAAAGTCTGAGACATTAAACCACCGTGTACGTGAAAGTGTAATGCGTGAAATCCGACTAATTTTTGCATAGCGGGTCACATATGGGCCTGTGTGGTATGACCTTAATCCCTTGTGTCTGGCCCACTATTGATTGGGGGCTGGTAAGCCAAGAACAGGCTGTGCAGCC
Source organism: Hippasteria phrygiana (assembly GCA_037893225.1). NCBI lineage: Eukaryota > Metazoa > Echinodermata > Asteroidea > Valvatida > Goniasteridae > Hippasteria > Hippasteria phrygiana. The sequence goes on from JAZGUH010001022.1 coordinate 79,428, forward strand.
ATGGGTAAACGAAATAGGCAAGACACTGAATAGAGTGGGTCCTATTCATCACACTTGGAGCCCCCCTTTCGTGTGAATGAAAGCTTTGTTTGATAAAGCTCCATCTATTCAATACACTCCAACTCAAGAACAATATGGTTGCAACTTAAATGGATTGAGTATGTGCAGGAATGCGTGTATAGACAACCGGCAAGGTGGTCTTTTTCAAACCACTGCTATGTCCTTCATCCGAATTCAAGAGATTAAGCACTGTGGCCAAATTTACAGCTTTCCAACACACTCTTTTTCAACTTGCAACCGTTCACGCTGAACTTGCCATTCAGGCTGTAAGACTGACCAAATCAGTTTTCACGGGACTTATTGGATGCTAAAGTATAAAGCTTGCAGCACAGGAAAATTAAACAGGCAGAAGGTTTTCAAGGCCATATGCACTGGACTTAAAATGGATAAGTAACGATCCAGTAAGTTTTAACCCCAAAAGTTGAGTGCGAACACGTGCAAGGGTAACCTGAAATGCTCTAACCTGGCAACTTTAGGCAGAGTTCGACAAATGCTTCGGACAGTTTTCTTCATAAGAGTCGAGTTCTGCAGAAGGAAGAATGGACGGAGCATGCGGCGAATCCGGACTATCTGTAAGAGAAGATCGGTAAAGAATGTTTTTGAAAAATATGGTACATTATAACTGTCATTACCCTGTATGTAAGGGGTCATTATATAGTAGAAAATACCCTCCCAACAATGGTAGTGATCACACACACCCATGCGTTTGTTCTCCCAAACAAACGTGGACGTAAAACAAAGGGAACAATATCATCCGCGTTTCCCAGAATACGTCCGCGATTGAGATCGTGTACAAAACCTATGGGAGTACAAACAAAAGAGGGAACAATAGGACGTCCGCATTTGGAGGTCGATACACGTTTTTAACTGTGTAGAAAAAGTGAATTTTTGACTCAACAAATTTATTAAAGATGATTTTTCTTTCTGAGGGGTGCCACTACAAAAATCATACCTTGTAGTCTGTTGCTATATTAATGTGAATATCAGGTTGTATATCAATGTACAGGAACCAGACAGATGTACCCACTGACAGAGGTGTGCATTTACAAGTAGTACGGGACTCGGGTACCCAAATAAAAAAAGCACAGGTAGAAAGCCAATCCCTAAAATTTAATAAATTGCCCATAATATTTGTGAAGGTCCGCAAATAAATACTACCACATCATTGCATCAATGCAGCAAGATGCAAGTGTATATAGTGAGCTCTAGCTTTACGGTGAGAATTGTATTTTCAAAAGCATCATAAACATTTTGTTTTTCCATGTACCCTTGTTTCTATTTTGAAAATTCCCCACGAATGACATTCAACTTCCTTTTTCATTGTCTGAGAAATTACTAAGTAATATGTTAAATCAGTTACGTGTACTCGATTCCATAATCTGGAACCGGTTCCTAACATTAGCGGTCGGGTACTGGGTACACGGTTTTGGATGCACAGCCCTAACCACTGACCAATGGAATCACTGTGAGCAAGACCCAATTATTCACAACAAAAACGGCACCAAATCTCCAGGTGTCTAGGCTTAGGTGACTGCAACATTTTTTGAGATGATTCCGAGCAGGAATGCGTTTCCATTCAGACTGGACTCCACATATCATGAACAATATGTGCATCGGAGGTGCATCCTTTCAATCTGCACGGTAACGAAAGTAATTTTGATGGATGAAACAGCTAACTATGAAGTGCCACATGTGGCCTTATCATGAAATGAGCAAATCTTTAAGTCTTTGTTTGGAGTTGCGAGTTTCAGGATCATCAGGCAGTGCCCGGAATCTACTCAAAGGAAGTAAAAATTGGATACTTGAAGTCCACTCCTCAAAGAAATGGAATCGCGATTCTGATTCCAGTGTTGAATTGAGTAGAGTCGACTCCTGCACAGAATCACCCAAGCCCAAATGTACATGTAGTCCAATCTTCAAGACACAGGCTACACCAGTAGGGAGGGGTTGGACTACAATTGACAACAATTTGGCAAGGGGGGGGGGGTGGGGGTCTATGACTTTCAATTTATACCTTGCCACAAGCGTTATTCATTGTGACGATCCAGTCCACCAGTGATGCAACAATGACAAAAACGTAGGCAACAAGCCATGGTGACCGGATAAACTGTTTTCTCCCTTTAAGATACACCTGTTGAGATTTCAAATAAATGTGTGTAATATAAAAGTCCTCAAAAACCACTGAAATGGAATAATATACTATCTACAGCTAAAACGCTTGTACAAAATTTGTCTGAACCAATGGCTATGGACTCCAATGGTAGTAGAGTATGAAAGTGCATGTCCCAGGCAGGGAGTCAAGATACAGGTGTCACTGAGCAAGACATCTTACTGCAATTACTCGCAAGGCGATCGCAAGTCGATCGCAAGTCGATCGCAAGTCGATCGCAAGTCGATCGCAAGTCGATCGCAAGTCGATCGCAAGTCGATCGCAAGTCGATCGCAAGTCGATCGCAAGTCGATCGCAAGTCGATCGCAAGTCGGTCGCAAGTCGGTCGCAAGTCGGTCGCAAGTCGGTCGCAAGTCGGTCGCAAGTCGGTCGCAAGTCGGTCGCAAGTCGGTCGCAAGTCGGTCGCAAGTCCGTCGCAAGTCCGTCGCAAGTCGGTCACAAGTCGGTCACAAGTCAGTCACAAGTCGGTCACAAGTCACATGGCAAGTCACATGGCAAGTCACATGGCAAGTCACATGGCAAGTCAAGTTGCAAGCTATTCACCTGAACTGTGACAAAGACATTCCCTTATCACCGTTTATCCCCTAAAGCTTGTGATTTCACTTGATTACAACTCTGAAAGGTTTTTGACACTTGCCTTTATGAAGCTTGCTCATTCTGAAGCTCCACGACAGTATTTACGAGCACTACATGTACACATGCTGATTTCTACTTTAACCTACCCCCAGTACCCCCAAGTGCCCAAAACTAACAGAAAAATGATTCTCTAGCAAGTCTCTTAGACCATTGCAGACACAGTTGAGGCTTTTTTTGTCAGCTTTGACAAGAGTGAAACCCTAAACATACCTTCATAACAAGGTCTATAGTAAAGATCAGCAGGCATGCTACTTCAATGGCCTCCGTCACACCACAGGGGAAATTCCTGCGTTCCCCGCGATACCGAGGATCCGAGGAGTTTCCAGTGGTTATCGATGATGGGTATTCAAAGAATGCTACGAGGAGGATGGTGGCGATGACAAGATTGAGGGTCCTACGGGTACAGGTATAGTGAGTTTAAGGAAGGAAAGTACAAACTCGGTAACAGGTGAACTTGGAGACTTGGACAAGGACAAGCCTACATGACAGAAAGTTTTATTGAAAATGCTGGCAACAGGAAATTATTAGTTGGCGATTAAACAGAGGCAATAAGATACAGATTTGCGGTATCACCACGCGGCAACTCTCTTTTGTGAGTTTGTAGGAATCTGAAAAGAACCGGGGGAGCTTAACCCTAACCCTGCAAGACGCAGCACAGTGCATATATGTGCTGACACAGCTCCACTTTGCTGCAATCTGCACACAAGTCAATGTGACAAAGTATGCAATCTGATGCGTCTGGAAGGGTTCAAGCAAAAATGCCCTGGAGGTAATTCACATGGCATGTATGGTAGTTTCTCAAGATTTGGAAATAAATTCATCAACTTTATTTTCATCTCCATTCAGCTTCTCAGAACTTATCAATGGAACCGTAGCAAAGTCGGAAAACAAAAATTGAGATCAAGACAGTGTAAAAAGTTAACTTGAAGTTCTACTGGAGTACAAAAGAAAAAAATCCAAACTCTGGATTCCAAGTACATATATGTTTTAACGTCATACAACAAACAATAGAGGAAAACTATTTTTAGCTAAGTCGCATCGCAGACGGGGCTCTATAAGCGCTTGGCATTGTTGTTCTTCTTCTTCTTCTTCTTGTGCCAATTTAGTCAAGTGAAAAAACTCACACGCAAAGTCTATGAGACCGCAGGCTGTACTGTGCATGTGTCTATGACGAAACTGTCACACACGCAAGTCACCAACGCGACGACGCGGCTCCTGCACCAATTCGTGCTTGTTTAACCAAAAAATACTTGCTACACTCTGCAATCTATTTAGTCCTAACTTTACGCTTGATGATTGATTGCCCTATACATTAACACTTTAAAATTAGGAGCGTCAGGCTTCTCATATTGCAACAAAATGGAAACTTATTAATGTTGTTACTAATCTTCAGTCAATTTTGTGGAATGTCTTATGGGAAAGCTCATGTCTGTGCAATTCAATTTGAAAATGTATTTTTCGGGTGCCAAAACCAAAAAGCACAAAGATAGCATCTTAACTCTCCTATGGTTTGACCTTTCAAAACCTTTCAAAATCTGCTTACTGGCAAGATGGTGAAAAAAAAATTATGAACCTTTTAAAACACTCCAGAATTTGTTGCTACTGCACTACCACACCTTTCGATACCCTTTGAAAGGTATTGAAACGTAAACAAATTGGGCTATGGTATACCCCTATGATAAAGGTATGGGAAGTCTATCAGAAAATGGCCAGTACAGTTGCTTTGCATAAATGGTTGGACCTTTCAAAACCTTTTGAAAGGTAGAGTTACTCCCCAGTACATTTGCCAGTATAATTTCCCCCTTGATATACCTCACACCAGTTTGTTCAGAGAGTTGTTTCACCTTTCAAAACCTTTCATACAACACTGTAGGTCGCTTTTATCAGACAGTTTTCTCACCTTTCAAAACCCTTCAGTCTAGCAAACTTGAAAGGTTTGTTCAGAGTTGTTTCACCTCTCGAAACCTTTCATAGGTCCCTTTTATCAGACAGTTTTCTCACCTTTCAAAACCCTTCAGTCCAGCAAACTTGAAAGGTTTTGAAAGGTCTGACAATTCAATGGCAACTGCACGGTACATAGGAGGGTTAATGACATTAAAGGCACATACTGGAGTCCAAAGTCAAGTCTGGGCTTGAGCAAGGTGTAGGTCAAATCCAGACTTGTGCCTACTTTCAGGTTTTGGACTCTAGATGATTTTTTTTTCAGTTGCTGCAAAATTTCAGACAGGGTGTCCAAAAGACACCTGGACACCCGACTAGCTAAAATCATGCCTTGGACTTCGACTCAGACTCAATAACATGTACATTGTACAACACTGCAATGGAATTGGGATAGAGATTTTACCTGAGTTGGAAAAAATATATCTGCAACTAGTTGTAAGGCATTTTAGCCGGGTTCAAATCTTACCACTGGACGAGCCGGGAATAATAGACTCTGTAATACCACAGCGATGCCCGGTCCGTCTTATGGTTGATACTCCGATACTTAACGGCATCTTCAACAAACACAACCGCTTGCAGTAGAGCCGTTGAATCTGGGAACAAAAAGAAACAAAGGGCAACCCTGAAGTTCCCATCATCTACCATGAATACAGTTATATTAAAGTACTAATTTAACTCCCTCATGCAGATGCTCTGAAATCATCCTATACACACGACTATGACTGGAGGGTGTGTGACCAGGGATGTAGTCGAGTCCATCACTAGTCCCTGCAAGTCCCTGCAAGTCACTGCAAGTCACTGCAAGTCACTGCAAGTCACTGCAAGTCACTGCAAGTCACTGCAAGTCACTGCAAGTCCCTGCAAGTCCCTGCAAGTCCATCACAAGCCCACCAGTCCTAATCCCAATCACAAGATATTCAAATGAGCTTTGACAAAGGCATTCCTTTGTCATTGTTCATCCAGGACTTCTGACTGGACTTGCGAAAGGACTTGTGAAAGGACTTGTAAAAGGACTTGACTACAACTCTGTGTGTGACTGAAAAACAATTTAAAATCTAAAAACATCAATGTAGTGCTGTTCTGCATAAGTCTCCCATAGGTGCCACAAAAGGTCAACCTTCACTTGAAATACATGTAGCTTTGCTTTATGCACACACTTAAGTTATGGTCGCACATTCAGTTGCTGCATTTGCTTTGTTCAGCCGAAACCATTGTTGAGATCAACAATATTATGTTCTCTAACATGAGAAAATTGGTAAGCACATATGCAAGTTGCCTACTAAATTTTGAGATTTCCATCGGTTTATACACAAACGTGGATGCCCAGCGCAGACTTCACTCCACACGACAATTTAGCCCTCATGTATGTAAATAATTTAATCACGCTATAATTAAGGATTAACACAATCATCAAAAAGAAATTTAAAGTGACAATGTTCCGAAGGTGGCGTTTCTAGTACATGTAGTATTTTGGTGGCCGTTGTAAGGTTGCATTCAGATGTTTTTGTTGGGATTTTTATAGACGTATGTAATTAATGAATAGAAAATCGTCGTACACGGACTTGGACCCTACTATCGCCAGATCATGTCCAAATGTTAAAAAAGGCGATAAAGTTACTCGGACTAACGACAAACGTTAGTTGGTTTCCCCAATAGATTGGCAATGTATTTCATTTGCAGTGACTTTATATCATCACAAAGGTTATATTTGGTGAAACAGAGGTGCATGACACTACATTCTTGCTCTGCACATGAACCATGCAAATCACTACTGGACATTTTGACAGTTGTCCGGAAACTAGGCAGTCCCAGTTTTGTGCTTACCACAAACGTCAATGCGATCACTCTCCGTCATACTACACTGTACACTTCCGGTATTAAAACTCAGCGGTCCCCTTGTGGTGCCTTCCTCCTCCTCTCCAACGATGATCCGATCATTGAGGAAGTTTTCTTCCTCCATGATCTGATCGAGCGACTCGTCGTAACTATTTGGCCTGCCTTGCAGCTCGGGGTCTGTCTCCATGATTTCCATTTTCACACTGTTGTTGGAAAAGCGGACTTTGATGTTACTTAGCATTGAAAATCAAAGTTTCGTTAGCCTCCAGCTCCCCTCGTGATGACACCGAAATACCAAAACACGTCTGTAACTGGTATTCGACAAATACGCAGGAGAAAGGGTGTAGATTGCAGCAGGTGTTTTAGAAAATGGATGACGTGCACCAACTATGTAACAAACGACTGTTTCATGTGGGAAAACGTGACGGCTCCGGAGGTATAAAATTATGCAGACCACTATCATGATCAATGTCACGTGTAAAATATTTCAAAGTCCCTCGCTTGTTTGACACAAACCGAGAATTGGCGAATGTATATCTTCATCTTTTATTTCACTTTCAGCTGATCATCGCCGACATTTTCAGATCTCCTCTGAACATGGAGGAAGGCTCTGAACATGGAGGAAGTCCTTCCTCCATGCTCTGAACAAGCATGGAACATGGAGGAAGGAATTCTATGCATGGAACAAGTAAACTTCCTCGAGGACTGTACTATGCGCTACCTACTATACTATGCATGCGGAGGAAATGGTAAATGTATCCCCCAAGAAACAGCTATTTTCAAAACTTTCTGAGCACCAGATTGGCCATTCACACAGGTAGACCAAAAATGTAAATGAGGGCCATACTTTCACTTTTCAGGCTTCCGTACCCGTGTACAAAAACTATCAGGAGTCCACAATCCGTCACAGCCCTCAATTATAATTACCCTGTTGCTTAGCGAAGCATACGTTTTGTGATGCAGCTACGCAGATGAATTATGCATGCAAGCGGGGGGGGGGGGTAGGGCACGGGCGGATCCGGGGGGGGGGGGGTCCAGGGGGTCTGGACCCCTTTTTTTTATTTTTTTATTTTCTTTTATTAATGTTTTTTTTATTTTTTTAATGCTTTTTTTTGGGGGGGGGGGGGGGACCTGACCTAAACTCGGGAATCATTTTGGAAAAACATACAACTATAACACCCCCCCCCCCCCCCCAAGCACCGAACACATACTTATTAAAGTGGGGGGATATCATATCGTTTGTTCCCCTCCCACCCCCACTTTTTGTCGTCCCCGAATACAAATTGTAGCCTATATTTGATTCTTTAGCTCAGAATAGTTTATTCAATTACTTCAAACTCGAAAATGATGTTTAATAATGATGATCTTTTGTTCCCAAAAAATTGGTTAAAGTGGTCAGAAATTGCCTCAGATCGCACCGCAGAGCATCCCCGAACCCCACGCCGCAAGGGCTTCGCACTCGCATTAGTTTGGAGCACAGTATGTCCCACCCCCCCCCCCCCCCCCCACTTTTAAAGTTGGACCCCCCTTTGCAAAAATCCTGGATCCGCCTATGTAGGGTAAGGGGTATTTACCCCCCCCCCCCCCCCCCCCCCCCCCCCAATAAAATGAGCTTGCGACGACGGAACCCGGTGATCCAAAAGCATAACACCCAGTAAGGAACGAAATTTGCCTGTTGACGGACAGAACCACATAACGTCTATTTACACAGGGGCAAGGGGGTGTCTGTTTGTTTGGGGATTTTTTGGGGGGTTGCAAGGCGCTAAAAAACTTGGGTCGGTATTTTGTTATTATTTTTTTTTAAGAAATAAGAAACTGGTTTTAAAAATGGGATCATTGAATGTTGAAGCCGAACTATATTAAGCGGCTTTAACAAAAATCTTCAATTGGGGACTAAAGTTAGAAAAATCTTTTTACCGTGCACAACTTGTGTCTTCACACCCATGGAAAACATCGGATGATTGAGCCTACTCTGAAAATGCAGATCCCAGAAGAAGTGGAATTTGCTTTGACAAAAAATCGCTCATGCGTGCAGCGCGCGGCTGGTTGTTCATGCGACCGTGTCTACCCATACATGGAGGAAGGAACACTAGTGTTCCTTCCTCCATGGTCTACCGTAGCCTACCAGTACTACAAAAAACACCTCACAAAAAGTATCGAAACACTTGAATCAGACCCCCATCATTTGAAAATTATAGCTGCGTAATAAAAATGAATGGTCCCTTTGAATTCCCAGTTTGTATACATTGTATACAGGTGTACAGGAAGTTCACGAATCACGATATAGAGTTGTATACAACGCGTACACGTGTGCGGCCATGCACGGACGGTTATGAATGGAAAGTGAGTGCCATTTATTTACGCAACATACATGGGCTACCCATGCGCAGTGCGAATACACGTCTCTTGCATACGACGGATGCCTCGCCTTCTGGTCTGTTTGAGCCATGTTTGCGAAAGAGATATCGAACAGATAACGAATATTTATCAGTGTCTGAGGATTAGGTAGTACCGTCACTGCTACTGGTTTATTTTTACCTGCAATCTGGCCAGCAAAGCGACTGTATTTATGTATTATTTTACGGATATTAACAAGGTAAGTTGCAAACGTAGTTGAACGGCCATTTTTGCGTGGACGTGCATCTTTTGTCGTTGTGTTTGCATTTCATCGTGTATGTATGTAGGCCTACAACAAGGTCAGTGATTTTAGATGAGTACTTCCTTCTCCTAGATCCTAGATTCCATGATTGGTCTAGGTTCTTCACCTTTCTTTTAGTGTCTCTCTTGCTGCAGAATATTCTTGGCGATGGTTGGTCCATGGTTGGTCTTGCCATATACTGATATAGTGCGGGGTAAAGCTAGTGCGGGATGATGTCACATCGTGTATCAGTGGCAGTCAATTTTTAGATGGTACTCTATATGTACTATACTCTATAGTGCAGTGTGGTGATCGTGAAAGTGGTCATGATCGATGATGATAAAAAATGAGGAGGTACGAGATGGTGGGAATGATCCTGACGTGGATGAGGGTGACGAAGACTGATAATTATAATCTGATAATAGTAATTAGTCTTGATGTTTGAGACTGGTCACGATGATGGCTGTTTTGGTGGTGATAAGGCCAATTATTTTTTTTTTAAACATGTTTAGACTTTAGCTTCCGGAATTTTTTTTTTTTTTTTAATGAAGGAGAAGCAGTTTTTATTATTTGTTTTTATTTCCAAGATGGCCGCCGTTTCTTTTTAAATTTCCTACAAATGTAGGTTTTTCAACTGTTCAAAGAAACAAAAAAGGAAGAGACATGGTGGAAGAATTTAAAATGTTTACAGTGGTTTTAATAGCTTTATTAAGGTTGTATTTTATTTTCCTAATCTGTTGACGTTTTTGTTTTTGTTTTTGTTTTTCGTCTTCTTTTCTATTTATTTATTTCTCCTTTTTGTTTTAGTTTGGGGGGGGGTGCCTTGCCACCCCCCCCCCTAACCACGTCGCCCATGCTCTCCCCTCCTTCAACTTAGAAGTTAAAGACGGTAATACTCATACTACATAGGCTAATGACTGAACCGTTGTAGACACCCCAATAAAAGCATTAGCGTATCCAGTGGAGGGGTGGGGTGGACCGGCCGGAAAGATTTTACTTTAATACCCCCCCACCAAAATCAGTCGGGAAGAGCAAATCTTGGAAAATAACTATCCATCTGTGTTCAGAATTGTATAAACACTTGGCACAACCTTTAAGTTTGAGAATTTTGTTGGGATATTTTCGTGAAATATAAGGGAAGAAAGTTTGTGTTTTCTGTGTTAGATGTTCTTGTCACAGTGTATGGTCACTCAAAGTGTTCACATACATGTTAATTTCTGTCTCATTTTTTACATATTTTGCTGACATAAATCTTTAAAAAATGGGTTGTGCCACATGTTTAGACAGTTGTTATCAAGGAAGGATGGTTATTTTCCAAAGTTTTGCTGTTCCTGATCCATTTTGGTGGGGGTATTAAAGTAAAATCTTTCCGCCCGGCCCCCACCCGACGGCGACATTTTTTCATATTTTTTAACAGAAAGTGAAAGCGCTACCGCTTCACAACTGGTACTTAACAACTCCCCCCCCCCCCCCTCCAGTTTTAAATTTATTCCCAGGTGAAAATTGGGGTCACCTTAACCGCACATTTATCAACCAGTGGTGAGGAGTTAACAAAAACTCGGGGCAACAAATGGAGGGGTTCACCTTTTCAACAAATGTTGCAATCTCCCCTTCCCCCCTCCCCGGACCTGGATACGCCTCTGTCCTGGAGGTCCAGTTGTAATGCTGAACACCACAGAGCATGGAAAATTCCACTCACTTTGCACATTTTGTACGTACATATTTTATGTTTATACTGAACGTGAAACTTCCTTGCTTTCGTTCACTATTTGTTTTGCCACGTCGTATGCAGTGATGATGTGAAGATAATGTTTACTGTGTTGTGCATGTTCGTGTAGCAACTAGCATATATACACTAGAATCGAATGTGAATGACCGTTTGTGCAAAGTAAAAAAAAAACATGTTTCTTGTGGAATGTCTGCGTATTTATTAACAATAGCAGAATAACCAGTTTTCTGTCCGTAACATTTTGACTTGATATTTAAAAACCAAATACGAAGTTACCTTGCACCATATTTGTTTCCATGTTTTAGTTTTGTCTTGTCTTTTTGTGTCTTTTTTTCTCTTTTGTCCTTTGTCCTTTGTCTTTTTGTCTCTTTGTCTTCATGTCTTCTTTTGTTTCCATGTCTATTTGTTGGCCGTTGCGTGCTCCGCTACGGTCAGCGCTGCATCTCGCTGTAGGAAGGATCGTAACCAAATTGGATCGTACTGATTTTGGCTTGGTATCATAATTATTGAAATGAAAATCTAATTACACGAATTCTTATCTGGCGGCTGTCATGCGAGAAAAGATTTAAAGATTTAAATAGGCTAATTGGGTCACGGTGACAATCATGGTCTGTATTTTGAGTCTGGCGATGTTGCGTGAATATCGTGGAAGAACCATTTCAATTAAATTGTACATGTATGTCTTACTGTTGAATTTTATCAGCACTAGGAATTTAGTAATATGGCAGACTCACGGAATTCAATGAATGCGTTTAAGTACATATGTATTAGTTATATTACTGTATGCAGTCCTCGTGTGCGTGGAATCCTCCTGCGGGTTGTGGACGTATGTCACGCGGGAAGTTGATATCACGTGCTGTAATTTTCCACTGTACTTCATTATCATATTTAACCCAATGTGAATGAAACGGAGGTCGTATGATTGTCGGCAAAAGCATGGCCGACTTTGGGGTGTCATGTAAAATGCTGGGCTAATTTTAGACCTTAAATAGTATAATTAGACTTTCCTTGCGTTATTTCCATGCGCAATTCTCTGATTTTTTTAATGATATAAATTTAATTTATTTTGATGGAAATAGTTGAAATGCACGGACTATGTACACCAAGATAGTTATTGTCACAGAAATTGCAGGTTGTTTTTTTTTAATTAAAATGTTTGATTACTACATGTAGTTTATTCATTGCTATCATCAGATACAAAGATCAGCATGAGGCTAAGAAGGGATCTGCTTACCCACACAATTTTAGTATTACGTAATTCCGATGATTTTTCTTATTGGGGATCGGAAAATGGAACTTGAGTCAAAATTTCAAATGGGTATTTTTATATATGTTTCTAGTTCCGTCAAAACCAGGAATACGGGTTATAAGATTTTTTTCTACAGAGACGGTAAACAATTATATGTTTAGCTGTTAGCAGTTTCTATACACAAGATGAATTATTTGTTCATTTTGTAGAAACTATAAATAAATATATTTTATTACGTGCATGTGTAAGAGGATAATATGAGGGCGTACACATTCGCATTATTGTCGATCATAATCATGTTTTGTGATGGATAATGTGGTGAGGATAATGCATCGGGATTCGATAGTGAATGCTCACACGCACTGAATGATTTTATACGATTTGTCACGAAGTCTGCGGGATTCTTCTGATCAAACGCGATAGAGATGTAGGCCTACATGTAATTGTAACCAGATGGAATCTTCCGCTTAACCGGACTGGCATGCAGGTACGGCTGAAGTGAAGTCACCCGTAAAATGCCATTCTATTGAGGACTTAATGACTTTTCACATGTATATGTACATTATATTTTTAAAGGAACACATTGCTGTGGAGGCGGCCAATTGGGCTACAAAAGGCGTTTGTCAAAAAGTCTTTGCTATTTAGCTCGCTTGTTATTAAACAGCACCCCGTGTAATAGAAGATTGACCCTTTAACCTTTGTTGCTCCTACTACAAGTCCCTGCGCAATCCCAAGACTCTGTGCTTATGAATGGGCTACGGTACTGTTTCTAAGTATAAACCAGTCTCTGGGCTGAAGTCTCAATATTATAGTTAGGTTTGGCCCAGGATAAGAATGTGGATGAAGTAATGTCTGGTTTCGCCTTGCCTGGTTTTAGGGAACAGTGTTTCTTTATTCCAACTTTGCACTGGTGCCCTCTTGTTTATGTGTATTATGCATTTAGTGCTAGATAGGGAACATTTAAGCCATGCCCCTTTGTGTCATTCTCACACTCTCTCCTTTGCCGATCAGTCCATATTATTTTCTCCGGAATTATTCCTGTATTTCTCCAATCTTGTCCTTCAATTACCCCAAGCCGTGCGTCCTTTGTGAATGTAAGTACACTTCAGACATTCTGTTAACCATATTCTGTACCTTTCACTTTAAAGTATCCTTAGAGGCACAGTTATTTAGATGAAACAAGTTACTTATTTGCTTTATAATTCGTGCTTATTCTTTAATGTTTTAGTACTCCATGCACCTAACTGTTAGTATAAGTTAACCATCGCCTTATTATTCTTATTAGCCTTTATAACGACGCATACGCATTAGTATACTCTTTCCTATTTTATCATTTGTTAGCTTTCCGATACATACAAATAACATGTACTCAATATGTCTGTTATGTTTATCCTATTTAGTTTGATTAGAAAGGTCATTATTGTTTATGTTTATATTTATCCTTTATCCAGAACCACGGCTACCACGGCTATCACGGCTAACACCGTAATTACGGCAACCAGCTAATCACGGCAACCATGCCATACCAATAACATCCAGTTATAATTGAATACAGTCAATTGTAAACCTCAACTACCATTTCCCCGTGTAACATTACACCGTGTTTTCAGCGTTCATAATACTTTGGTTGGAAAGATCATTTTAAAATAGAACGTAATAATGTACACGAACATTCCTTAAAAATTTGCCGTTTTTCAGAAAATCAGTGACGAAAAAAAAATCGGGGACGCAAGTTTGGTTTGAAAAAGTCGGACTGTTGGAATTCAGAATGGTGCCCTTGGTCTACTAGTACTATAGCGCTTTGGTTGCGTACAGGCTGAACTGTACGTGCGGCGCCAGTCTTAATGTACGTCAGGATCTCTATTTTTTCGTAGACCATTGCCATCATGCATATTCATGATTAAGAAAACTTATATAATAAGCATCTACAAAAGTCGCGTCGGGATGGAATGCATCGGGGTTTCTTTTCACATTTCTCCGTAAATATTACACATTATGGTAGAAGTTTTACGCAAAATAGGTAAGGTAACTCGGTAATCGGCTGCATGTAAGCTTCGGGATTGGATGCTGCATTATATGTTGTGAATAACAAAACGTAAGCATAATGGTATTCATACGTGAGGTGGTGATACAAAATGAAAATCACGAGGGTTAACAAAAATAGAAACTTGGAGCATTCGCTTAGAACTGGAAACACTGCACAGGCAAAGATTTATCTTGTAGCCTGAGGTGGTATTGGGCCTGCAGTACCAGTCCTGAGAAATATTACCACCTGGAATGCTGCCATCTTTGAAAAAAAAAGTAACTAAAGATCTCCAAAAATGCAGCGGCTTATTTCAGTTTCAGCGGCTTGTTTCGAAATTGGTCCATTATGAATCTGCATGCACAAAGAATCACTGTTAAATCAATGGGTTTCACTATTTTCTCATGACTCGGTTGACGGATTGAGCTGAAACTTTCACATGATTGTCATTTCATGTATATATGTTGAATCCGACGAAGTGTGAACACTCCCTGCAGTTTCAGCTCTGCCACTGCATCGGTAGGCCCTAGCGCAGCTCTATTATCATATCTTTAGATTCTACCGTTTCGCATGCGGAGTGTACCTATAAACAGGGACTCAGTCCAGGGTCACATGAGGTCAGCCATCCCTCGAGCTGATTTGAAGCCGAAATCATCTGGTATTTGGCAAGGTTTGACCGTAAAATGAAACAAACAAAAGCTGCTTTCTGATCCTCTGGGATGGTTGTATGTGTACCGTACGTTGTGCTGACTAGTATAGGCCCAGTGTATCATCGTTTGCTGAATTGTTTTCCGAAACAGCTAATTAAAATCATACTATAGGGAAAAATGCGTACTACGAATTTGCGCATGACGCATGATTTTATAGATTTGTTTGCGCATTATTTTTTCCTAATCGTTGGACATCGCGAGCGTGAGAAAACGTACCCGCTTATGAATGCATAATTCTCCGTCTCTATGTATACACTCGGCCAAACAAAAGTTCTCGCCTTGTACTTTTTGAATAACTTAAGAATACTGTAATCATTTTATTTTAAACACTTCAAAAACTCATAAATACAGAAAAAGGTTCTGCTTCTAATGCATATATGCGTCATTTATGGCACACGACGTTTGCTTGGGGGAAACAAAAATGAAATTTGTCAAATTTGGTGCAAAAATAAAAGTGGCACTTTTATGATGCAGCCCCAATATTGTATTGATTGAAAACTGTCCCTACAAACGTTTTCATTTATGTCAACACTAAACACGGTTTATCAAAACTGCAATAAAGTAAGAAATCATTTTATCTGAACAATTATGTGATTCTTAAAATTACTTGCAAATAAAAAAGTTGCATGCAATTTGTGTACTCAACTTAATAAATGCCACTTTAATTTTTTACTCCTAATTCGACAAATCTCATTATTTAAAACAAACGTGTGCCATGACGCATCGTTAGAAGCAGAGCTTTTTTTCTGCATTTATGACTTTTGAGGTGTTTAAAGTTATTACAGTATTCTTGAGTTATTCAAAAAGTACAATGCGGGAACTTTCCTTTTTGGCCGAGTGTATATAGAGACGACGGGTATAAGATTTGTCAGGATTTTTCCTGATTTCAGGATTTTTTGTCAGGATATTGACTGATTTCAGAATTTTTAAAGAATCTCTTTTGAAATCTGGACTCGGAAATTCCTGAGGTGTTACCCTAAAGGTGTTTTTACCTGTAAAAGGGTTGCCTTTAAACCACAGACCCCCCTACGTTGCTCTAGGGTATTCTAAACACTGCATGCATTGCTAGATTTTCCAATGCAACGTCAAGGCATCAGCCTATTTTGCGAGGGGGATGTGTTGCACACACGTGACATTTTATTTTCGCAGCACAGCAAGCCCTTGCAACGCGCACCGTGCAGGGCTGCCCTCGCCCCTCGGGAAAACCCATGGTGACATCAGGCAGCAGATGGTGATCACACTGACACTAGGCCTATATATAAATCTTCCAAGTTAAAGGTATTGTACATGATTGGTCATGGTTGCAATTTTCAGAAATGGGCGGATTTGGGGGTTAGTATGTTATAGGAAATAGCGTTTCACTGACCTGTTCAAAGTTTTGCGTTGTTGGATGGCGAAAAAAAACAGAAAAACGGCGCCCGTTTTCAACCGTCGGGCGGATGATAGCCTTTCGTCAAGGCGCGCGTGGTTACCTGGACGCGTGACACGCCCCCAGTGCCAGCATGTTTGGGGCGCGCCACTCGTCCGGGTAGCCACGCGCGCCTTGACTAAAGGCTACAGGGCAGTTATCCAACGATTTCCAGCTGGAAATCGTTGGAAAGAGGTATAAATTTCCACTTTTCTTGACAACTATACAGCATATCTTGTGCCATCATTTCACAGGATGATTGAGACTACTATTAACTTACAGTCTAGTAAGGTATTTCGTAATAATTCAGTAAAAAAAATTGGAGGATTACCAATCGTGTACACTACATTTAAAGAGCAGATCTTGCCAATTTCAGCTTCAATGTTTTCCATGCAAATGTTTGCCAGCTCAGAATTAAGTTGCCCGATCTTGCTTCTTAATTGGACAATCTCTAACACACTCTGGGCATCAGACCCCAAAATGTGAAACACCGGGCTTGGTTCAACGTAGCCTAGGGCCTATTCGCCATACAAGACAACAAAACAAAACAGACATGTTTAGTCATTGAATAGACGAATTTCACGTGGATAAAAATAGTACGATCCTCACACTTCCAGTTTTGAAAGTGAAGCTCAGTGCTGAGTAAATCTGTATAGAGGAATAACCCTTTTATTAGCCTATATGCATTTAAGTTCCGTAACATTTTAATGACTTTATTTGTATGCATAGTGTCATGTATACATTAGTGTGGTGTATACAATTTATTTTAACACAGAAACATAACAGACACCCGTGTAAACATAAGTTTGGACATAATGCACGTACATTTAATGTATTCACAAAACATGTTTGAAACAGAATTTGAAAAATTTAGTATAAACCTAACGATTATAATTCAAAAAATTAGTTTTCAACGAATTGGTTATTTGAAACAGAGCCTGTGTTTGTCCTATCTATAAAATTCTGCAAGGGTACTTTTTCAAACAACCAAACAGAAAACCTTTCTTTAGGTAGAAACGACTCTGGGTCCGTCGGCGTGCCATTGGATATAATATAATGGATATGTCGGGTCTATCGTACACCAACCGAAACACCGCTTCCGATTTCTTAGATGCGAAGTCACGACGATCAATGCACCTTACCTTTTCTACAATCTACATAGTGCATACATACGTTAATTGCTTCATGTCCATAATATTGTTTTTAACAAGAAATCCAACATACTTTACCGCGTGCAGTGTATGCATTAAAGGTATAGGCCTGCAGAGGAAACATTTGCTTTTGCCCTTGCCGTAATTTTCAGAAATGAATGGATTTGGG
The DNA here is from genome assembly GCA_037893225.1 of Hippasteria phrygiana. Taxonomy (NCBI): domain Eukaryota; kingdom Metazoa; phylum Echinodermata; class Asteroidea; order Valvatida; family Goniasteridae; genus Hippasteria; species Hippasteria phrygiana. The sequence goes on from JAZGUH010001022.1 coordinate 97,148, forward strand.
ATTAGGATTTTGTAGCAAATGCTGTAACACTGAACTGTTGTATGCATAGGCCTAGATGCTGGGGGAAAAAATGCCGTTTTGGTGGTTCCCTGACCCTATTTCAGACAAAACGGAGCAATTCATAGACGTCAGGGAATCGTCAGGTCGCGGAACTATAGACTAGCTGGCTTACAACCCCGTCCATGGACGGTAACCAACTTCCAAACAAAAGCCATTTTTTTCCAAAGGTGGTCGGCCGACCATCGCTAGAAATTAATACAAAAATTCCACTTGAAAATGAATGCCTTGATTTCACTTAGCATGTCAACAAATTAACGATGATTTGCTTTTTAACTGCAGCATATGATAGTCTCTTTATGAAATCAATCACTTTACCTCTGACGTTGTAACCATGCGCTAAAATTGCTCCTTTCAAAATTATATGGAATGGGTATCCAATAGAACTCTTCCAGTCGATTATCGAGCATAAAGGAGTGCTTTTAGGGAAAAGTAAATTTACACTGAGTGGCGAGGTATTCTATGAACATTTGTCATCGTATCATTTTTATAACAACGGCTTAGGCATGTAATGGATATGTTCTGCACCCTTTTTCGAAGGGCCAAGTGTGAACACACTTTGCAAGAAAAAAAAGTTGGGATTTCAGACATGAGCTCTCCTCTTTCTTTAAGGTATGATATAGCTTTGATAATGATCGAAAACCAAACTGATTGCTGCCAATCTGAAAGCGAATTACTTTTAAAGATGATACTATTACTAGTTCCACTCTTGATAAATATTTCTCCCTGAAATGCTGTCATCTTGGAGAAAATTGGAGGCCTATCTGAAGATCTCAAAAAAGATGTGGCTTATTTCAATCTCGGCAGTCGAGATACATGTAAGCCCACATGATGCTTTTTCACTATGTTCTCATGACTCGGTTGACGGATTGAGCTTAAACTTTCACAGGTTTGCTATTTCATGTATATATGTTGAATCCCACAAAGTATGAACACTGCCTGTATGTTGTCGGCTCCGCCAATGCAATGGTGTAGCAGATACATGTACATGTAGGCCTACATCATGCCTTTAATTTCTACCATTTCGCATGAGGAGTGCGACTTTAAGGTCTGAAAGTTGCACAGGGAGTCCAGGGTCACACGAGGTCAGCCATCCCTCGAGGTGATTTTAAGCCGAAAATCATCTGGTATTTGTGACAGGGTTTGACCATAAACTGAAGGAAAACAAAAAACTCCCATCCACTCCAATGATTGCACGTACGTGTACATTGTGCTGACAAAGGATTATTGATAGCGAACTCGGCTGTGCTCAGTTAAAAAGCCCAGACTGAAATGTTGGTAAACCTTGTATGTCGTTTTATACGTCTATGTAAAGGACAGTTGTAGAGACGGTTGTTTTTTTGTAAGTAAGAATTTTTGTTTTCCCGACAGAATGATTTGGAACACTGTTTTAAGAATATCCATCTTGCTAGGGTTCTATGTGGCCCTAGCGTATAGCCAAACTGAACGGCAGACGGCGTCGGCCGCTACGGAAACACCGCCCCAACCACTCCATGAAGGTGGGTCATAATTTGATATATTATTTTCTAAATAAAATACAAAATACTTCTACAAACTGCATGCCAACTGGAAAGACTTAAACTGGTTAAGTGATAAAAGTTAAGAACCTCTAGTTAGGATCCCAGCAGAATTTATCCCAAAGGCTCAATTAGATATATTCAAGGCTATGAAAATAGATGAAAATGAATAATTTTGTATAGGTAATGCTCAATGTATTTTTGTCCCACCTGACGTGGAATATTACAAGCCCAGTGCTTTAGAAAACTGAAGTATGTGACCCATGTCTAATTTGTACAGACGTCTTAACTTGTCGATCACTAAGCCTTGGGGGGGGGGGGGGGGGGTGGTCAGCTGGCCGGTTCGGATATACATGTACACCGAGCGGCTATTGCAGCTAGATGAACTTGCATCGATAATTTTTCAACAAAGACAAAATCTATGTTTGGGAACTTCAGTTAACGAATTATGAACGAATGATACCAATTACCAAAGGAGTTCGAACAGTATGACGTCACAGGGGCAATGTTCGCCGCCGGCAATTTAACGAACAATACAACACTTCAAATTACGTGCACCCCGGAATGGTGGGAATTTAGTTCCCGCGAATTTGAAAACGTACACTAATTTTTTAACGCAAGTGACAGCAATGAAAATGAAATTTCATGATGCATCATACCGGTTTTTGTTCCTAATGGAACAGCAAATGAAGTCATAATACCTCGGCTGAGGATTTAGTTACTCCAGTGAGGAGCAGTGACTTTCATGAGGCAGTGGGTTACCAGCGAATTGGCGGCAATGAACACTTGTAAAAAAAAAGGGCTATAGCAGATACTGTTTGTCCAGTGTCGATCGTTATTACTCCTTTCATAGTACATGTACTTACATGCATTTAGTCAACCAGACTCACATTCCATGTCTAGAGCGAATTCGGATAATAGAGGGTAGTTGCTTATTTAGTGCAACAAAATCTATGTACAAATTGTACATCTTAACCTCGGTTGACTATAGATGCCTATGTGCCTGGAGATATTCTGTGATGTTTTCGACGCTGACAATGTTGAATTGAAACGATCGTATTTGTAGGCCTTCCTGCTCCAGCTATTTTATAAAACCTTACATTTCCCTGTAACATCGATGATTACCTATTCGCTCTTTGCACGGAAAGCACTCTTCGAGAACAACCAAAACGACATCGTCATGCATCATGAATATTTGATTATACCTGGAATAATCATTCGTAACATGGATAATAATATATGCACAAGGCGTGACGATGTCTTTTTGGTTGTTCTCTATAAGTGCTTACCTCTCTGCACGGCATCACCATATTGGAAAAACGTAAGACTTTTTCGTGTCGTCACTGTTTACGTTGCTAAACTATTAAGAAGCCTGTCGGTTAGCCTCTCTTTCAACTCTACCGTGCAAAGGGTTCGTAGTTTGTATCCAGATTTTGGCAGTTGACTTCAGTATATGTATTTCCTTTAGGTTCGGAAGGATTGACAAGCGATCAGCGAGCGGCGTTGTGGGCCGGCTTTGTGGGCGGAATGGTCTGCATCTTCGGTATTGGGATGCTGTTCTACGACATGGTAGTCCGGAAATACGCTAATTACTACCGGTACACTTACAACGTGGACATGCACGTGGACAACTACAAACCGTAGGGCAACGCATCTTCTGCAGTGAAACTGATACTGGTGGGTCTAGTTCCAACCAGATTGGACCAGTAATTTTCGCAATGTTGACGATGCCAAGATTTCAAAATGGAAGGCGAACTTATGTTTCCCAAATGAGAAAACTGGTTTCAACCGGTTGGTATCGCTGGCAAGAGCCACCAGACATCGCAGTCAGTTGGCCTACTCCTTGTGCAAAGCACTGGATCTCACCAGTGTTCACCACTATAAACTAGTATGAACCAGTGCTTGCCAGCTGAAACCTGTTTCAGACGCATATGATGATGCCCCTTTTTCTCTCAATTCTTGCTTCAACCGTAAATGCGCAGGTATGGTATCAGTTTCAGTGAACTTTTACGAGCCTTAACGTGTTTCCCGCGCAAGTTGTCAAAAAAGGTTGTGCTAGTTGATGTTACACCTTCTACCAGAACGGTTTTGTTGGATGAAATCCAACAACAATCGGGTGCGGCCCAGATTACCTTCGACTGACTCGTCAACCACCCAACCAAGATGTCAGGGAGCTTGCCGGCGCGGCAGGCCATAGCAAAAAAATGCAGTACAGGTTAATACTCGTAATTTTAATTCATTATGTACGATGCATAATAATACTGTTTTGTACGTTGTACTATGGCATGGACAAACCACATTTCATAAGATGAACATTGAATGGGATTAATGTTTCAAAAGGCAGATTCTTGACGTCAAGATGCTCAACCATTTTTATCCTGAACGGATATTTTTTTTAATAGTTATTGTGGGTCGATATTATGTTTGTACATTGTACAATGTCCATTTTCGGATTTCTGATTTCTGATTTGAAAAACCTTTTGCATACAAAATTCAAAATGCTTCCGCGCCTACAGAGGTCATTTACAACACGTTGTACGTTGTATAATGTAAATAATTGACTCCGTGCATGTATTTTATGCTGTGTTAAGAACAGTTCACTCGATCAGGTTTTATGACATAAATTGTTCTCTATACTATGTCAATTTTGTTGCATTGAATGTAAGTGGACGAGAAGTATGATACATGTACTTACTTCAGCCTAAAAATATTATGTTGTTATATTTTGTTGAACAAAAATAGCTACGATCATTATTGGCAGCTCAGACATTAATTTTTTTATAGATAAAACAAGTCAACTAAATGATATGATTGTTATCTAATGACGATAGCAAAGTCATTGATGAACTACCCCAGTGGAAGAAGGCCACATTCAGGCATATTCGTACTCTTATGTCTTTGAAAACCTCTCTCTAGAATAGTGGTATACTGGTACATGCCCTATAACTTCCTTCATATGAAGTAATTTAATAAACTTCATGAGTCGGCTATCAATTTCAATGGCAAATGTAAATATTACGGTATACATGTACATTATATTCACACCGATCTTAGACCTTAAGTGTACTTCAAGGTGTGAAAAGCGTCAACTGCATGCGTATTCTGTTTGTGCATGTCACTGGTGCATGGGCAAAAAAATAATACTGGTCCTTCGACTTCCCGATTTCGTCGGAGAGAGAAGTTAATCGAAGAAAAATGGAACATGAAACGGCTTCTTTGTACAGGTAAAACTCAAACGCGTTGTATCAGCTTGTATGAATGTGAGTGTCGGTGAAGTGTGGAAGAAGTTTAAGGTAAGACTTAATCTGGTTCCCTGACCTGAAGATTCCTTTATGAGTCTTGATTGTAAGAATAGTCAGATTCGTTAGGTCTGGTAATCAAACTGGGTTAGCTTACTTGTAAACCAAATACAACGTCTTTGGTCGCTGTAATAGTGATGTACGGTACAACTATAACTCGTGTCTTTGTGGTTTTTTTACATATGGAACTGAACTTACAGCAATGCAAAATAATCCTCATATTAAACGTTATTATAATATGCACTGGTTTTTTTTTTTAAACGTGGATGTTATAACGTCACTTTGTAAAAAGCTATGAACATTTTGTGTATAAGTGTATGATGCTGAGAGTTTGCAGTGGAGTGTAATGTGAGAGCGCCCTTCAAAAATACGTGTTGATATCAGTTTCCGTAAAGTCTGAAATCACGCGAGGAAGACTGGGAATTGTCCAGGTAATTCAACGCTGTCATTTTTTAATACTCAAATAGAAGGGGCTGTTTGCGAGTAAACTGATGTCAAAAAAAGGAAAGTCGGGTTAATTCTGTAGACATGTGTTACTTTGAAGTGTGGAAATAGCGTTTTCTGTTAAGTGGTATGCCTACAAACGTACGTTCTTCTGGTGCGTCCGGAAATTAACATTCTCTCTCCTTTTTTTTTCTCTATTGATAATTTCTAACATTCATAATGCAGAAAACGAGGTGTGCAAATAAGTTACATAGCCTATGTATGTGTCAGCCAAAATTTTAGACTGGCTCATATTCATGTTTTGTTGGACCATCTCCAAAGAATTGCCACCATTGTTGTTACGCCACGAAAATAACTTTAATTGGTTGGTTCATCTCCAGTCTGTAGCAGTTAAAACTGAGATATCGAAAAGAAAACATGGGCACATGTCTGCGCGCGCTTGAAAACATTGTAATAAATATAACCGTTCTTTGCTGAATATGATGCATACTTTACATCCATTACATATGTTTGTTTGTGTATTCCTGCCTCCATGGTGTATCAACATATATCTGGGAATAAAGGGGGGTGTTGTTAACAACCGAAGGAAGAATATTGTGGAAAAAATTACTTCTTTTTGTTTAAAACGGTTAAAGGGGCGTCATCCAGTGGCGTATCCAGCGGAGGGGGGGGGGGGGGGGCAACTTGGCAATCCATGGCAATGACATAATGAACCTTATACCATTAGACAGGATATTCTACCCTTTCCACAGATATTTGTCTTTTTCTGAAATATTCAGTAGTTTTGCGATAATATGAATTTCAAAATGGGTATAGTTTTTAAGGACACCCTGTATGTTGATCTGGGGTCCTCGTGGATTTTTTTGTGGATTTTTCGTGGATTTTTCGTAGTTTTTTTGTAGATTTTTGTGGATATCGTGGAATTTTCATTTTTGGCCAATCTCACCCGATTACATTGTATTCCCTCAGTTGCCTACAATTCCTGTATCGCTCCGAGTGAAAAGTTCCATGTCGGCTAAAAGCATTGTCGCTATATACTCGGTTTTAATTAATATTTAATTAATTTTAGGTAAAAGTATGCAACAAAATTATCACCATACATGTATTTTAAGCCATTTATCCAGTTGACGTTTAAGATAAACTTTTGCCTGAATTTTTGTTTAATAACAGTGGCTGCAATGTATACGGGATAATGATATCAACCTCGTCCCCAATGGGTTGAGGTTTGTTAAATATCTTCATGGTTAGTCTGGTTCCCAGACCAAAATATTTCTGATGAATATTAGGTCCGGTAGCCGCCCATGTCACGTGACGAAAATTCCCAGATTCTGGCCTTTACCGAAAATGTCCGAGGTTTTCCGAACTTGTTTTCGGTAACATTCGGCTATTAACGTTGATGTTCGCAATAACAAAATGTCTGTCGGGCCCTTTACAGATCCTGGAATTTGAATTCTCAATTATATATAATAACTGAAAAATCAATGCCACACTTGCAGTATTTTGCGGACTGGATTTTGCAAGAATGTTAATATTTGAATGATGCCACTGACTTCACTCGGACTAACACGTACGTCATGATCTATTTTAAACCGCGGTAGCTACATGACCTAAGATTTAGACGTCAGGGAATCTTCAGGTCAGGGAACCAGACTACTTCATGGTCAACTTTGCCATGCATATGATGCGCGATATGGGCAGAGGAAACCCCCCCCCCCCCCCCCCCCCCTCTTTTGTGTTGGTCATTGTGTTCCCGGAATCTTAGGAATTCTTTTCAGAGGTCTATGGGGGATGTGTTAGGTAACAATAGTCTGGAGAGTGTATAGGGTATAGGGACAAAGGGGGGGGGGGGGGGGTACCCCTCTGCCCCATGTCGTGCTGGGTATATTGCCATGTATACCCAGCACGATATGGGGAAGAGGGGTACCCCCCTTTTGTCCCTATACCCTATACACTATACCCTATACACATCCCCCCTAGACCTCTGAAAAGAATTCCTGAGATTCCAGGAACACAATGACCAACACAAAAGAGGGGGGGGGGGGGGGGGGTTCCCTCTGCCCCATATCGTGCATCATAATTGCCAGTCTGCTTCGCTATTTGCCATGCTGCAATGATCACTGCATGATAAACTGCATCTGGATATTAAAGAAAGGCCCCGACACTTTTTGTTAGGTTTGTTGTGGTTTTCTTTAAAAAAGAAAAAGATTTAGTGTCCCCGCCCGCTTCCTTTTTGGGGGCCGCCTGGATTTTGTAAATTTTAGCTAGTGGAAAATGAGGTGAACCCTCCCCCCCCCCCCCAAGTGTCACCGATCCATCGGAAAATAAAATACTCGCAAGTGAGAACTTCTAAAACCACTGTAAACTGTTAAATTCTCTTGTCCAACATGTCTCTTTCATATTTGTGTCATTGAACAGTTGGAAAAACTACGGTTGTCGGACATTTTTTAAAGAAATGGCGGCCATCTTGAATATAAAAAATAAAAAGCCCCTCCTCCTTTCTTTTAAAAATTCAAAAAGGACGCTGATGATAATTGTTTACAGCTGCCGCTAAAAACTGAAGATAAAATGTAGACACTCTCCTCCCAAATTCAAAAATTTAATTTTGGCTCTTGGCAAACAGGTGCAGAAATGGGAGTCAAATTCAAAATCCTTTGCCAATAGGCGCTCTATGAGACAAAGCAGTACATGTACTACAGACACTGCAGTACTTTATCCAAGCCAAACCAAACCACTGTAAATTATATTAAATCTAATCATTTGGCATGACTTTTATGCACCTTGTCCTTATGTTGTCATTCCTTTATTTGTCCGCATGAAAAGTATACATATGACATTGTGTACATGTATAGTTTTTCGTTGTTGTACATAGTGGCTTGAGACCTGTTATGTTTTTGTGATTATTTTAAAAAGAAATAGTTAGCATGTACATGTACGGTACTCCGTGCATAGGCCTACCTAGGCCTACACCAGCCTAGTTCACATTATCAGCTAATATTTGGCTCATCTGTTGAACGCTCGAATTTGTGAGAAAGCCAACCAGTAGCATGCCGCACAGTTATGGCGGGAATTTTTTTAAATGTCTTCTCTGCCTGACAAAAGGTATTGTCATATTTTCAACGTCACAGTTACTCTGTGTTCAGCTCATATGTTAAGCACGTGACTGCTGTCAAGAGGCTCATTGGTTGTTGGTATAGTGTTTCTTTTGATGCCACTCAAAAATTGTTTTTAATTGTATTGTGTATTGCATGAAAGAAATCGATTTTTGCCGAACAAAAATCGGAACATCTTGCATACAGGGCCCCCATTTCGTGGAATCCGTAACTAACGCCGAATTCTGTGCTAACCACCTGCAATTCTGTGCTAACCGAGCTAGCTAGCAAAGAATTTCTGCGTTAACCCCATTAGCACAAAACCCTCGGTTACAGGATGTATACGTATACGCACAAGCGAAATTCTTTGCTAACCCGTGAAATACGCTAACCGTCACTAGCAGAGAATTTTCGGCTGTATAGTAAGTTGCGATTTTTCGCTATAACCGTAAATTAGGCCCAGGTCGTATGCAAATATCTCAAAACCAAAGGTTATTTATAATTGTTACCAAGCTTAAAACTTAACATTAAATAGTATACATGTATAATAACTTGTAATTTTTCTTAGCATGGAAAACAGAAACAGTTCACATGAAACTTTCTCAGCAGGCCTATGTCGATACCATAGTTTTAAGCTTACTGAGGATTCAGGGTACTTCCATTTTTGATTTTCTTAATAACAATGTAATAGTTCTTTTTCGAAATGTATGCTATATATAAAAATGAATCAATGGATGTTTATGATGAGAATAAAACTCTTCTACTGGGACATGATTTCAATCTGGTTTTGTTTTCTCTCACCCCCCCCCCCCTCCCTCCCCCCTCCCCCCCCCCCCCCCCCATCTGACCGGTTCCCAGACTCCTACCCTACTGCTCTCCTGTTTGTTTGCATACTTGCTTGCTTGCCTGCTTTGAAACGTCCCTCTCTTCTTTTTCCGTTTGTGAGACTTGAGAGCCTAAAGCATTTCAATAGTTTTATTCAGTGTAACTCTCGAAACTTTATTATACGTTATTACCGTGCAGGCTTGTACACAGGTTTTTTTTGGTTTGTTGGTTTGTTGGTTGGTTTTGGTTTGTTGGTTGGTTTTGGTTTGTTGGTTGGTTTTGGTTTGTTGGTTTTGGTTTGTTGGTTTTGGTTTTTGGTTTTGGTTTTTGGTTTGTTGGTTGGTTTTGTTTTGTTGGTTTTGGTTTTGGTTTGTTGGTTTTGGTTTGTTGGTTTTGGTTTTTGGTTTTGGTTTTTGGTTTTGGTTTTTGGTTTGTTGGTTTTGTTTTGTTGGTCAGTTTTGGTTTGTTGGTTTTGTTTTGTTGGTTTTGGTTTCGGTTTGTTGGTTTTGGTTTTGGTTTGTTGGTTTTGTTTTGTTGGTCAGTTTTGGTTTGTTGGTTTTGGTTTTGTTGGTTTTGTTTTGTTGGTTTTGGTTTGTTGGTTTTGGTTTGGTTTGTTGGTTTTGTTTTGTTGGTTTTGGTTTCGGTTTGTTGGTTTTGGTTTTTGGTTTGTTGGTTTTGTTTTGTTGGTCAGTTTTGGTTTGTTGGTTTTGTTTTGTTGGTCAGTTTTGTTGGTTTTTGGTTTTGGTTTGTTGGTTTTGGTTTGTTGGTTTTGTTTTGTTGGTTTTTGGTTTTGGTTTGTTAGTTTTGGTTTGTTGGTTTTGTTTTGTTGGTCAGTTTTGGTTTGTTGGTTTTGGTTTTGTTGGTTTTGTTTTGTTGGTTTTGGTTTGTTGGTTTTGGTTTGGTTTGTTGGTTTTGTTTTGTTGGTTTTGGTTTCGGTTTGTTGGTTTTGGTTTTGGTTTGTTGGTTTTGTTTTGTTGGTTTTGGTTTCGGTTTGTTGGTTTTGGTTTTTGGTTTGTTGGTTTTGTTTTGTTGGTCAGTTTTGGTTTGTTGGTTTTGGTTTTGTTGGTTTTGTTTTGTTGGTTTTGGTTTTGGTTTGTTGGTTTTGGTTTGTTGGTTTTGTTTTGTTGGTTTTTGGTTTTGGTTTGTTAGTTTTGGTTTGTTGGTTTTGTTTTGTTGGTCAGTTTTGGTTTGTTGGTTTTGGTTTTGTTGGTTTTGTTTTGTTGGTTTTGGTTTGTTGGTTTTGGTTTGGTTTGTTGGTTTTGGTTTGTTGGTTTTGGTTTGTTGGTTTTGTTTTGTTGGTCAGTTTTGGTTTGTTGGTTTTGGTTTGTTGGTTTTGGTTTGTTGGTTTTGGTTTGTTGGTTTTGTTTGGTTGGTTTTGGTTTTGGTTTGCCAACAACGGGAACAATTTTCCATTGGAAGTGCACACAAATTTGGCGAACGTTGGCGAACGTTTGCATTGTTCGCGTGAGTGGAACGCAGCCCCGGCGGCTTCTGCTTCATCTCCAGGTATGAGCTCCGTGCGCTTTTTCACCTAGCAACGATGTAGTCTGGTTCCCAAACCAAAATATTCTGACTATTTCTGATGAATATTAGGTTGTATAGAGATCAGTGGGTAGCCGCCAATGTCACGTGACGAAAACGGGCAAAATTCTGCCCGTTTCCGAAAATATCCGAAGTTTTCCGAACTTATTTTCGGTAACATTCGGCTGTTAACGTTGATGTTCGCAATAACAAAATGTCAGTCAGGCCCGTTACAAATCCTGGAATTTTAATTTTCAATTCTATATAAAAACTGAAAAATCAATGCCACACTCTTGCATTATTTTGCCGACTGGATTTTGCAAGAATATTAAATTTGAAAGATGCCACTGACGTCACTCGGACTAACACTGCACGTCGTGATCTATTTTAAACCGTGGTAGCTACCTGACCTAAGATATAGACGTCAGGGAATCTTCAGGTCAGGGAACCAGACTAGCAACGATGTCGCATGGGCAATTAATTTAACAAGGGGTGCGTTCACTGATCTATATCTCTACGTTCCACTCACGCGAACGTTGCCAACGTTTGCCAGGTGCGCGAACAATTTTCCGTATAAAATTGGCGAATGTTTGCGAACGTTTGCATTGTTCGCGTGAGTACAAATTCGCCATCCCACGTTCACGTGATACACTATAGGCCTATACATGGAGGAATGGCCTATACCAGGGGGATTGGATAGTCTGTTCGCGGACTCTCCTTTTTCGCGGTTTTGATTCTGAATTAATCGGATCGACACTCCACAACCCAAATTTAGGCAAGAGCAAGTTCGGTTGGGCGACGCGAGTCCAACGACTGGATCAACCTAGGAGCACTGTTTCTCTAGTCAAATTCGCGAGTTACGTCAATGTTTCAAACGTTTACGATAAATTGTAGGTTTTGCCCAATGATAATAACTCTTTGCAATAAGATAATTAATTATTTATTGCACTAAAGTTAAGTAGAGAAAATAATAGAAATAAATAAGGCGAAATAAAAGAAAAAACACGTTTCGCGTCCCCGTCCGCTTCCTTTTGGAGGCCGCCTGGATTTTTTTAAATTTTTACCACAGAAAAAGTATGTATAAAAACACAAAAATGTCAACCAGTCAATCGGAAAATAAATACTTGCGAGTCGGAAGTTTTGTTTTTTGTTTTTTTGCTGATCGTGCTACAAACAAACTTTTAAAAAACACTTTAAATATATTCAGTTCTCTTGTCCAACATGTCTCTTTCATTTTTACTGCGTCTTTGAACAGGGAAACACCAACGGTTGCCACATTTTTTTTAAATGACGGCCATCTTGAAAATAAAAAAAATAAAAAAAACCCTCTTCCTCTTTTATTTTTACAACCCGGACGTGAAACATATTTTTTTTTTACTCGGCCTAATAGAAAATAAAAATGACGTGCCAACATTAACAACTTGCAGACGATGATTCTTTGCAGTTTGTTGTTGCTATACACCGTAGATTTGACGTAGTCGATTGACTAGACGCGTTCGAGTGAAAAACAGACCACGCATGCGTGATTTAAATCGCAAATTGACAAAAGGGACCACCAGCACCCAACCTCGTTCCCATAGCTTACTTTATTTTTAACCTCGTTTCCAATAGTAAGCCCTGGGATGGGAACTCCTTACTCGTGCCCTGATTGGATAGTGAAAATACAGCATTAGCTTATCAGCATACAGAGAAATTGAAACCGTACAGTTGGTGATTCCACTGTATTTCTTGATGAAAGTTTGCCGGCGCGCCAAAAGTGAAACCTTTGTTGGTATTTTTTAAAGTTAGTGACTTTTCTGTAGTATATATTCTCTGAAATTTCTGCAATGGCGACACCCAGCACCTCAAAAAATACACCCGTCAAATCTGATACTTGCATCTTGTGTTCCAAAAGCGACAATCGTGGGACGCACATCTGGAGAGTCAGTGAAAAAAAGTTTTCCTCAATTGCTTTTACCACAGCTTTCACAAGTTGCGGAACGAAGGTCCATAAAACGGTGGAAGATGCACGGGTCAACATCGCTAAACTGGCGTGCATGTAGCAGCAGTGGTTGTAGCAAATAATTCCTAAAATCTCCTGGTGAGAGTGCTCCAGCTGCGAAACGGCGGGTTTTTGATCCTGTCAATACCAACGGCAACGCCGCCCGCCATGCCGCAGTCCGAGGCCTGTTGCCCCGAATCCTTAGGCTTTATAAAAAGGAAGTCCGAACTCCGAAGCCTAATTTGCCTCAAGTGTGCGCCACGTACGGAAACACCACAAGGAAAACTGGTATCACAAGGGTATGTAAATTTTTCCTTTATATTTTGAGATAAATGATGCTCAACCATGTCAACCATTCTGAGAACCCATGAACTGCACGTAGTTTGCGGCCTTTTTGCACGATTTTACAATAGCTAATCAATCTAGTACCAAAGAGCCTATGCTGTGAATGCGACGAAGATGTGAAGTTTAAGTATTGCCCAACCTCGTTCCCATGGGTCTAGCAGCGCCCTCACCGACACCACAGCTGCTCTCTCACCCAATAGACTTCTTCGCAAATACAAATACCGTCTGGTTGAGACGTACGTCACAATGGTTAAAAGGGATTGTGGGAAGGAATGAGACTGCTTTTTCCTTCCCACAATGCCTTTTTACCATTGTGACGTCTCAACCAGGCGGTATTTGCGAAGTTGTCTCTGGTATGGGATCATTTAAATATCCAAGATTTTTGGATACTCATGCAAATTAGGCTCCCTGTGAGCGATGTATTCTGGGCACGTAGTAGTCTGATGGCAATACTTAAACTTTACATCTTCGTCGCATTCACAGCACAGGCTCTTTGGTACTAGATTGATTAGCTTGATTGTAAAATCGTGCAAAAAGGCCGCAAACTACGTGCAGTTCATGGGTTCTCAGAATGGTTGACATGGTTGAGCATCAACGAAGCGTCATTTATCTCAAAATGAAAAGAACAAAAAACAAATTTACATACCCTTGTGATAACAGTTTTCCTTGTGGTGTTTCCGTACGTGGCGCACACTCGAGACAAATTAGGCTTCGGACTTCCTTTTAGTTTTGAAAGCCTAAGAACAGGCTTTCGGGGCTAGCAACAGGCCTCGGACGCGGACTGCGGCATGGCAGGCGGCGTTGCCGTTGGTATTGACAGAACCAAAAACCCGAACCTGCCGTTTCGCAGCTGGAGCACTCTCACCAGGAGATCTTAGGAATTATTTGCTACAACCACTGCTGCTACATGCACGCCAGTTTAGCGATGTTGACCCGTGCATCCTCCACCGTTTTATGGACCTTCGTTCCGCAACTTGTGAAAGCTATGGTAAAAGCAATTGAGGAAAACTTTTTCACTGACTCTCCAGATGTGCGTCCCGGCGATTGTCGCTTTTGGAACACAAGATGTAAGTATCATATTTGACGGGTGTATTTTTTGAGGGGCTGGGCGTCGCCATTGCAGACATTTCAGAGAATATATACTACAGAAAAGTCACTAACGTTAAAAAATACCAACAAAAGTTTCACTTTTGGCGCGCCGACAAACTTACAATCAAGAAATACAGTGGAATCACCAACTGCACGGTTTTAATTTCTCTATATGTTAATAAGCTAATGCTGTATTTTCACTATCCAATCAGGGCACGAGTAAGGAGTTCCCATTCCAGGGCTTACTATTGGAAACGAGGTTCAAAATAAAGTAAGCCTTGGGAACGAGGTTGCGAAAACACTGCCCTGATCGATCACACACCACCTTTCAGCCAGTCGGAGGTTGACGCGACGCAAAAGACGACCAAAGATGGCGGATGGTCTGACGAAGCATAAAAAGTCGGCGTACATTTGCCTAAAATTCCCTTCCAAACGTTTTGAAAATACAGCTTTTTTTCTGAACAAACTTGGGGGAAATGCAGTCGAAATGTTGTGCTTACGTTACATTATTTTGCGTCTGAAATTCAGGTTTTTGAAACAAATGCTTGAATAACGTACATGGGCGCGGGCGCAGCCATTACATTTTGCGTGGTTACCAGCGATAGATGGCGCTCTTGCAGACGTTCTTGGGCGTTCGAGTGGCCGGAACACGAACGAAGACACGAGTTGTTCTTGAGCAAACAAGAACAACTCGCCCGAACTCGGCCTTCAGCCCTGAGCAAGTTCGATCAAGGACTATAGTTAACCATAGTTCGACTAACTCTGATCGAACGCACGCTAGTCGACGATGGTTGGACTAGTCTAGTCGACGATTTGCGACCATCGCATCGCTGTTTACCAATCGCGTTTTTAATAGCACAGTGCAGAAAGGACCAGTTATCAGAAAAATGGCGAATGGCTGCATCCGAAACTCTTGTCTAGGGCTATTGTCTATAGGTATGGGCCCATTACAACTACGTGAAGAAATGCTGACAATAGCCGTAGCTCTGGAAGCCCGTTTCGGACACAGCCATATTCAGCAGCAGTGAACGATCGTTTTTTTGTTACTTTGTCTTTCTTTGAACATGTCAAAATAATGCACACGTTACCACTTGTGACATTGTTGATATACTGAGCAAATATTGTCCGTCTCGCTTTCATCTATGAACTCGTCCAAAAACGTTACAAAAACTAGCCACCGCCATTTTCTCATGGTCGCGTTGACATGACAATAGTTCGACTAGAGTCGTTTGCACTTCAACTTCAGTGCTCGTGCGCTACGTACGTCACGAACCAACCACTAGTTAACCATTGGTCCCTGGTCGAACTTGCTCCCTGGTGGCGCGCATCCGGAGACCTCGAATAGGAAAATTAACGTGTAAAATTTCTAGTATTTTCAATTTCTTTTTATTCGTTGAGTGTTAAAGAAATTCACTCACTGAAATGGCCTTTTTTCTACCATATCAATTTGTAAAAAACTTCAAAATCAGCCGCCGAATCGAAAGAGAAATATCGTGCTAAAAATTACCTAAAACTTCCAAAAATCTGTAGGCCTAGAAACCATATAGTATAATTTTTCGCGCGGTTCGTGGTTTCACCTGGGTGTCGGAGTTTCACCTGGGTATGCTAACAACGATGTTAAGGTAAAAAAAGAATTTCCTTTCCCCCTGTCTACAAGTGTTTTTCCGCAACTTTATTTGAAAAATAATGACATTAAATTCCACGCTAAGCATTTCTTTCGGTGGTTCAAGTTAGAAATCATTCTCCCAAAAATTATAGCAGGTGAAAGAGCAATACAATGTAAAATGTCCATAGGTAGGCGGGCGACGCGAGGTTTCTGAAAGCCCGCCACGTGACCTTTCACTTTCAGACTCTATTTCCCAGCCCCATTGCCAATCTGGAGCCTTGAATTAGTAAATAAAATGAAAAGGCTCTGGCTCTTGCTTAAAATATAAGACTTTGATCTGCATGTAGCAGTGTCCAAGATCTTGCCAAATCCGGGGACCTAAAATTATATGCGAAGCCAAAGACGAAGCCATTTAAGAAATGGCCTATGTCTTCATAGGTCGTGTCTGAATTACTTCGATACGGACACACATGTCTATGATAGCGGCTGCAGCCACTTCCCATAGACTCGTGTATTTTAAGCCGTAGCCAAGTAATTCGCACACAATGAGCAAGTTCGATCAAGGACTAAAGTTAACCATAGTTCGACTACCTCTGATCGAACGCACGCTCGTCGACGATGGTTGGACTAGTCTAGTCGACGATTCGCGACCAGCCTACCGAGGTTGGTCGCGTTACCAATAGCCGTTTTTAATAGCACAGTGCGGAGAGGACCAATTATCAGAAAATGACAGGAAAACAAAACAAATTGGGTAGGCCCTACTATTCGTCCACAGTCGTCTGAGGCACACGTTACCACTAAAGTCTTTTGAGATTATACTGAGCAAATATCGTCCGTGTCGCTTCGACGAGAGTCGTTCGCACTTCAACCTCGGTGCGCATGCGCTAGTACGTCACGAACCAACCACTATAGTTAACCATTGGTCCTTGAACTTATGAGCAAGTTCGATCAAGGACCAATGGTTAACTAGTGATTGGTTCGTGACGTACGTAGCGCATGAGCACTGAAGTTGAAGTGCGAACGACTCTAGTCAAACTATTGTCAGTTTAACGCGACCATGAGAAAATGGCGGTGGCTATTTTTTTACGTTTTTGGACGAGTTCATAGATGAAAGCAAGACCGACGATATTTGCTCAGTATAACAACAATGTCACAAGTGGTAACGTGTGCATTATTTCAACATGTTAAAAGAAAGACAAAGTAACAAAAAACGATCGTTCACTGCTGCTGAATATTTACGTTTTTTCCGCCATTTTTCTGATAACTGGTCCTCTCTGCACTATGCTATTAAAACGGCTATTGGTAACCAGCGATGCGACCAACCTCGGTAGGCTGGTCGCGAATCGTCGACTAGACTAGTCCAACCATCGTCGACTAGCGTGCGTTCGATCAGAGTTAGTCGAACTATGGTTAACTATAGTCCTTGATCGAACTTGCTCTATGCTGAGTTCCAATCACGTCGTGTTTTCCGTGTTTACGAGTTCACAAGTCTGGTAACTCGTATTCACCAGTGGTGAACTGGAGGCGGGATTTTCTTCTCGAGTTCACGACTTGCTTGACGACCTGTGTGCGTGCGCATTGGTGCAACCATCTCGTAAACACGAGAAACATGACGTGTTGGAACGCAACATAACACCCAAGTGTGCGCGCGCACTTCGGACAGTGACGTGCGATTGTTGACTTCACCAAAAAAAAAGCATGTTGCGGAAATACAATGCGGAGAAAAACGCTTTGTAAGGGTTGACAGGAATTTACTTTATTTGTATTCTTGTTGGGTTACACAAAAAAGTAATAAAAACCTTCAAACTGGCGAAATAAATATGGGTGTTAGTTCGTAGAAACGCAAATGTACCAATTGAGTGACGGTGTATTTGGGTGTTACTTCGTGAAAACAACAATTACTAAATTCTCTAAAATACGCGCGCATGCACTCAAGTCAACTCGGGCGTTACTTCGTGGTGTCGGTGACGAGATTAGTGCATTCGATTACCTTCCCCGAGCTTACTCGCGCTTGCCCTGCGTGCGATGTCGGACATGCGCAGTGGAGCAGAATAAACGAACTGTTTCGCGCAAACTCTGGGAAAGTTATGTGAACTTTGACACATTGCGACGTACACAAATTAATTATTCACGGGCGAAAAATGCGAAATCATGGATCTTTTTAGAAGAAAGGCGGAGAAAGCTGACGATGCTTGCCCTAGTTTTGATGGAAGGTAACCGTGATACAAAGACTAGTTTGGCCGGCGTGCAAAGTATCACGCGTTGAGGAATAATGGAGATCAATGGTTGTGCTACTGGGCAGATGTTGCAGTGCAATGTGGGATACTTCCCGAAGTAAGCGGGTCGCTCACTTGGGCCTGGCGCGAGTAAGCACGAATGATGACGTCAAACATAAATCGAACGGTGTCGCGCAAGGTATGATAAGGCTTTGGTAATGATCATAAACTAAAATGATTAGCTTTAATCTAAAAGCTTAGTGTTTACAAAGATGATAGCACGCAGTACCTATCCTCATGAGAAATCTGTCCGTTTGAAATATTGTTATCTTCGAGAAAACTGAATCTGAAGACCTACCAAACCGCTGTGGCATATTTTGATGTCAACAATCGAAATGAGCACACCATGAATGTACACAAAACCACTGTTAGCACATAACGATTTTTCCCCCGTTTTTTTCTCATGCCTTGGATGACGGATTGAGCTCAAACTTCGCCATGTCTGTTATTCCATGTAGCCTATCTGCTGAAACAAACAAAGTATGAACACTGCCTGCAACTGTTTTGTACCCCCTACCAGTGTCATTTCATTCATTTGATTAAGAAGTCACTCACTGCACACTTCAACAAGTTGATTCAATACTTTCTTTTTATTGAGCGTGACGGATAAATGGAGATAATGCATAACACTGTAATGTTGCACATGGAGTACCGTACTAAAGTGGTGACGCCACCGTGCAATGTCTAGAATTAGGATTTGAAAACAAATAAGAAACCATTGAAGTCCACATTTTAAGAGTCCGACCCCATCTCCCGGTTTGGGTAATTTTTAAACACACAATAACCCCTCCCTTCGCACACATCCTCACATAATAAGCACCCTTACGGGGTACCTGTCCACTTTACTTTCCTTCTATTATTCTCCTTTGTCCCTATTGAAATCTCTAACTCCACAGCATTTTCCTCGTGGGGCATCTAGATTTTTAAAGACTTCCTCGTCGGGCACCATTGTCCTCATTGTTACCCATTGTGCGAGGTACCCCCTATATAAGGCAGTATAGTAACACAAACTCACACCTAGTACCTGTACATGTTTGTTTATGGTGTACATCCATCTATCAAAGACTTCCCATTGTCTTTCTGGTTGCTACTTTTGTTTGTACCTTTTTTCGCAATCTCTCTCATTGGTTTTGTACACGTTCTCCAAACGAGGACAGCTTGTCAATCGAGGACCTATTGTTCTCGTGTATTTCTTTAGTCCCCTGTCGACGACATACATCATAAATCCTGGGTGTGTTACTATCCACGATACAACCAAACCTATATTGCTTCAAACTATAATCTGGTGGTTGAAACACTGCAGGGGATGAATACAAACGAGAAACTTGGCTCATTTAAATCGTCTCAAATATAGTAGCTTGTACCAGATTGTAGTTTTCTCTTGTGCCTGGGATAGGACAACTCTTTCTTAGGCCAAGTAAAAAAGAGCCATGTTTAGCGTCCGGGGTTTTAAATAAAAGGAAGGAGGAGGTTTTTTTTTATTATTTGCGTTTTTCAAGATGGCGGCCATTTATATAAAATTTCCGACAACCGTAGGTTTTTCAACTATTCATCAAAGACACAAAAATAAAAGAGACATGTTGTACAAGAGAACTGAACATGTTTACTTGTGTTCTCTTTTCCGATGGATCGGTTGACATTTGGGGGTTTTCACCTCATTTTTTAAATAATAAAATCCAGGCGGCTCCCAAAAAGGAAGCGGGCGGGAACGCTAAACATGTTTTCTTACTTCGTCTTACACAGCGCATCGCTCTGTCTATAAAGCTATTAAGTAAACCCTTTATCGTGATGTTGTCATTTTAATTTGTCTACTTCCCTTTAATCAAGTTATTTTTAAAAAGCGATTGTTATTGTGCTGTCCTTTGCCAAGTTAGAGTCCCTTGTGATATTTGATGACATATACTGCAATACAAAAAAAATCATCAAACCTCGCTGTAGGCTTAATATTATGACAAATAAACAAAGATCTCTGTGGCGTGATAACATTATAACATTATAACCTGACTGTTGCAACATTCAAATTGCTACGTGTCTGCCGTGAATGGTAAAGGTGTTACAGAAACACCTGTATAATCGCTTCCAGCAGGAAACGCATTCCATGCACGCTTACACGTGTACCGCTAATTTCAACTTGTCAAGTTCCCTGACGTCATGTTAACCGTGCTGCCGAGTGGTGCTTACGTCATTGGCACAGGTCGTTAAGGCTGACTTAAAATAGCATGTGGTAAAATCGTCGTTCGGGATGTGTTCTTTTGTTGATTTTCTAAGTGATAACGGTTCAATAGTATAATTACTTTTCAAAAAGTCTTTGCAATATGCTTACTATTTTGCATTCAGCATCTAACTCAGGCCTGTCACCAAGGGGGGGGGGGGGGGGGGGGGGGGGGGGGGGCAGGGGGGATAGGCCCCCCCCCGGTTGTGTTTTTTCTTGTTATGTGGCCCCCCTATCAGGCACTGTGCCCCCCCCCCCCCCCCCCCCCCAATGCCTGCAGCTGGTGACGGGCCTGATCTAACTACCGGTATATCAAATGAGCAATGTAATTGTCAGCACAGCAAATTTAACTTGAGAAATCTTAGTGACTTGAAACTTGCTTTTGGCAAACAGACACATTTTCTCTCAATCGGTTCATTGCGAGAGAGAAAGTCCAGCCATCATTTTTCGTAGCCTATACAGTCATTTTTTGTGAGGTGTTTTGGGTGGGTTTTAGCAGACGACAGCCAATTCGCTATCCGTACATCCGTGTAGACAACAATAAGACGCAATACCTTCGTAGTTGGATCGCTTCTCTAAACTGGTCATGTAGAAGGCTTCGTCATCCAGATTCAGCGCAGATCCAATGCTCCGTTTGACATTACCTTTGGGTGAATGAGTAAAGCAGAGTTAAGTAATCTTTAAAATCGTAACAATTTGCTCTGTGTTGTGTGTATGGGTTTATTTTTGCAATCAATTGGGGACCTTTAACAATAGAAGACAATATAGGTCCCCGGTTGAGAAAGGTCCCCGGTTGAAAATCGTATACAAAAACCGAAGAAGTATGAACAATAGGAGGGCAATATAGGAGGTCCCCCAACTGAAGGTGTGTGTGTATGTGTGAGTTTGTATAGCTATTCAAACCGTGGACCTTTAACAAAGAGGACAATAGGGTCCACGATTGTGTCAAGGTTCACGATTGAAAATCGTATACAAAACATATGGGAGGCCTTCCGAAAAAGTTAAAGTACAAACAAAAGAGGTCCACGATTGAAGGTGTTTACAAACATGTGTGTGTGTGTGTGTGGGGGGGGGGGGGGGGGGGGGGCGGCGTTTCAACTTGAAACAGTCCAATACGTTCGTTCGATGTACGCCAATGGATGCTTATAGTGCAACTTATACGTAGCAAAATACTGCCAAATAGGCCCGCTGAAAAGATGAACCAAGACCAATTTAGCAAAACACTTAGACCTTATGGCCATTTTCAGACTGAAAGCTAAAGAAGTGTTGAAGCCGGGAATTTCACATTACCCCCGTCTGCGCACTTCCGGGTCGAATGCGAGAATTCATCCTTGCATGAATGAATCATGCAATAAATGGCAACGTAGCGCACGATCATACCATGGAGGAAGGATATATATCCTTCCTCCATGATCATACTAAGTTGTTTACCTGGCATTGAGATCCTCGCTTTCAAACCAGAAAAGTGCGCAGATCGGTGTTATTTTCGTCAATTCAAGATTCCTCGGCTATAGAGCATAATTTTTATATGGAAGCCATTCTTTATTATGTAGGCCTACAGGTAGGTATATAGCTCAACGCTCCGTTGGCGGTGTTTCGGAATACAATGTATAGCGGAATAGTGCCAAACATGGTAGGCCTATAGCACAATCTTTGGGCAAATTCCAAGCAAACTCACAACATACCCTGCAGGGCCCTTCACAATTGGCTCGTAAAACAGGAATCTGAGAGGAAAACAGCAGGAAGTCGACCAAACTGGGGCCAGTTTCATGGAACCGCTATTAAAGCACCGTGAAATTTTGCTAAGCGCAGAAAAGATTTGCTCAGTAAAAATAGATTACCAGACAAAATGCCATGTGTGCTGATTGTGCCTGGTTCTAGGTAACTTTGGCTTAGCAGTTCAAATTTAAAAGTAATATTTTCTGCTAAGCAGCTCCATGAATCAGGAAAAACAGGAGTTGTTTCACCCACCTCGCAAGCGGTTCATTGCCAAGATGTCATTCAGGCTGAAGGGTGAGCCACCGCTCCGTTTGTGGGCGGCACACGTCCGGTAGACGGCCAAGTGAAAATCGCTATCGCAGTATTTGGCTGCTTCTACGCACCAGGTAGCGTGTAGAAGAAGGACAACAAGGCACGTAGCTTGCAGGAGGTGACGGTGGTTGTTACTGGCCATGGTATCTATGAAAAACGGAGAAGTTATCTTTGTTGGAACTTAGAAGGTAATCGACAAAATTCAGGCACTTTGTGGAACATTTTTGTTAATTAAGAAATAATTGGAAATGCCACCTTTTTAATTTGTTTTTATTTTACTGTTAATGTTACGTCACTGAACTTGCACGGTATAGGCCCCTACCATTCTTGCACGTGTGTATTCTGTGCCGTTTTTTTCTCAGGCTCATTAGATATACAGCGTAGAAACATCGTATATTATTGGTGTAGGCATTGTGGTTTTCTGTGCATAATTGCGCTTGGTGTACAATACGGGTTCCAGAGTCCAGACTAGACTACACGTAAAACATATCTGGGCCGGATTTAGGAGTTTTTTTGCGGGGGTGAGGGGTGAGGGCGTGGAAGTTTTTTGTTCGTACATTTTGCCCAAAAAGTTGACCCCCACATTTTTCGGCTGCGAAAATAATGTGTAGGGCCTATACAAACGGGGGTGGGGTTCTCGATGTTGATGGCGCCATTTAATCTCCTTGTTTTGTTCTTTGTTTAAAATTGTCAACCTCTGGGGGGGGGGGGGGGGCTCAAGCAGTGGCGTATCCAGCGGGGGGCATTTGAGGCGTCATAAATAAACAAAAGGAAATAGTGTTTTTGCGACGGTTTCAAGACGGTTCAGACGTTGTTTGCCCTCCCATGGCACAAAAAGCTGGATAGGCCTATGCTTCTTAGCTCAATCCCCCGAGTCGCCCTCCCCTGGTGCGCCACGGTCGGGGACTTCTTGCAGACGCTGTCAGTGATCATAACGACCATTGAAATCAGGCTTTAACGGACCTTCTTATGGTGATCGCACGTCTCGCGTGAAAAAAAAAGCATAACGGAACATAATGTATGGGAAGCGCTCAAAAAATAACCACACGGTTTGTCATACGGTGTGCGCCTAGTGCGCGCGCACATTCTGTTGGTTCGCTTACTGTGTATGTGACAAGTTACGATGGAAATGCAAGCAAAACTATGTCGTTTTTCATTACACCAACTTATGATCAGTGTAATATATGTTATTACAAATATGAAAATGAATAAAACTGCTGCAAACTGCTGACTGACTGAATGGACCTGAAATATACAAATCAAAAAATTAGCTGGCCTGACGTTTCGAACTTAAGCAAGTTCTTTCTCAAAGGTGAATGACAGAGTACAAGAAACAAACATGTAGGGAACACACATGCATGAGGGGGTGGGTGGAGAAACACAAAAGAGGGATGCAAAGGAGCCTGGCAGATAGGCAGTGGGTAAACATCAAAGGGAGAGGAAAGGACAGCCAGGAAGACAGGAACAAAGAGGTGTGATTAGGGTAAGGATGGAGGAGGGGAGGGATTAAGATGAAGGTTGAAGCTGGGGAAATGGACAAAGGAGTGTGGTTAGGGGGGGGGGGGGGGGGTTTGAATTGAAGGTGGTAATAGGGCAAGAAAAGGAACAAAGAGAAGTGGCAAGGATAAACAGGAAATGGAAAGACAACACCATTTGGCCCAGAGACCCCAAGAGGGTTATGCCAGGAGGATAATCTGTAAACAAATGACAATGGGGGAAAATTTTTTTAAGTTAATCATTTCCTTCCTGGATGTTGAGACCATGTGGTTGAATAGTCCGAAGACGTTTCATCCAAACTTTCTCTCGGCTGAGGCGAACTGAGTCCTTGCGGTGGCGAAGTGATTCTATGCCCTGTAGAATCATATCAGAAATGGAATGGTTAGGCAAGTTGAAGTGATGACCAACAGGGGTGTCCATTTTCTTGGTGTTCACAGTCGACCGATGGCCATAGAAACGCTTTTTGAGCGTGTTCTTGGTCTCCCCGACATACTGGATACCACAAACCCTGCAAGAAATGAGATATATGACATTAGAGGTGTTGCAAGTGATGTTGCCATTGGTTCTGTGAGTAGTTCCAGATGAATGGCCAGAAAAGGAGTCAGACTCCAGCATGTGAGTCTGGCAAACAACACACCTGGAATCGCACTTAAAAGTACCATGCTGTATGGGAGGGGATGCAGCCAAGGTGGGGACCTCGGCTCGAACAATCAGGTCTCGTAGATTGCGGGGGCGCCTATAAGCCAATACTGGGTTGTCAGGGGCGGCACGGGCAAGGCGATCTGAAGTATGAAGGATATGATGGTTGTCGTTAGTTATTTTACGAAGGGGAGGGAGACTGGGATGAAAGGTGGTGACCAAGGGAATCTTGGGGTCGGCATTAGTGCTAGGCGTCTTTTCCTTGAGAGCCAAATCTCTGGTGATAGATTTGGCTCTGGTGATAGCACGTTGAACTTGGCGGGAGCTGTGGCCCCTGGCAACCAAGTTATTCTTCAGTACCTGTACATGATGGGAAAAGTCAGAATTATTAGAACAAATCCTTCTGAGTCTGAGTGCCTGGCTGAATGCTATGCCTGTCTTGCAATGCCTGGGGTGACAGCTGGAGGAGTGGAGGTACTGGTGGGTGTCTGTGGGTTTAGAATACAGATCAGTGGTTACCGAGTTGTCTTCCTTGCGGATGGTGACATCCAGGAAGTTGGTCTGATGCACTGAATACTCTGATGTAAACTTGATGGTCCTGTGGAAGGAATTAATGTGATTAATGAAAGTCTCCAGACTGTCCTGATCACTGGTCCAGATGAAAAATACATCGTCAATATATCTCCACCATACCCAGGGGCGACATGGTGCTGAGGCAAGCATGCGCTCTTCGAGGTCGCCCATGAAGAGGCATGCAAAGGAGGGGGCCATGCGAGTGCCCATGGCTGTACCGTGTACCTGTAGATAGTGTTTACCTAGGAAGGAAAAATTGTTCTTGGTTAGTACAAGTCTCATGAGGGTGCCAATATCACTGATGGGTGGGGTTGTGTGTCCTGCCTTGGCCAGGGCCGAGGAACAAGCACGAATACCTTCCTCGTGGGGGATGTTGGTGTACAGGGATGAGACGTCAAAAGTACCAATGATGGCTGTGCTGGGAATCTTGTTCTTGATTCCTTCCAGCTTGCGCAGGAAGTCTGGGGTGTCATGGATGTATGATGGCATCTGTGGAACAAGGGGTTTGAGAAAACTGTCAATAAACAGGGAGATACGTTCTGTTGGTGAACCATTACCAGAGACAATGGGCCTACCGGGGTTGCCAGCCTTGTGAATCTTTGGAAGGAGATAAAATCTGGCAGTCCTACAGTCAGAGGGAGAGAGAAATTTATGAGCTTTCTTAGACAGCTGGTCACGTGATCGCATATCTTCCAGCACCTGTTGTATCTCTTGAGAGAATGTACCTGTGGGGTCAGAGTCAAGGCAGATGTAGTTAGTATGATTGTTCAACTGGCGGTGGGCCTCGTCAATGTACTGATGACGATCCATGATGACCACAGCTGAACCTTTGTCGGCCGGCTTGATGATGATATCAGTACGGGAGCGCAAGGCATTCAATGCCAAGCGCTCCTCACTGCGGAGATTGTCATGAGTTCTGTGGACAAAGTTATCAGGGTTAGTGACTTGAGAACTGACAACTTGAACATAAGTCTCGAGGGCTGGTACACGATTCTTGGGGGGTACCCAGGTACTTTTGACACGGAACGGTTCTGGGTCACATCGGTCAGAATCAAGGAAAAAAAAGTTTGTTCCTGTCTTCCTGGCTGTCCTTTCCTCTCCCTTTGATGTTTACCCACTGCCTATCTGCCATGCTCCTTTGCATCCCTCTTTTGTGTTTCTCCACCCACCCCCTCATGCATGTGTGTTCCCTACATGTTTGTTTCTTGTACTCTGTCATTCACCTTTGAGAAAGAACTTGCTTAAGTTCGAAACGTCAGGCCAGCTAATTTTTTGATTTATTACAAATATATTAATCTATTTCATAAGCTACCTACTAACCACATTTTGAGCACTCAAGCTGGTTGAAAACATGACCAAATTCAGAAGAACCGCCGCGTCGCAACGACGCGCGCTAAACTTTGCGACCTTTGACCTCCACGTACACACAATGCACATTTCGTGCGCTGAAACAACTGTTTTCATTGGAGAAAATGTTCTTGAACGAACAAGGGCAATTGGTTAGCGCTGACCAATCACTAAACATTTTATATGAATAAACAGAGAAATTATTAGTCTTTAAGAAGCCGTTTAATCCAAGTTAATTCAATGCACGGTGCTGATTTCATAGCAGGTTTGGTTGCGCGAGTACCGCAAAATTCGATGTTTTTCCACTCTCCGCCATAGACTTTGAAGAGAAACTTGATTTTTTTAAACCAAAAGGGCAATTTGTTTCCGTCTAGCAACATGAAAACAACTGATATGAATTGAAAGAGCATGTATTTGTCTTTCAAAAGGTGAACAATCCATAAAAATTGCTCTCGGCGATCTCGAGATATTTTCAATTCAACACTCAAAAAGTGACTTTCGTTGTGTGTTTACCATGCCAAAATTTCCCCAAAATTTCCAAAGGTTTCAGAACTCGGGTTTTCATCAGATAGTTACATTCCCAAACTACCCCCTCCCTAAGATTGGTGTTGGGCTTGAACCGTCCCTGCATTTGCAAACGGCAAAGTAGATTCGGTTAAGTTTTTCAGTTAATGAACTGCCTCCTATATCATCAACCCAACCACAATACCGACCCGGCCCTACACTTCTCTAGACTTGGAGCTGTCGTTGGCTTATACATATTTCCCCTGACACTTCTCATTAAAAAAAAAGTGTACATGTTAACCAGCATACAACGCCCAGGTGGCGTATTGGTGACACTGGCGTAAAGATCAACACCAATTCGTCTAATTCCGAACAAGATGAACCATTGCCACCAGGGCGAGGGAGACGCTCCGACCTTAAGCGCCGGCTCGAAGACCCACTGACGCACGGTCGATTTCTGATGAACCGGAAATCGCTGGAAATTGCTTTCTTCGATTTCAAGGTTTGCATGTATACCATCGACAACGTAAGGTATCCGTTTAGACGTGGTAGACCTAGGGAGGATCGCCGCTTTTCTAATAATGCGGGAAAGATACGAAGCAATGTGTCGGTATAGGTGCCATTTTAGGAGCTAAACAACTGCGTCCACAATGACCACATAATCGTTAACAAATTCAGTGATTGGACCTGTATCGGAATGTCCATTATTGGTGGTTGTGTGGTTCTGTTTGTTTCATCGTCACAAACGTTGATCCGACCCGAACATTTCTCAAAGCTGCAGTCTGTATTCGACACCCCCAGAAAAAAACTACTGCTCATGTTAGTCTCCAGGCGTACAAGTTCTATGCGAAAATATTTGGGACTACAATTGTTTTTCGGAAAGCATCCAGTTTTAGAGAACGTATTAAACTTTGAAATATTTGTTGATTATATTTTTTAAAATTCAGAAAAACATGAACAATTTCAGAACAAAGTCTTTCCACACTTTTATTTAGTATTATATTTTTTTGAGGGGGACTGAATTTTGGGTGATTACAGTTACCACCAGTACAACCGCCCCCAGATAGTGTCGGGACCGAGCCATAGCTGATGAAGAATACAGAAGCTGTAAAATGTTCCTCTTTAATCTCACCCCATCATCATCGTGGTCAAAGTGAGCAAAAAGATTCTGGCAAACCACATAATGACCACAAACGTAGTCATATGTGGATTTAAAGGCCGTGTACATGATTGGTCATTGTTGCAATTTTCAAAATTGGCGGATTTGGGGGTTAGTATGTTATAGGAAATATCGTTCCACTGACCTGTTCAAAGTTTTGCGTTGTTGGATGGCGAAAAAAACCGAGAGAAAAACGGCGCTCGTATTAAATCGTCGGGCGGATGATAGCCTTTAGTCAAGGCTCGCGTGGCTACCAGCTGGACACGTGACGCGCCCTGAATGCCAGCATGTCCAGCGCCACTCGTCCGGGTAGCCACGCGCGCCTTGACTAAAGGCTACAGGGCAGTTTTCCAACGATTTCCAGCTGGAAATCGTTGGAAGACGATATAAATTTCCAATTTTCTTGACAACGACAGCACACCTGGTGCCATAATTTCACAGGATGATTGAGACTACTATTAACTTACAGTCTAGTAAGGTATTTCGTAATAATTCAGTAAAAAAATGGAGAATTACCAATCGTGTATACTACCTTTAAGTCCCTACCGGTGAATTTGTCATTACACAAAATGAATCCCCTAACTGCACAACCATATTATATATGTATCCCATCACCACCACCATCACCAACTACCACCATCACCATCATCACCACCACACCCCTACTTCATCTCCACTTCACCACCATTATCAAGGGCGTCGATTGTTACTGAAAAGTGTGTGTGGGGGGGGGGGGGACGAGCGCGTGCAAGCCTTGACAAATCATCTTACATTACATGCACCCCACACCCATTCCATTAACATTATAATTTGCTTTGTTATACGTGGTTCATTATTTGTGATGCGATCAAGCAAAATCAGTCTAAAGTAGGCCCTGGTCAATGTTGGGATTTTTACAAAGTCATTTGTAGCGTATTTCAAGCTCCATATTAGTAAAAAAACAAAACATTTGAATACGACCTTTGGTTAAAAAGTTACAAATATTTGAACACCGGCACATTAAAAAGACAGAGAAACTGAGAAAATCAAGTTTAAACTTACAGTACTTTAACTGAGTCATTTTTAGCACAATACATGTCATATTTTCATGTAAAAGAAGAATGTTTTTTCCTTCTGTTTTGGTAAAAAAGTCAATTTTGATTTTTCCATCACGAACATATTTTGGCCCAAAACAAGGATTGCCGAGTTCCGACTGATTTTGCTTGATCGCATCATATTTTATATATCTTCCAAGCACCAGGTTCGATCTTCTATGGGACCAGGAGGCGATTTACAGAGGGTGAGATTTAACAAGAAATAAAAAAATCCTAAAAAATGGGTTTTGGGCGTGGGTTGCCCTAATTCTAAACCAGGAACCTCCCACGGGTTTACAGGTATTGTGATTCACGAGAAATACAAAAGAAGTGTGTACACAATCCTTTTTGACTGCCCACTTTACGGCAATTTCTACTTTAATAATTTCTGTAAAATTATGAGGGCCTTTAATTGTTTTTTTAAACAAAACTTTCTTGCGGGCAAAACACGACTGTCTAACGCCTTTAAGTCTACGCGTGGTCCTTTAGATGCACCGGCAAGCCCATAGGTCAATAATTAGTACAAACAAAACAATTTTACCATTCGAACGTTTTTTTATCAGTTCTTTGATAAAAAATTGTAACAAACATTCTCTTTCACCCAATATTTTAATTTTATTTAGCATTTTTTTTTATTTGGGAATCAAAAAGTGGGGGGTGGGCATCCGATATGCTGTCCCCCACTCTAACAAGTAGGGGGACATGTCCCCTCCGTCCCCCACCCATCGACGCCCTTGACCATCATTAACATTATCGCAGTCACATCAGCCACCATCAACCGGCACACGAGTACATCACAGTTCTTTAATAATGAAAATTAAAATTGCTTCCAGTTTTTGCCCTAAGTTTCAAAAGGTAATAAAGTCCCCCCCCCCCCCCCCCCCCCCACCCACCCCCATCCCCGGCCAACCTCTTTCTCATGTTGGCCACAACCCATTGTTTTCCTGAACTTTCCAAAGCAGACGTGCATACAATGTATTTGCAGAAATGCCGCAAAATTTCACCGGCAGTTCTGAATTTGCGAAGTCGCGATAGCGGCCGTTCATCTCCCGGAAGTTGTCCGTTTAGCGGCAATCGATAGTGGAGTTTTACAAACAGGCAACAGCAACCGGATGGACCAGCTGCAGCGTCAGTGTTTGGCGCGCCAATGGTTGATCAAATCAAGATGAAAAGGAGAAACAAATTTTTACAAGAGCTAGATCGATTTGGAATATATATAAGAAGGAGAGAACTAAACAGTCGTAATCGATGACTTATCTAGATTTTGGAGCCCGGGTGGGACAGCATTTATATACAATTATTTTTCAGTTAAGGACATGGAACACAACCCGCGCTGAACTGCACAGTTGGGCCCCTGTGTCTATTTAAACTTGGCTCTCGGTTCAAGTTTCAGTCGAGGGTTTTATTTTTGTTTGATCATCTCAATTTGATATTTTAAATTGACAGCAAATGTTATCGCCTCACACATTTTAAGATGCTCTCCTTAAATGTGAAGTGATAGTGGAGCGCGCAAAATGTGAGGTCGACCTACCTACACTACCGTGAGCAACGTGTGAACTGCGCTATTACATTACGCAAAGTCCCCACCCCATTTCTTCCTTCGTGTGATATTTTTAATAGCTTGTTTGTGTTGGAAAAATAGCTTTAGTTTAAGGAGTTCCTTTCTTCACTTCACTGACTTGTGTCTGTGCGAGTGCAAGTCATCTGTAATCATAACACAAGCTCATAAGCTATTATTATTACGTTGTTTGTCGTTATTATGTCCTGAATAAGTTCCTGAACTCGCGAGTTCCTATATTTCATCTTCTTTTATGAGAACAAACGGTGATTCGCGAACATCGTCCGCCATTTTGTGTGAATGACAGCCGTGGTGTAGCGCCACCGTTGAATAGAACGTCTATTTTTGCGGTGCCGTGCGTACGTACGAATAATTCATTGCGCGTGATCGACGATCCACCAATCAGATGGCGGGGATTTATCCGGGCGTTGTATAATACTAACTAACTAATGATCTCCATTATTAAAGGAGCCGATAATCACATACATTGAAACATTGATATATTCACTTTATAGGATTGTTCCCGCTCCCATAGCTAGGACAGATAAGACGCTTTTGATTGGCCCTCGTGTGCGCAAGCGCTGTAATAATAAGAGTTAAATGTTTTTTAACTTCTCGTTAATGGATGTGAATTGTCAAGATTTGTTTCGGTTGAACTCACGTGTTTTTCCTTAAATGTTGTAGCGGCTCTGAACATTGCAATGCGTTGTTGGTACGTCGATACACCTTAATTAACAAAACCATGAGGATTTCCTACGTTTTTTTGATATTTAGTATTGCCCACTACCGGTACCAATATTTAAGACCAGATATGCAGGGGCCCGGAACCAGCCTACCACTTTAAAACCAAGGTCTATCCGGGTGAGGTTGGTGCAGTGGTACAAGTGGTTCGAATCCCACTTGAGGCCGACATGAGTAGGCCTATTCGGTTTTGAATCCCTGATTTCGGGGAGTTTTTTAAGAATATTATTCTGGGGTTTTCCTCTACACTGAGCTCTTCGTCATCATCCTATCACTTTCTCCACTTGTGTCTTTAGCTTGCGGACTCATTATTGCTGTGCTCGCTTTTGCGGAATCCTCGGTTTTCCAGAAAGAAATTTAATCGACAAAAGTTACACTGTAAAACATTTCCCTAAAATAACGGTCTTTTTCCCCTTGTAAAAAACAAGCAATCGCCGTACTTTAGTTTTTAACGGATTTTGGACGAAAACTGACGGTAGGCCTACTGTAACCTAGAAAATATCACGCGTCCGTAGTTTTCTTGCTTTAACGTTAATTTATATATATACAAATATAAGGTAGGCCGTGTCCGATTTACTTGGCTATACGGCTTGAAATTACACACGAGTCTATAGAAAGTGGCTGCAGCCACTACCATAGACATGTGTGTAACATCCAGCCGTAGCCAAGTAATTCGGACACGGCTTTACTTCCATTTAGTCTGGTTCCCACTTCATTCATTTCTGTAAATTTGCAGTTATTTACAAGTCTAGCTAAAATTACCGGTACGGATGAAAGCAGAAAAACAAATGAGATATGGAGCTTTGAAGCAGTGGATGGTAAATTAAGAAAAAACAAATGAAGAAAACAAAGGGAAATGTAGAGAGGTAAACAGCTGGAAATAAGGGCAGCGGTGGTTGTAAATAATTAAGTAGGGGAAGGGAGGGGGGGGGGGGGGGGTTTAAGAAATGCATGTGCAGGGATAGAGGAGGGTGAAAAGGGGGTTGCAGAAAATAATGAATTGGAATGAAGAAAGGAAGAGGATTCTATGGGGGAAAATCCTAGCTTTTTGCGCGTGCGGAAATGATCACTCGGCGCACGCCCGAATGAAAAATCAGACCTTAGACTATATGTTTTTGATAATGAATAAAAAACAACAACAGCCAATCAAACAGAAGTCATGCATCAATACAGTATCTGTATTTTGCATGGGCGGCGATCCCGGTGGGACGGGGAGACACGCCCCCTAATATTTTGGGGAAGGGGACGGCTATGGCAGTGCCCCCCGCCCAAATAATTGTCCCCTTGTCATATACAATGTAATAGTACATTAATCGTCAGTCGCACCGCGAAGTGACGGATCGTCCATTGTTTTGTACACACGATACGTCAGTTCGTGATGCGGCAACTATCCATAATACGTCACTTCGTGGTGCGACTTTTACATGCACAGTATACACCAGAATACACAAAAATATACAAGAGACACCGAGTACAAAACGCTTTAATAAACGTAGTGTACACGATTGGTAATCCTCCAATTGTTTTTACTGAATTATTACGGAATACCTTAGTAGACTGTAAGTTAATAGTATAGTCTCAATTATCCTGTGAAATGATGGCACCAGGTGTGCTGTCGTTGTAAAGAAAAGTGGAAATTTATATCGTTTTCCAACGATTTCCAGCTGGAAATCGTTGGGAAAACTGCCCTGTAGCCTTTTTAGTCAAGGCGCGCGTGGCTACCCAGACGATCCGAGTGGCGCGCCCCGGACATGCTGGCATCATGCTGGCATTCGGGGCGCGCCACTCGGATCGTCTGGGTAACCACGCGCGCCTTGACTAAAGGCTATCATCCGCCCGATGGTATGGTTGAAAACAAGCGTCGTTTTTCTCCGGGTTTTTTTTGTTGGCCATTCAACAACGCAAAACTTTGAACAGGTCAGTTGAACAATATTTCCTACAAAATACTAACCCCCAAATCCGCCCATGTACACTACATTTAACAATTATTGTTGGTCGTGTGTTTTTCCTCCGCCCGCCCCCCCCCCCCCCCCCCCACCCCGTCCCCAACATTGACGATAAATCGCCGCTGCTGGTATTCTGGGCGGCCAGGTTGGTGTGTATCTCAAGAAAATCAGGTTGGTGTAGTGGTTATTTCCTCGCCTTATTATCTGGGGACGCCGGCTTCTTTCCCACCTACTTGCCTCACCAGATTGTAATATTATGTTGGGGTGCTTATATAGGCCTAAAGCCAAATGAGTATAGATCTATAAAACCGTGTCCCAATATTGTGTGATGTTGATGCACAAAATGCCTGCAACCATGGGCGTCCATTTACATTCTTGGATGACTTGTATGAAAATCTTATCCCATACAAGAAGAGAGAGAGAGAGAGAGAGCATGCGAAGATATCGATGAAGAGGCTTCATGGATCCGCCACGCAAGACGCTTTTCCCCCATGCATAGCGAAAGAAAACAAATGTGGCGTGAAAGAAATTATCGCCTCGATGGTGGATAAATCAAAGATGTATCTATTCATTATAACGAGGTATCTGCCTCGAAAGAAAGAAAATTACATGTAACGTAACGTGTATTTTTGTGTAGGTTTGTTTTCTCGTCAAATTTCAAAAATTGTTTTTGGAACAAGTTTGAAGGCAGAAATTAAATTTAAAATTCGAACAAGGGTTTGCAATTTGTACTTTGTCATATCACCTGTTGCATTACATTCGACACTGTGTATTTGTCATCTGTGGATAGTCTGTGCAATTTTGATGCGAGTGTGAGCTTTGGAAAAATGTTTCTTGAGATTTGACTGCATGATTTTATTTTGGCTGCGACATTTCAGGTTTAGTTGTGCGTACGAAGTGTATTAGGACATGTGTTTAGTTGTTGAATATGCATTACTGTTGCAGTTACCGGGTGCACGCAATTGAAACAAAATGTAATATGTAGGTATACATGTTGAAAAAGACGGAAAACCTGCAGCCCGTTGATTGAAATCAATATGATCTAACAGAGGCTCTTTCCATGCGTCGCAGCTACATCTCCTAAAACCCTATATCTATGAGAAATCGTTTAAAGTCGCAAAAGTAAAGGTTGCAGTAAGTTGCAAGAGTAAAAGAGATTGTTCCTACCTTGTGAAAACTGTCCACTACTTCAACAACTGCACACGACGTCTGTGGTATGAACAGAAGAGATCCCAGCTAAACAACCAGTCAATATGGTCAAGAAACAAAAACGAACTCTTTAGTCAACAAAAATCTCTAAGATATCGGCACGAGGCAGGATCCGTTGGTACTCGAAGAAGGGCTAGGAACTGACGCAGCTGCGATACCCACCTACTTTTATAAACTCGCCTGAGCTGACTTCCGACCCAAGAACAGTCTCGCACGATAGCCGCATCCCACCTGGCCCGACGCGCAGCTCCCCCCGCCCGGCTGCTAGCCATTGCCGCGTGTTGTGCTCGCGGCGGCAGTTTTGGCGCCAAGGCAAAGCGGACACAAACTGTCAAAATGATGGACGCAGTTTAGCGTTAATGACGCCGGGGTTTCAGACGGGTAATGTGTCAGCCGGTCGAGGAAGATCTCGTAGGTGATACTTGTTTACGCACGCATTTTTTTTGTTCTCCATCGGAGGAATTAAATATTTATATGGGAGTTGCAGATGCACGGCTTTGAGACAAGTCCAAAGGCAAATCTGATCAGGATTCTTAGATGTTGAGACCAGCGCTAGTGATTTCACCCAAGATGAGGCTCAGATAAAAGGGGAAAACATTTGAAAAGGGAACAGTGATTGCCCACTTAGCAAATACTTTCAAAAGGTTATATCGCATCGCAAGGGTGGTAAGGTTGGAAAACTATGTGGTCACCCTTACCAGCTCTGTTCGTTTAGCCTTTTACATGGGAGTGGCTTCAGCCTTGTATTGGGCGGCTCCCATTAAAAAAGTTACATCGCATGTGGGCTGACATGCACAGTGCATAGACCTGCTTAGGCCAGTTAATTATTTGGTTTTTTTTTAATTACTGAATGAAATCAACACTTAGACACAATGGCGGCACCTTCTGTATTGTACGTTTACATGTATGCGGTGGAAGCGGTGTCACTCAAACGAATGTATACACTAGAATGATATCAGAGAGGTCCTCGATTGGTAAGCTGTCCTCGTTTGGAAAAACTTGTAGTGACCAATTAGAGGGGTTGTTAGAAAGTTAGAGGACAAACAAAAGAAACAGTCAGAAGGACAATATAATATAGTATATTATATACCGTAACTGTCACGCAGCCCAAAAAATCATCAAACTATAGGCTTTTTAACAGCGCCCCAAATTCCTGAATCCCCCTCCCCTCCTCACGTAATGCCTGCGTTGTACACCATCTATCATGCTAAATGCATACATTGCCTGAAATCCCCCAAATATAACCTCTTGTAGTTGCCTACCCTATTGCTAAGGTCTGAGTGTAAACATTCTATTATATAGTGTAATATTTACGGAGAAATGAGGAAAAACCCGAAGCATATCATTGACATCCGGACATTTAGGCTGGCGCCGCACATAGTGCAGCCTGTACGCAACCAAAGCGCTATGGACCAAGGACACCACTCTGAAATCTAACGGTCCATTTTTTTCGAACCCAACTGGGGCGTCGCCGAAAATATTTTCGCTAATGATTTTTAGACAAACTGCGCATTTTTAAGGGATGGGCGTGTACATTATTATATTCTACTTTTGAATGATCTTACCAACCATAGCAATTTTGGGACAATCGCTTTTTGTAGCCCAATTGGGCGCCTCCAATTTAAATTTAAATTTAAATTTAAATTTAAAGTTAGTATACACGATTTGCTTTTGCTGTAATTTTCAGAAATAAATGGATTTGGGGGTTAGTATTTTATAGCGTGATAGCAAATACTGTAACACTGACCTGTTTAATTAAAGGTTTGTGTGCATAGATTTTGGGGAAACAGAGAAAAGAAATGATGTTCTAGTAGTCTGGTTCCCTGACCATACTTTCGACAACACAGAGCAATTTATATAGTCAGCGAATTATCAGGTCGGGGAACTAGACTATTTTCAACGATTGTCGGCCGAAAATCGTTGGAAAACGATATCAATTTCCACTTTTCTTCAAAACGACCTCACACCAGGTGCCATGATTGCACAGGATGCTTCAGACTGCTATTTACTAACAACCTAGTATAGTACGGTATTTCCGATTTCGTAATAATTCAGTAGTTTTTTATGTTTGCAAATGATGTACATGTATACTACATTTAACATCCACGTACTTGTTGCTTATGCTAACAGGCAAACGAAAAACAGAAGCCTTAACCGTCACACTTCTACGAGAATACATGTAGTTCACAATCCATTGAGGCATAATGGGAGAGATAAGCTGTGGCAGCAAACATAGGGCATTTCTCAAACCCTGTACTGGCTTGGACTTGGACTTGGGCTTCGGCTTCGGCTTCGGCTTCGCGTAATTTTATGTCCCCAGATTTGGCAAGATCTTGAACACTGTTTTTGCTATATGTACATCAAAATCTTATATTTAAATCCAGAGCCTGAACCTGTTTATTTATTTACGTATTCAAGGCTACGTCCGCAAAATAGTTTGATAAGCAGGGAGGGCGTGGTATTATTACGATATATATTATGCCATTCTGCATAAAAAAGGACCAAAAAATGACAAACACTCGGGCGGGCGGGAGGGGGGGGGGGGGGGGGCTCCACTGTGTGCGCCTTTGCTTCAAAAATCGAATTTCGGTCCTGTGTAATTTAATTTACAATGGCTCAATTCCTAATTATGCCTGTTAATTGGAAACAAAAATGCACTTTGTCTTCACCATATGGCTATAAACTGAGTGCTTTTAAGCATAACTATAAACGTCCTAAACTCAACATAAATTCGACGCTACTTTGAAGCAAATGATGCATTTCTGCCTGTCGAACGCAAGTCAATTGAATTAGACAGGGCAGGAAATTCGACGTTTGAAGCGGGCCTAAATGTATAAAGAATTGGTCTGTTCGCCAGCGTTGAAACAAACCGATATATATTATGACTCGATTCATAGAGGTGAGTGACCCACCCGAGGCGTCCGAAAATATTGACAAAACAAATGTAATTTCCAGACATGAAAATATACTGTCGGACTTATGCCGATTAAAAACAGCTGATATTCGTTAACTGATTTATCTCTCTTTGTCGCTGACTGCGATTTGTGAACGAAGATAATTATTTAACTATTTTGTCTACGTGCGGTATACAAACCTACGTCAAGACAAAGTGCAAACAACAAAGCAAAAAGGTCAGACTCAACTATCATAAAAAAACCGAAACTCAGCCCAAGTCCCAAAACTTCCATATGTTGAAGGAATTCCTGAGATTTCAGGAACACAATGACCAACACAAAATGTTTTGCTTGATTGCCAATAGACCCATGAAAGAAGCAACGACGGCATGCTTTGTTTACATGCGCGCTTTCCTATGGGAGCCAGGGTGGGGACGATTGTCTGGCGTCCCGACTTGGCTCCCATAGGAAAGTGCACATGTAACAAAGCCTGACATCATTACGTCTTGGGTCCATAAATGAAGCACGATATGGGGGAAAAGGGAACCCCCCTCTTTTGTGTTGGTCATAGTATTATTAATTAGTTTGATTTAAGCGAATATTAATGTTACTATTTATATAGTCACTTTAATGTTCCTTTTGTCTTGCTTTAATGTCTAATCACATTGTATTCCCCAACATTTTGATATTAATGTCCTAGGTCTTATGCTCATGCCTTAAATATCCAATAAAGACATGAATTAACACAATTCCCGGAATCTCGGGAATTCTTTTCAGAAATCTAGGGGATGTGTTAGGTAACAATAGTCTGGAGTGCGTATAGGGTATATAGGGACCAAAAGGTGTGTGTGTGTGTGTGGGGGGGGGGGGGGGGGGGGTACCCCTATGCCCCATATCGTGCTTGGTATGCTTGAGTCTATTCCAAGTGTGAAATTGCACTGCCGGTAAACTGCAAGCCGTATACAAAAAGTTGTATATAGTCGATGGTGAGTTTTGAAAAGCGGTTACAGTGCAGAGGCGAACCCCACCCCAACCACTCCCACCAACTACTCCCCCTCTGTTTAATTTGTTTCATTGGTTTTTATACGCTTACAATCTTAGAGTGGGGACAAATTTCACGAAGCTGCATGCTTAGCACAACATTTTGCAGCGAACACAGAAAAATCTCGCTTAGCAAAAACGTTTTACCAGCCAAAATTACATAAGCTGAAAACCGCCTGAGACTGTTCTCGGCTGAATTTTGCAGAATATGAAACTTTGCTAAGCATTGTTTTTGCGAGAATTGCGAGAAATTGTTCCCAGGCACAGGCGGCTGTGTAATTTTTTGGGGGTTGTTGTTGTTGTTGTTGTTGTTGTTGTTGTTGTTGTTGTTGTTGTTGTTGTTGTTGTTGTTATTTTGGGGGGTGAGGGAACAGAAACAAAATTATCTCGAGCCTGACCCCTCGCCCTTGTAACAATTCCTGCATCGCATGGGTCCGCCATTGTAGTGACATCCGTTCTGCGTACATATAGAACCAAAAACAAAATGGTTGCATTGCAGTACAGAGTTTTCAGATCATTTTAGAAATAAGGTGTCACCTTTTTTTTCTACAAAAACATATTTTCAGGAGGACGCAATCGATGCTAAAGTACCGAAGTGATGACGTCAATGCAATGTTTGAAACCAGAATACGTTTGTTATTTTGTATCAAATGAGTTTGTTAGACTCATGGCTGTTAACAAAGGAACAGTCGAAATCTACATTTATTTGGAGCCAGTTGTCGGGCCAACTGACGTCACACTTCGATACTCTATGGCAGTGTTGTAGTCGAGTACATTTCCATGAGTACGAGTACGAGTACGAGTACTTTTGCATGAGTACGAGTATGAGTACGAGTACTTCACCCCGAGTACGAGTACGAGTACGAGTACGAGTACGAGTACGAGTACGAGTACGAGTACGAGTACGAGTACGAGTACGAGTACGAGTACGAGTACGAGTACGAGTACGAGTACGAGTACGAGTACGAGTACGTGGAATTTTTTTCATGTGAGTACGAGTACGAGTACGAGTACGAAAAGAAGTACTCGAGTACGAGTACGAGTACGAGTACGAGTACTACAACACTGCTCTATGGACTCGCCTCCTGTACTCCAGGGGGAAACAGGAATACAATCAGGTATTTTCAGTCGTTTAATACTACAGAAACTGGAACTCCTTCAATCGTTTTATGCGCAAATCTCGGTCACGACAAAAGCCGCTTTAATTCTGTGTGCTTTTTCAACAACTTTTCCTTCCGATGTTTTTTTCCGAGCTTCGGACTAGGTTTTCCCGGAAGATACAGCTTGGGGCGAGGTCAACAGCGATGACGACAAAGAAAAGAGCATTGGTCGGATGCACCGGCCGTGTTTCAATTGATGAACTGTCAGCAAAAACCACCTGCCTCATACGTCTCAGTGTATGAAAAGGAGAAGTTAGGGAGGAAACCAATGTATCATTGCGTTTGGAATCGGGAAGGACGCTGATTTGGCAGACAGGGGAGAGGGGGTAAGGTGGGGGGGGGGGGGGGGGGGAGGACACCTTCATTGCCCTTTTTTCCCCGAAGTATCGGTTTAGATAGTTCTTGTCTCCGTCCCCCACGAACCGTACGAAAACCGCATCCGGGCCTATATTTGCATCATGCAGGTTTAAGGAATCTGCGCATTTGTGGCAGGTGCATGTGGGGAGGCTGGCACGTATGCAGGAGGGGGGGGGGGGGGGGGGGGGGGGGGGGGGGTTGGTGCGTATCCAGATTTTTCGGATCATTTTAAACATGTTCGTAGAAAGGTATTCCCCTTGGCCCTGCAAAACATTTTGAAGGGGGGGGGGGGGGGGTTACGTCGTAGGATCATAAGATCATCAATGTCAAGCCTACATCTGGAGCCAACACTTTCAAGGAATACTTGCAACGCATTGGATGCAGTGGCGGATCTAGAGGGGGGTTGTGCGGGTTGCAACCCCCCCCCCCCCCCCCCCCCCCCGGGCTGCTGAGCAACTTTTTTCAGCCCAATATGAGCAAATTCTACTTTAAAAACCACAAAATGATGCAGCTTCAAACGGTGCCCGAGATGCCTTAGATTGTAGGAGAAAGCACCTGGATTTCAACATTTTTCGGGGGGCATACATCCGGACCCCCTAGTGGGAACAGTGGCGTAGCCAGGCTCTTCCTAGAGGGGGGGGGGGGGGGGGGGGCAACAGGGGACATGGCTATTTTCAAGGGGGAAAATTCGCTATAGTAACGCATATAGTAACGCATATCCCAATTTTCCAGAGGGGGGGGGGGGGGGGGGCAAGAGGGGGACAAGAGTTCCCACATGGGGGGCAGTTGCACCCCCTTGGCTACGCCACTGAGTGGGAACGTTTGGTGGGTGATTTATACAACCCCCCCCCCCCCCCCCCCCCAATGAAAAGCTAGATCTGGGTTGGGGGTTTTCTTTGGGGGGGGGGGGGGGGGAATTTCTTATTCTTCCATGATTCTACGATTAATTTCGATTCATATTGCCATAGCGCCACCATCCCTGAAAAATGGCAGCTAACCGGTTTGGAAAAAAAATACATTTTCGGGGGTGGTATTAGGCCTATATTATACTCTCTAGGGATAATTAGCAAACATTCTCTACGGCTGATTGTGCCAATAATTCAAAAGAATTTGACCGATTAAGATTTAAACTATATTTTTCAGTAGTGTCACAAAAACTGAGAGACTCCTAGATAAGGATTAAGTTTTTCACTGTGAAGTTAATGGATTTTACACAAAGGTCAATGGGAGTTTATTTTAATAGTGTGGTGCACCCACACAGACATGTCTGTGGGTGCGGGTCGGGTGGTGGGGTGCATACCTTCGGCCGTGCGCACATTAGGCTGCGTCCGAATCGCCAGTCTAGGGCTATTGTCTAGGTGTTCGTCCATTAC
Source organism: Hippasteria phrygiana (assembly GCA_037893225.1). Lineage (NCBI taxonomy): Eukaryota > Metazoa > Echinodermata > Asteroidea > Valvatida > Goniasteridae > Hippasteria > Hippasteria phrygiana. Next base: position 138,511 of record JAZGUH010001022.1, read on the forward strand.
AACTACGCGTGACGTAGCCGTAGCTGTAGCTCTAGAAGCCCATTTCGGACACGGCCTTACACTGGTAACACGCCCTCTATTGTCAGATATTTCTTACTTTGACCTTTAACAGTTGCGAAGGACGCGCCATATTTTTCTGAACTCGAACACAACGCTTATGACGTTGAAGATCGTCTTCCCCCCCGCCTGTAGGGGCCTAGTTCGTCAAAGTTGTCTTCATCTTCATAAAACTACCGTAAATACCGTATCCGTAGGTTTTTATTTTGGCGATTGTGTAGTGTAGGGCCCCTCTTTTTTTTTATCAAGAGTCAAAGGGTATTTTTTTCTCATTCCAAATGACCTTTTCTCTTTTTTCAACCCAACATTCATTGCCCAACGTTTAAACCACCATGACCAGGGACGGGTCATGCTATTTAGCGTCAACAACTTGTAAAAGCACTGAGTGTTAAGCTTAAACATGTTGTTCACAATATTCATTGGGCTCCTATGATTATGAATGATTATTTATAAGTAGGCCTAGGCGGTTAAGGTTAGGGCTTAACGTTAGGCCTATCATCAATCATTAGTATTTAAAAGTATCTTAAAGTATGACATCAAGTCAACTTTGTTGACGCTAATCGGGTTTGTTGACGTTTGTTGATGCTAAATAGCACGACCGACCATGACCATGTTAACTAGCCCTGGCTAGGTCCAGCTAAGTTAAGAGTAAGACTTCTCTTAAGCCCTGTCTGCACTAGACTTTTTTTGGTAAAGCTTACCGAGATGATAGGTACTTTTCCCATTTTAAGTCCAGTGCGGACAGGGACGTTCTCCTCTCAGTTACTTTTCCCGAGTCCAGCAGTCACTTCTACTACTGGCAAGGAAAACTGACCAGGTAACTTTTACCAAGATGATAAGTCCAGTGCGGACAGTGCGAGTCGGTAAAAGCGGCTCAGGAAAGCATCTATCCGGCCCGAGCGCAAGGTCATGCTAACAGGGACACCACGCATGCGCTTTGCATTGTTTCACCGTGGTGCGGCGCATAGGCTTATGTCATGTTGTGTATGTGGCAAGTTTCCAAATTCCAGTGTGTTTTCCCTTTTGGAGAGATTTTACTTTAATACCCCCCACCAAAATGGATCAGGAACAGCAAAATCTTAGAAAATAATGAACTGTCCTTGATAACAAGTGTCTAAACATGTGGCACAACCTGTTATTTCAAGATTTATGTCAGCAAAATCTGTAAAAAAATTGGCAGAAATTAACATGTAAGTGAACACTTTGAGTGACCATACACTGTGCCAAGAACATCCTACACAGAAAACACAAACTTTCTTCCCCTATATTGCAAGAAAATTTCCCAGATAAATTCTCAAATTTAAAGGTTGTGCCAAGTGTTTATGTAATTCTGAACACAGATGGATGGTTATTTTCCAAGATTTGCTGTTCCTGATCCAAATCTTTCAAAACCTTAAAAAAAACAAGTCCAGTGCGGACACGGCTTTAATAAACCTTTTCGACATTCTCAATGCATTGTGGGTTTGGAGGCCAAACAAACCATGTAATTTATTCACAAACCTATGGCACTGTGAACCAGTCTAAATATTAATTGATTTTATGCTAAATATCTGTCATGAGTTGAACGATACCCTTTTCACATATCTTTGCATGGAACATAAGGAAAATAATAACTAGACAAATCAATTTTAAATGGCAATAAAAATAAAGGAAATAATTGGGGAATCCCTCTCAGGGTACCAGTTACTGATGAATGCAAATTTCTGGAATTGGAACAGTTAATAATGTCACATTATTAGCCAATCAGTAATTCCAGTAACTTAAAAAAGTGGATTTATGTTCCCTTAGTTATAGCTAAGGCTGCAGTTTGGAAATATTTACATGGTTAACCGACTGTTTAACGGTTACACGGTTCCACTTTTCCGTTTCGGTTAACTGTAATCCAATTTTAAAAAATCGACCTTTCCTTTTTGTAACAGTACGGGAAGAAAAAAATCAACTGCAAAACGTGTAAGAAAATCGGAGTCAAGGGTGTTTTTATCATTCCAAAATGACTTCTGGGACCTAAAGTATATTTTCTACCATAAGAAACTGTTCAAAATTACATAAAATTGTGTTATTTGAATAATTGAATTGAGAGAAGTATACTTTAGGTCCCAGAAGTCATTTTGGAATGATAAAAACACCCTTGACTCAAATTGGACCAAATACTAAAGAGGGGTCGCCAAAAGGTGGTCCAGATTCCGGACAGTTTAATAATGACTGTCCAGCTAGCTGTTTAATTATCATATGTTGCAAATCAAACCATAATAAACATTTAAGCTCAGTAAGGAAGATTTTACTTTAATACCCCCACCAATATCAGTCAGGAACAGCAAAATCTTGGAAAATAACCGTCCATTTTGTTCAGAATTGTATAAACACTTGCCACAACCTATTATTTTGAGACTTTAGTCAGGAAAGTTCCGTGCAATAAAGGAGAAACGATGCTATTAAAGTGGACATTCTTTGATTGGAATGGGCGAGGATGCCCATTCCCAGCTGAGCCCATTTCGATATAAATTTCCACTTTTCTTGACAATGACAGCACACCTGGTGCCATCATTTCACAGGATGATTGAGACTACTATTAACTTACAGTCTAGTAAGATATTTCGTAATAATTCAGTAAAAAGATTTTTTGGAGGATTACCAATCGTGTACACTACCTTTAAATAAAAAATATCCCAAAGAGATCACATTAAAGAAAAATCGGTACAGGTGGATTCGAACAAGGGACCTTTTGATCCATAGCCCATCCCACTATCCACTAGACTAGTCTGTAGTCAGCTCGACAACAGCCGTTCTTTAATATGATTCAATTAGTCAGGGAGCTTATGTCATGAAATAAAGTCCCGTGGGCACCGAATGATTAGAACATGCCACCTAGCTAGATACCTTAATTAGATAATAAGGAACAAGAAAAACAATGTTGGCAAAATCTAAAGTGCTGCAGATGGCGGCCATCTTGGATTTCAAAATGGCCGCCATTTGGAAACCCTTTTTGACTATCACTCAACTTGTGAATGTCATATTAAATCAATTTTGGTGGCTTTATACCCCAAATTGTTTATGTCAAAGGTTGAAAATTGATGCTTTCAGTTTCAGTGGTAAGCTAATGAATGGCAGCCATGTTGTTTTTGTGTTTATTGGGAGGGGGCGTAATCATACATGCAGACTATGTGTTACGATTTTGAGTCAATGTGATGGAACTTTTTGTTTCAGGGCCTTGGTTAACCGATTGTTCACGATGAAGTGCTTTTTAAATTTTGAAAATAGCAAGAAAGAAAGAACCGGTGTGTGCAGGCAAAATTCAAGGAATGATCATACAGTTTATCTTATTTTTTTTATCATCTCAGGAAATAGCCGCAGTGAGTCAAAGTTCGTTTAGGGGGTGGGGAGGGTGGGGGTTGTTAAAGGCATCAACAAAATCTCTCTTTCCATTCTTTTTCTATTTCTGGGAAAGGTTGGAGGAAGAAAGATTCTGTTGAGCAAGGTCTCATTATCGGTTTTTACGTAAGTGACTGGGTCTTGCAGAAATTGTTTTTGTATATATTTACGAATAGGTTGGTGGGTATGCCAGTCGTGTGGGTGTGTGACTGACCCACCCAAAGCGTAATTTCTTTCTTATTTTAAAAGTGGAATACGCTTCGAGGGAGTCAGTTTTAGCCACTATTTCTGCAAGATGACAGTCCTGGTATGTGCTGGCTACGTTAGAAGAATAATCAGTGGATTCTTTGATGGATCATTCCAAGAAGTAGCCGCAGTGAGTCCGAACTTATCTGGGGGAGGGGGAGGGGGGGGGGGGGGGGGGAAACGATTTGTAAAGGCATCAACAAAATCTCTCTTTCCATTCTATTTTTATTTGTGGGAAAGGTTGGATGAAGAAAGATTCTGTTGAGCAAGGTCTCATTATCGGTTTTTACGTAAGTGTGACTGGTCTTGCAGAAATTGTTTTTGTATATTTACGAATAGGTTGGTGGGTATGCCAGCCGTGTGGATGTGTGACTGACCCACCCAAAGCGTAATTTCTTTCTTATTTTTAAAATGGAATACGCTTCAAGGGAGTCAGTCTTAGCCACTATATCTGCAAGATGAGTAAAAATAAGTCATTGAGTAAATTAAAACAAGAAGCCACATGTTGTTACGCACAAACATGTCCTAGCGTGGCCAAGACCAGAGATGAGTTTTTGAAACTCCCGCTCTCTAGGAAAGACATAAATAATTGGCCCCCGGACGTTTGGTGTATTGACAGTGACACAAAACTAACCCGCTGACTGACACTCTGCAGAAACAGTGGCCATAAACCGACTCCCATGAAGCGTGCTCCACAGATAAGAAATGATTAATAACCACGCTCTGGGTGAGTCGATTGTACAGCTACAAGGCTGCGCCAGACCAGTCACCAATATAAAATTATTAAATAGGAGAGAACCACCAACAGAGTCGTTCATCCTCCAACTTCACCAATGTTTTATGGTGGTTGGTTTAGAAAAAACAAGGAAGAATGAGGATCGGCTTTGTTGATAATGACTTTACAAACCTTTCCCTCCCCCCCCCCCCTCCTCCAGATAAGTTCGGACTCGCTGCGGCTACTTCTTAGAATGATCCATCAAAGAATCAACTTATTGTTCTTCTAACGTAGCCAGCACATACCAGGACTGTCATCTTGCAGAAATAGTGGCTAAAACTGACTCCCTCGAAGCGTATTCCATTTTTAAAAAGAAAAGAAAAGAAATTACGCTTTGGGTGGGTCAGTCACACACACACGGCTGGCATACCCACCAACCTATTCGTATAAATATATACAAAAACAATTTCTGCAAGACCAGTCACTTGCGTAAAAACCGATAATGAGACCTTGCTCAACAGAATCTTTCTTCCTCCAACCTTTCCCACAAATATATAAAGAATGGAAAGAGAGATTTTGTTGATGCCTTTAACAACCCCCACCCTCCCTAACCCCTAAACGAACTTTGACTCACTGCGGCTATTTCCTGAGATGATAAAACAAATAAGATAAACTGATCATTCCTTGAATTTTGCCTGCACACACCGGTTCTTTCTTTCTTGCTATTCTCAAAATTTAAAAAGCACTTCATCTTGTAAAGAGCAAAAAGTTCAACCAAAATGAACAATCGGTTAACCAAGGCCCTGAAACAAAAGTTCTATCACATTGACTCAAAATCGTAACACAGTCTGCATGTATGATTACGCCCCCTTCCAATAAACACAAACCAAACATAAAATGCTCTGATCATCTCAGATCTATGTTTTACTGCTTCCTTGTCATGGGAAATGTAGGTTTTGCCAAAAAAATCAGCTTTGTACGATATTTCGAGCCAGCGTTATTGAGTTATTAAGCTTGAAATGGCGGCCATTTTGAAATCCAAGATGGCCGCCCTCTGCAACACTTTCAAAATTGCCAACATGATTTTTTGTGTTCTCTAGTACCTAAAGAACATGACTAGATAGATAGGATCTTCTAATCATTCAGTGCCCACGGGACGACATAAGCTCCCTGACTAAATGTAACTTGTTGACTAAAAATAATGCTGTGACGTTCTGTTCTATTATAATTAATAAACATAACTTTCTCATCAAAACTACTGAATTATTCATGTTATTGATTGACCCGCATACGGGGGAAAAAAATGCTGGCTGCACAGCCCATTCTTGGCATGCCAGCCCGCCATCAATAACAATTGGATACAAGGGATTAAACTATATAGGTTTGCCAAAAGTTAGAGTACATCTGTACTGACATTTGATTTGATATTTTCCCTCCTGCACCATGCAGTGAATTAAGTCGAGGGAGGGATTCGCCAGTCATCATGGCCCCCGTGGACTGGGACCACATCATGGGGCTAGATGTCCCAGGATTGACGGAAGAAACTGCTGATGAAGTTTATGACACCATCACAAAGGTGAGTGGGCTCACTGGGTTGCAGGATGTAGTCCTTGACCAACTGGGCCCTGTAGCTTCATGATTTTTCATGACATACATGAGAATACGTTGTTTTTTTTTGCATTTTATTATGAACACAAGACCACAGGGAATCAAGAATTCCTTTGCAGCTAGGGAGTAGTCAGATTTAGGCTTATTAGTCTGGAGCTTGTGTAATTCAGTACCAGATTGGAACTTTATCATTCAGTAGCCCGACAAAGTAAAAAAAAAAAATAATTTTTTAACCTTGCCTTGATGAGTTCCACGCATTCTGGAGAAATGTCACTGAACTAGGGGTGTGCATTTACAGGTAGAACGGGAATCGGGTACCGATTGAAAAAAAATACGGGTACCCGGGTGCCCTTTAAAAAAATCCAATCCCAAAAATTACATCTCGGAAATTACCCGTTATTACTACCACATCAGTGCATCAATGCAGCAAGATTCAAGTGTGTACAGTGAGCTCTAAAGCTTTACGGTGTAAATTGCATTTTCGGAAGCGTGATAGACTTCTGTTTTGTTTTTTCCATGCAGCCTGGATTTCATTTTGAAAATTCCCCAGAAATGACAATTAAGAATTTTCTTTTTCATTGTCTGGGAAATTACTATTAAACTATTAGTTACGTGTACTCGATTCCATTATCTGGATTCGGTTCCTGATATTAGCGATCAGGTTCTCAGGTGCCCGGTTCGGATGCACAGCCCTATACTGCACATGTGTTGGGTATAAGCCAGTTCGGTATTTCAAAGGTCAAAGGTTATTCCTGATAGAATTACTGACGGAATGTCACGCCATGTTTATACGCGAACGCCCATTCTGGTCGAATTTAAAACATGCGCATTGTGTGACCTAGGTCATTCGGGATAAAATTTTATTGTGCACATGCGCAGTTGAAATACCGAACTGGCTTATTGAGCATTAAACAGTACATATGTAAATTGTGAGTGTGAATTTAACATGGGTCTCACACGTCCACAATATGCTTGCTGCAGTTTCGGGCCTTTAACTGATAGCAGTTTGAAATTACACAGAATAGTTGGCATAATTAGTCTCCGTTCAACTTGCCATTGATGTATGTAGATCGCAAGTCAACAAGTGTTGAGCTGTCGGATGATAACATTTGATCATGACAACTTGGTTAAGGGCAAGCCATCCAGCTACATTCCCCCATGTATGTGTTGCCATTGGGTAATTGCGCAGTGTTGGTTTTGGAGGATCAAGGCAGGTTTATAGCAGGAGTTTGTACTAAAGCGTGTGTTTGCAAATCTTACCTTCAGGCCACTCCGTCGGATTCGGAGTCAGCTGGCCATTTGCTTAAGTTGTTTGAGGTGTCTCGGGCCATCATGCAGATCAAGGGTGAACAGGCCCAAGTAGCTATGGAGGAGCTGGAAAACATGGCCCAGACACAAGGCCAAGATGGTGTCCGCAACGGTGAGCTGTCTTGAATTCTTTATTACCTTAACCTTAACCCTGCTAAATGCAACAGAATGCACCAATGGTAAAAAGTTGTTGTATTTAGCAGTCAAGGCATGTCTCCTGGTCTGATGCATTCTGTTGTATTTAGTATTATACATGTATAAGCCTCCAGCAACAAGGCTGGTACAGATGAGTATTGAATTTCGTGTTTTTCAACCATTACAATTTAATCCAGATTGCGGTTATATTTTTTTTCACAGAGCAAGCACTGCTTGATCAGATCCGAGATCTTGAGGAGGAAAACAAGCGAATCCAGGTAGACGTTCACTCTGTGTCAGTTTTGTTCTCTTTACATGGAAGTTTCACGGAGGGCTGTGCATCCAAACCGAGTACCCGACCACCCGACCGCCCGACCACTCGAGTACCCGACCGCCCGACCACTAATGTCAGGAACCAGTTCCAGATTATGGAATCGAGTACCCATAACCGAATTGACATATTACTTAGTCATTTCTCAGACAATGAAAAAGGAAGTTTATGTCATTTGTAAGGAATTTTCAAAATGAAAACCAGGGTACATGGAGAAAACTAAAACGGATTAGCATGTTATGCTTGAAAAAATGCAATTTACACCTTAAAGCTATAGAGCTCTTCACTGTACACACTTGCATCTTGCTGCATTGATGCACCGATGTAGTAGTATTTAACATGTGGACCTTTACGAACAATATGAACAGCAATTTTTGTGATGTAATTTTTGGGATATGCTTTCTTTAACGGGTACCCGGGAATCCATGCTTTTATTTCAATTGGGTATTTGATTCCCAAGCTACCTGTAAATGCATACCCCTAGTTTCACGCACTGAAAATTATATAAATTCAAGGTAAATTACATGTTTATTTTTAGAGAGTCTTACATTGATTTTCTTTAAAACTTTCTGTCTTGCTCCAATACATTTTGTATTATTGCCCAAGCCACTATTGAAGTCACTGTCAGGCTTTCAAGTATTCCTACTTTCCTAATCTTTCCTTTTTTTCTTTTACCTTGCTCCTACTTTGCCTACTTTTTTTCTTGAAATTCCTGTTTTTTCCCTTACTTTTTCCTACTTTTTGTCCAAAAACTCTGAAAAATGAAATCTCATTGAGTATTTTTCATAAGAGTGGTACACATTTTTCACATGAAAATGACACAATGAAGGGCTTGGGTGCAGGAGTACTGCAACTTTACTTCCAAGAGCTTAGTTGTAGATAGAGCACAAGTGTTGTGAGTACAGAACATGCCAAATGAGGCTGTTGATGCTGTGGACATGGGTGAATATCATAAAAAAATTACTCTTGAAAGCCCGCAAAAGTCATACGGTTATCCTGATTTTATCCTCCAAATTCCTCCTTTTGTCCTGTTTTTTGAAAATGTTGATCCTAATCTCTTACTTTTGATCCTAATATTCTCTTACTTTTGATCCTAATATTCTCTTACTGCTTGAAAGAAATGTGTATGCTCTTTAAAGTTATATACGACTATGCGCTCAAAAATGGATTTGTGTGCACTGAAAACCTCCAGCAGTGGATAAGACTATTCATTTTTTTAGTAGCAGAAGAGTTAATTAACCAGTTCACGCCGGGATTGTTTTTCCTGAGCCTGGGTGCCAGACGGGTTCAGGCCTTTATCTGCGGGTAGCACACTTTGGCCTCGCTCACTGTGAGCCGGTCGCTGACAGATATTTCCGCTGGATCCTTGCCTCGCTAAGTGCATGTATACAGTCGAGCACTATTATTACGAGCACGGTTGGGACGAGAACACGGTTATCACGAGCATATTTCGTCAGTCTCGACCAAAACGTGCACATTTCTATGGGAGAAAATTTACTTAATACGAGAAGCATTATTATGAGAAGACGGTTACGACGAGCATTTTTAGCGGCCCGGTTGAATAAAAATACATTATTTTCAACATCTTTATATTTTACACGGTAAGATTCATAATTTACAAACAGTAAATTTGCAACATAAAGGATGAGGCTCCTATTTTGTGCACACATTCGTTATATACAATAACAAAAACACACACGTGCATGGCGCCCAGTTGGTGCGACATGGATGAATGGGCATGACATGGCGATGCATAATACGAGACACTGATAATACGAGATTTTTTTTATAGTCCGCTGGAGCTCGTATTAACAGTGCTCGACTGTACACGTCATCCGACGCGAACTGGTTAAGAATGATGCACTGATTCAGGCCTTTTTGATTTTTATGAGTGTGTGTAATTTCCTTTGATTTGGTAGCGTATGGGTGGTGCCTCCGGCTCCAGAGACATCCGCTCTCTCCAGAATGAGATCCATGAGCTAAGTCGCCAGTCCGACCTGCTTCAGCGAGAGCTGAAAGAGAAAGACAGAGACTTGATCAAAGAGCGACGAGACGGTGAACGGGTGAGTAAAGTTTGATTCTGGTCTGGCTTGAGTTATGATTTTCAAACATCAACGGTAGTTAACTTTTGCTTGAACGTACTCCATAATACTATTGGAAGGTGTCTGAAAACATTTCTTTTTTTAAGGTACTTTCCTACAGTTACAATGAAAAAATCTTAATTTTTCTCAGTTTTTAAAATTTGTATTCTAAATACATATTTGGACCATATTTTTTTTACTATATCAACTCCATTTTTTGGGTTTTCACTCCCAAAATACTTCTATAAACCATGTCATGCATTTTTAGCCACGAATGCATTTTTCTTCTTGCATCGTAATTTTGAATAAACGTGGAATTTTTGAACAAATATATTTTCACTATTTTTCTGTAAGCAGAAACATTGTTGTAATCCAATGACATTCCCAGAAAATACAATTTTCAGAAGAAATATCCTTAATACCCACTTAATTAGTCAAATGCCACAAGACATATACACTTTTTTCATGTATTTGTTTAAACAGTTGGTAATATTAAAAATCACAGAATGTCATTGGATCGCTGCATTAATAAGCTTTTTAAAAAATATGATATATCATTGACCATGGTAGGTGCTATGGTTGCTGAGCTACACTCTAAAAGCAATGTACTTTGTTACAAGCTCGTTAATTAATTTGTCTAATTAGCCGTGTACTCAAATAAGGTAAAAGTTGTGAAGAAGTGTTTTGCACAGGGTTCCCACGGGTCATGGAAAATTACATTACAAGTTGTCATGGAAAGTCATGGAAAGTCATGGAAAATTTGGAAAAATATATAAATCATGGAAAAGTCATGGAAATCAAGATCATGCAAGGGTTATTTTTGATAGACCGCTTTTGATGTGGGGAGGAGGCCATTATTAATTACAATTTAATTTTTTCAAAAGCTAACAAATGGTTAGCCTAGCATAGCGGTTCATCAGTATCATAATACCAAACAACTTTTATCTGCAAAATGGCATTAAATGTCATGGAAATTGTCATATTAAAGTCCTGGAAAAGTCATGGAATTTGGTTTTTAGATTTCTGTGGGAACCCTGTTTGCAAGTGATAGACAGAAAAATATGATGAAAAATGTAAATGTTTTTTTTGTTAAAATGACCCTAATTATAGGAAAGTACCCTAACCCTAACCCTGCCAGACACAGCACAGTGCATCTGTGGTGACAGCTTGACCTTGCTGCACTCTGCACACAAGTCAATGTGACAAAGTATGCCATCTGATGTGTCTGGCAGGGTTTCTAGCCAAAATACCCTGGAGGGTTAGGGTTAATTAAAGTAAAAAGGTTTCCAGAGTTAAATTTCTGGAAACCTGAAACCTTCCCCATCTCAAGACCATTTACAATCAGGTTGCTTATATTCTCACCGATGTCATGGATATGCGTGCATACTCTCACTGACCACTGTTTTATTTTGATCTGCTTAGTTTGCATCAAGAGCAGAGGAGGCAGAACGTGAGATCAGGGAACTGAAACGAGATGTAAGAAGTCAATTTTTAGAAATACCCTGCATTGTGTTTATAAAATGTACTGTATTGTTTCTGTTGGTATGACGGTTTTTATTTTATTCTGCATCTCACTGCTACTTTATCAGACAGAGACTTTAGTTACTCAGATGGTGAAGCATGTTTGTTGAATCACGTGTCTATACAAGAGTGATGTCTATCAATTTATCATTCTACCAATATTTCATAATTAATGATTAATCTTTGAACTATTTGGTGTCATTAAAAATCTAAGCAGTAGAATATGCTAACGCTGCAATGGCAATGCTCTGGCTGAAAATTTCAATTCAATGGATTTCATCCTACAAATGAATAATGGAGGAAAACTATTTTTGAATGAAAAAAACCGGCTTACTACACTCTCATCGATTTGGTCTTATCTTTATATGTGATGCAATCAAGCAAAATCAGTCGGAACTCGGCAATGGTCAATTTTAGGATTTTTACATATTCATTTGTAGCATACTTCAAGCTCCATATTAGTGAAAACCCCATGTGAATACAACCTTTGGTTAAAAAGTTACAAATATTTGAACACCGTCACATTAAAATACACACACTTATAATACATGTCACAACAGTTGTGAAAGAAGACATTTTTCCCTTCTGTTTTTTGTGAAAAAGTCAATTTTGATCTTTCCACCCCTACGAATTTTGGCCCATATCTCAAAACAAGGTTTGGCGAGTTCCGACTGATTTTGCTTGATAGCATCACATATGCAATGATTGCCCTGTACATTAACACAGTATAAATAGGAGCGTACCACTCCTATTGCAACAATTAAAACTTATCAACTGTGCTACCTATCTTCAATCAATTTTTGTGTGTGGAATGTCTCATTGGGAAGCTCGTAACATATCTAATGCTAGACAAATGAGCAATTCTATTTGAAGATTTATTTGCCATGCTTAGTGCTGCAAGTCAACCCTCAGTGAATTTGCATGATTGCGCGAAATCATGCAAGCATCAGTCGATTGCACAAGCAGCAGTTGCTCGCACAAGCATTGATCATGCAGGTTTTTGCTAGCTACCAATAAGCCAGTTCGGTATCTCAAAGGTCAAAGGTTATTCGGGATAAAATTGCTAACGTAATGTCACGCCATGTTACGCGAATGGCCATTCTGATTGAATTTAACACGTGCGCGTTGTGCGACTACCTTTTGCATTCACATGCGCGTGTTAGGTCACGCGGTTCATTTGGGATAAAATGTCATTGTGCACATGCGCAGTTGAAATACCGAACTGGCTTATTGCACAGGGAACTTGTGCAATTGGTACAGTCTACCAGTTACGAAAATTTCTTTCCCGCGCCATCAATCTACTTCTTTGCGATCACGCAAACCAGTTCCTGAAAACTACTGATATTGCAACTTTTGCCCTGCGTAATCGGTAGAACCTTCAGCAAAACTGCCCAAGGTGTGATTGGTAGATTGTGCAAGATCTGCCCTGCTCGATTGACTGATTTGTTTTGTGTGATTGACCGAGGTAATGATACATCGCGTGAGAGCACAGGGGTATCGTACAATCATGCAGATTCACCGATTCCAGCACGCGCACAACGAAACCAATTTTGACCAATCCACACGTGTGTATTATAAAGCAAAAGGAGATTTTCTCCGTTGTGAAGTGTCTGTTCTCGTTTATGGCCTCTTTTCAAGATGAAATTGTGCATAGAGACTTTCATGTCGGCATCAGTACGGTGAATTGTGGTTTTGAAGTGTTTTAATGAATGTTTGAGGCTTTCACATACTCTGGAGTGAAATGAAATATCAGTGAAGGCGGTGTTACAGGTTTGAGAAAAAACAAACAAACCAGAAAGTAATGCTTTATTAATGAAAAAGAAAAGGAAATACAAAATTGAGAAGCACCATGTTTGTCAAATTTCAGTAAGGTTCAGCTGCGGCACTAGCCTTGCAAAAAAATGCAGACACAGCATCTTTAAGTGTGAAAATTACATAAACAATCAATTTTTTATACACAAAGACATGTTCATACATGTAAGTATTGTCACTTGAAGACAAGAAGGTAGGACTAACTGATACAAAAGTCCAAATATTATTAATATACAACCACTCATAGAATAAAAACAGAAATATATAATTATGTCAAAAACATGTGGATGAGGAAAAAAATCCAAAAATCATTAACTAGTGCTCATTTTAAAGTACAAATTAGTGAATTGAGAAGAAATTTAGGCATGTCATCAATAGTATGCCGTTAAAGGGATAAGGGATTTTTTAGTTTAATATATTGCTCCCTGGTTCTCAGAATGACATGCTACGGACGGACCTTCGGGACTACCAGCGACAGATGGAATCGCAGCGAGAGAGCATGCTCCAGCGCCGCGGCGATGACGTCGAGTTTCACGACAAACTGCGGATGAAGAACAGGGAACTGAATGACCAACTTGAGGAAATCCAGGTAAGAGAAACTAGTGCAGTATGCATCCTTTCGTTGGTATTACATAATCGTGAATATCTACTTTACAAAGAAACCTGACATTACTCTGTAAATGATATTTAAATGTTGAGTTTGAGATAATTCAATGTTGAGTTTAAGTTGAATTTTGTAAACATTTCAACAAAACTTTCATGTACTTTTAAACATTACTCTGTAAATTTTACGATACATTACTCTGGAATACCGTACCGGTGCTCTACCAACTGTGCTAACTCGCAAGATAGCTCAGGTCGCAGGTTCAAATTCCACTGTCAGTTTTCGTAAAGAGTTGTATCGTAAAGTTGGGTGTGATCCCTGGCTATACGGCATTCTGGGTTTATGACTTCTGACTAGCGCCCACCCGAACAAAGATACTGACAATTTGGGAGACCGCCAACATAGGGAAAGATAGCTCAGTTAGTAGAGCGCCGGTACGGTAACCCGGAGGTCGCAGGTTCGAATCCCGCTCCTGCCAGTTTCTTTGTTCACTTTAAAATTGTACTTTTAAACATTTTAAAAGTCTATAACATCGTCAAGCAAACCACAAGGTAAATTGAGTAGTTATTTTGAATTAATTTTTAAAGTGAACTAAGAAAACTGGCAGTGGAATTTAAACCTACGACCTGAGCTATCTTGCAAGTTAGCACAGTTGGTAGAGCACCGGTACGGTATTCCAGAGGTCGCAGGTTCGAATCCCGCTCCTGTCAGTTTTCTTTATTCACACGGAAAAAGTCTACTCCGGACTGTTTGAGTTGATAGTGCCGCTGCACCACCAAGGCAATGTCAAGTAAATTATGGGTACATATTTTATGTTCCAAATGTGTAAACATTGCAACCGGAGTTATAGAATTTGAATAATTTGTTGTATCAAACTTCAGTGTTCATGAATGTGTCTTATTCAGGATCCCATGCAGTAAGCAGCAACATTCTGATTTTTACATTAACTGAATTTATTCTATATAAGGCCAAAAAAAAAAATTCCGATTACATGGCGTTTGAAAATAGGGTGGGTAGGTAGGGGGAAACAATTTGACACTTGTTTTGTGCTGATATATAGGTGTCTACATGCAGTCAAGGTTTTAAAGTTAGTATTGACAGTATTTATGTTTTTTTTTCCTTTTTTTTTCTTCGTTTTTTTTTCCTTTTTTTTTTTCGTTTTTTTTTCCCTCCAAAAAATTTGGGTCAGTGCTGTTAAAAAAAGGTAGGTAGAGTAACTGGTAGCAGAATTACTTATTTTTGGCCTAACCATTATGAAATTTGACACCATTGTCATGATAATTTTAAATTATATGCTAATTGTTGCCTTTTGGTTTTTATAAAAAGCATAATTTTTAACAATAATTTTTTCACTGTCAGTTAAAAAGTTGTTGGAATTTACGGTCACACAGATTTAGTGTTACATTTTTTGTAGCGTCTATGTATTACTTCTAACTAGCGGTACTCCTTGCTAGAATATCAGTTGCAAATACGCGGTGTCTAGCAGACAACATTCATTTTAATGGAATTGAACATGGGATAGTCTTAGGCATCTGGCAGTTATGGAAGTCAAGCATTTTCTTGCAGTGACAGGTGCTCTGTTGGAAATCTGTAAATCCTCTTCTTTTCCCCAATCCCAGAATCTGACCGATGCCAATGAGAAGCTACAAGAGCAGTGTGCTGACCTGACCTCCAAGCTGGAGACGGCGGCTATTGATATGGACGGTATGGCCAAAGCTCACGCCAAGTTGAAGCTAGTGCTGCAGCAGTCTGACACGGTCACGCAGACATTGGACAAGGAAAATGAGATTCTTAGAGAGCAGGTACAGCAAACCGAATTACATATTTTCTACATATGGGAGTGAACAGTATTGGAGCAAAGGCTTTGACCCTTAAGGCCAAGCCCAAGTCTCCAACCCTCAAGGCCCAGGCCAAGGCCCAATACAAGACTCCTTTTTGTATAGGGCCTTGGACTGGGCCTTGAGGTTAAAAGCCTTGGGGCCTTGAGGGTCGATGCCTTGGGTCCTTGAGCGTCGAAGCCTTGGGGCCTTGGGCGTCGAAGCCTTGGGGCCTTGAGCGTCGAAGCCTTGGGGCCTTGAGCGTCGAAGCCTTTGGACCTTGAGCGTCGAAGCCTCGGGGCCTTGAGCGTCGAAGCCTTGGGGCCTTGAGCGTCGAAGCCTCGGGACCTTGAGCGTCGAAGCCTCGGGGCCTTGAGCATCAAAGCTTAGGGACCTTGAGCGTCGAAGCCTCGGGGCCTTGAGCGTCGAAGCCTCGGGGCCTTGAGCGTCGAAGCCTCGGGGCCTTGAGCGTCGAAGCCTCGGGGCCTTGAGCATCAAAGCTTAGGGACCTTGAGCATCGAAGCCTCGGGGCCTTGAGCGTCGAAGCCTCGGGGCCTTGAGCGTCGAAGCCTCGGGGCCTTGAGCGTCGAAGCCTCGGGGCCTTGAGCGTCGAAGCCTCGGGGCCTTGAGCGTCGAAGCCTTGGGGCCTTGAGCGTCGAAGCCTTTGCTCCAACACTGGCAGTGAATGTTTGTATTTTAACCAACAAAATTGACCAGTGGTCGACAAACAGTCACTAATTGAACTTGATCTTAGCTTAACGGCTGGGGCTAAAGGTCGAACGAAATCACTTAAGTTTAAGACTGTGCGTTCATCCCCAACAGATTGAAGATTTGACAAACCAACTCCGCGGCAAGTCGACTGCTGATGACGAGATCATGGATGCACTCAACAAGAAAGTAGAGGAATGGAAAGTAAGTTGGGGAAGAAGAGTTAAATTTTTTATATTTTTTTTTTACAGATTCTTGATTAGGAAGAAAGTTTGGCTGGTAATAATTTTGCAAAATAAAATGGTTTGGAAGTTTTTCAAAACCTGGCCTTAGATTCCAGAAATCATACAAGTGTTCTGAGGATCCATCAGCTCTTAACCAATGACTTGCCCTTTGAGAAGTTAACATTTTGTCAAATTAATTCAATTAATTTTACTTAATAAGACTTCCGCAAGTTGAGATTGCAGTTATTTGTATGATACAGCAGATCCATGTAGGCTGCAACTGTGGAGGATCATCAGGAAATATTTTATCCTCCAACAATTTTTAACAAAACTGAAATGAGAAGCCTGCTTAAATACAACAGGTATTTGTTTGTTTTAGCCCTGCCAAATCCAACAAAATCCAGCAACAATTTTACTAGAAGTCTGCTTCCAACCTGAAAATATGACGAAATCCAACAGGTATATTTAGCTGCTACCCTGCTGAATACAATACCCAACACACCATGTAGTTTGAGTTGAATATAAACAAATTACAATAGCTTTTTACAATTTTTTGATTTTGTTGGATTTAGCAGGGTTACAGTTAAGATTTACAAAGCCAACATTTCATAACCACTGATATTATTGAGTGGCTTTATATGTTTAACTAATTTTGCTGTGGGCTATTTGCACATTTTATCTCCCTAAAGGTGGGAAAATATTGTTCTTGTTCCTAGAATCGGCTCTCTGCTACAGATCTAAGTTCTTGCTGTCCTTGCTGTGTACCAGTCTGGTTACTCAATCTTCTTTGTATTAGACCAGATTTTGAACATTCTCCCTGCCGCTGCAACGCTTGCTTGACTGACAGATTGATTGAATTTGTTCTCCTTCTTGATTTGTTGCCAGGATGCTCTGGCCGACAAAGATCAAGAGATGGAGGAACTGAATGACATCATCAGACGACAGAAGGAACAGCTGACGGCCGTTCATATGGATACGGACAAGACATCAGTCATTGCCCTCTCCCAGGTACGGTATAATGCTGCGTTCCAATCGCGTCGTGTTTCTCGTGTTTACGAGATGGTTGCACCAATGCGCACGCGCACAGGTCGTCAAGCAAGTCGTGAACTCGAGAAGAAAATCCCACCTCCAGTTCACCACTGGTGAATACGAGTTACCAGACTTGTGAACACAGAAAACACGATGTGATTGGAACGCAGCACAATACCTGGCAGAAAATGCTCAACAAAATGAACCAGAAAATACAAATAATTGTGGTTGCTTTAGATCATGTTTGTCTTGCAGACTTGTGATGGAACCTCCATTTCAAATGTAAACGCAAGGTGAATCGGGGTCTAACCCGGATCTGATCCACCTTTCTCGATCTCCCTTTCGGGAAAGATCTGACCCGGGTCAGACCCCGCAATGCTTGAGTGTAAACGCAATTGGTGGATCAGACCCCGCAATTTGACGCAACCACATCCAGTATGTCGATTATGGGAGGACCAAAAGTCCACGAAAAATGTTTATTGAGGTGATGCCTACGCTGCGCTAATCCCCACACGGTTCCATGTACCCTGCAAATGCATGGTTGGTACTCCATCCGCACGGTCTCTCATTCTCTTTTTTCATTGTTCATAAGCGAGTTCGGTATCTCAAAGGTCAAAGGTTATTCGGGATAAAATTGCTGACGTAATGTCATGCTATGTTACGCGAACGCCCTTTCTGATTGAATTTAACATGTGCGCATTGTGCGACCACCTTTTGCGTTCACACGCGCGCGTTAGGTCAAGCGGGTCATTCGGGATAAAATGTCATTGTGCACATGCGCAGTTGAAATACCGAACTGGCTTATTGTAAACAAACGACAAGCGTGTACCTGTGTAATACATTTTTACACTGATTGAATAGCATGCAAAAAAATTCCCGCAAGGTCAGCTAATGGGCATGCTTAATGTCCTTCCTTCCGCTGTAAATGGTGGATCGAAGCAGGATCAGGATCGAGTGTGAACGCAGCACAGTTTATTTGCAGTTAAGCTTCCCTGTGGTTTTATTAGCCTGCAGGACCCGATCCCCTTTGCTGGATCCAGTATGAACGCGTGACTGTAACAAGTAAAGACAGGACTAGTGACAAAATACGGTTTGTTTTTATTTTATCTAATTGAAGGCCTTGCAAGAGAAGGACTTGCAGCTGGAAACTCTCAAGAAGCAGCTGGAGATATCGGCAGATGAAATGGCTGAACTGACCAGTCAACTAGAGGAGCTAAAAAAGGGTGCTGTTCAGGGTGGAGGTAACAATGCACAGGATTTCCGAAGGAAAGTCTTATTATAGCCAAAGATAGGCACTCAAAGAGCAGAGATGATAGTTTTGAAAATGCAATTATTATTGCCATTTTGAGCCTGAGCAGACAGAAGTTTGGGCGTCAAATGACATGATTACATATTCTGTGCCATCAGGTGCGTTTGCACATGTAGATTGTGTAGAATGTTCTAAACAATCGCACACGTTGCTCAAAATTTGCATGAAATATGGCAAAGCCGACGCTCTTCATGAAAAATTTGACTCCCAAATATTCTGTCATTTGAAAAGGGTCAATACTGGTGTTTTTTTTTATTCATACCATGTTAATAGCCCACGGGCCACTTTTAAGGTTTAATGAAGAAAATTTACATCATTTTTTTAAATTAACAAATATTCTTAAAACAAATATTAATAACAAGTCGGATACTTAACATATAACACAAAACTCCAGTTATTGCACAAGAAATTAATAAAATAGTACGATGAATAATGAATAATGATAACGTGAAAATAACAGTAATAACAACAACAGTGGGATATCACAGGCTCAAATTCTGCATTATCCATTTTGTTTATGTGCTAGAAAAATTCAGTTCGATTAAACTTGGTTAAGGGCTACAACAGAGGTTGTAGAGTTGGCAACATTTTAAATTACAAACCCTGCTACCATTATGGTTTTCCTGGGCCCAGATCTAAATATAGGAGAAAGACATTTTCCCAATTTTCAGACCTGCAAACCCAGGTGGGGTAATTTCCACCGTCGGCGAGACCAACTCACCCCCTCCCTCTTATCTTCACAAATCTTTCAAAATGGTTTGCTCTATTAGCTCCGGCCGTCCGGATGCAGAACACCATCCGCAACCTCCGAGCCACCCTACAGGAGCAGGAGAAGGAAGGGCAGCGAGCCGAGGACGGCATGCAGATGGCTGAGGCAGATGCCAGGGAGAAAGATAAAGAACTGAACGAAGCGTTGATGCGGATGAGGGAATACGAGGCGGTGAGTCATTGCTAGAAATTGACCCATCTCTATTTGCGACAACTTCACACACGAGCATCATGCGCATTTAAAACAAAATTGAATACAGCCAAACACAAGGCACGGAGCTACTCAACGTGAAGGCAAATTGGAAAAATAGGAATACGGGAAAAAGACTATAAGCAAATAAAAGTCAATACAGGTATGACAGTCCCAGCTTGAACTTGTCTGGCTACCAGCTAACGGGCTACCAGCTACCAGGCTACTCTTTATGGTGAATGGTGTCTGTTCACATTGCTCTTGAATGCAGACATGCCACATACAGAAGGAAAACGGAGTTCCACAAGGTCATGACCCTTGTGTAATGGTGCATTGCACACACAAGCACTCGTGAAATGTTTGGTGCTTTAAATCTCTGATCTTTGAAGATTCAGGTTATTGGTTACCAAAAAAGACGTGTTGTATTAAAGGGTACTGTTAACACCGATTGTCCTCTAAACTAATTGAACTCGCAAATGTACCTGTCAGAGCTGAACATTTAAAGTTACATGAATTCAAATCAATTAGCAATCTAGGCAGGACTTGCATCAAATCAGTACTAACGTTGGAGAAATCACACAAAAAGTGTTTTACAAAATATTGAGAGCTAATTGAGTAAAACACAATATTATTCAGTTTTGTCCCTATTGCTGTGGAATTGCCCATAATTATGAGGTTTTAGAGAGATTTTCGCAGGATTGTGGACAGTAGAAGCCAGCCACTGTTGCTTTATATGGAGCTGGATAAGGTTATGCTCTACAGTGATAGTAGTCTGGTTCCCTGACCTGAAGATTCCCTTAGATTCGTCTATATATTAGGTCAGGTAGCTACCACGGTTTAAAATAGATCATGACGTGCAGTGTAGTCCGAGTGACGTCAGTGGCATCATTCAAATTTAATATTCTTGCAATATCCAGTCGGCAAAATACTGCAAGAGTGGCATTGGTTTTTCAGTTTTTATATATAATTAAGAATTCAAATTCCAGGATCTGTAATGGGCCTGACAGACATTTTGTTAATTACGAACATCTACGTTAACAACCGAATGTTACCGAAAACTAGTTTGGAAAACTTCAGATTTTTTCGGAAACGGCCAGAATTCTGCCCGTTTTCGTCACGTGACATTGGTGGCTGCCGGACCTAATATTCATCAGAAATAGTCAGAATATTTTGGTCTGGGAACCAGACTACAATAATAGATGTTTCACTTGTGTGTGTGTTATGTTTTCTTAGGGTGAGTACGGTTTAGTGGAAGCTGTGCAAGAAATCA
Organism: Hippasteria phrygiana; assembly: GCA_037893225.1. Taxonomy (NCBI): domain Eukaryota; kingdom Metazoa; phylum Echinodermata; class Asteroidea; order Valvatida; family Goniasteridae; genus Hippasteria; species Hippasteria phrygiana. The sequence goes on from JAZGUH010001022.1 coordinate 159,613, forward strand.
AGGAATGCAAGAAAAATATCACAGTCAGAGATCGGTAAGTGGCATGGAGTTGTCTGAAGCTTGTGCAAAGGTTTGACTTGAGAAGAAATTCAAATTGTATCAGCCAAATCTAATCATGTTGTGAGTCAATTTAAACTTTTCATTTTAGGGCTGTTCATTTTTGAATAAATTGTTTGAAACTAGGTTTGACCGAATATTGAAATATTCGATACCCGCCGATCAAGTTTTTCATGCGTCAGCCGAAGCTGCATGCCGCACCGGTAAAAAAGTTGCGCTTGAGGTATGCCAGTGTTTAAAGTGCAGCGATTGACATTATAGACCGCCCGATGGACATATATTTGCATGCGCCTGTTGTATAAAGATCGGTACGAGTACATATAATGTTCTGATAACAAGACACTAAGCCTCCAGTCTGCATTTTTGCAGTGTCTAGGGTTTTACGGACGGGAACAAGAAACCTCCGTCCACAAAAAGTTACCGTCGACAAAAATGCGACATTTGACACTGATAAGCTCTGTAACTGTTCTATTAAAATAGAAGTATTTCGATAAGTGGAGGGGTAGGCCAAATTGAATGTTATAAATATCAACTTTTGCCATTGTAGGAAAATATCGCTTATCGGAATTTTAAAGCTGACTATATATTTTTTGATTTAGGATGTTGTGTAATCTGACTGTTCTCTAATCTTAGAAACATCGAACAGCTGACCCAGAATGTCAACAAGCTAGAGATGACATTGAATGACCTTTTGGAGGAGAATGAGGAGCTGCGAGGGAGACTAGGCCTTGACCCCAGAGAACCTCTTGACCTAGGTCAGGTCAGACTGACCAAAGCCCTACAACACCAGCAGGACAGAGCGCTGAATCAGGTAGGCTGGTCCAAGATGGTTAAGAAACACTTCATCCTCTTATTTATTTATCTTTCATTTATTTTTATTTTTGACCCGGATTATAAATCATTATGCAAAAAGTTATCCAGATAACGAATATTTCACTGTAAAAAGTTAGCAAATCAACAAATTTTCTTACCTTGTTCGTACTTTTCCTACTTTTTCTTGAAATTCCTGTTTTTTCCTACAACTCCGAAAAATGAAATCGCACTGAATATTTTTCATAACCGTGTGGAATAGACACTGTGATCTGTGAAAATCACACAATAAAGAGCTTTGTTGAGGATGGAGCACAATTGTTGTGAGTACAGAACATGTCAAATGAGGCATCAACGAAAACTATTCCTGGAAGCCCACAAAAGTCCTACTTTTATCCCGATTTGGTCCTCCAAATTTTGTCCTGATTTTGTTCGACAATAATGAACTGTAGTTGTTGCTCCCATCAAGTAAGGCTCATAAATAGAGCAGGTAGTTGGTAATAAGGTAATTGATTGATTTTGTTCAGGTGTTGAGTCAGGAGTTGGAGCGCCTTGAAGCTGAGAGGTTGGAGCTAAAGAAGCAAGTACGGCTTCTGGCACAGCAGAGAGCGCAGAGGTAAGTTCTTCAGGATTCTCCATATTTCATATGGAAACTTTCCCCAATTAAGGCAGTATGGATGTGCGGAAATAAGTGCGCATCTGTGACTGTTTCAGGAGTGAGTAATAGGCCTGATTAGCAGGGGTAATATTGTAATGCCTTGAATGCCATGTTAGATGGATTTATGTGCCTTATAAGTGTACACATTATTATAAGTATTATATAAGGCTCAGTTTATGCACAACATTTTTGCCCTTCCTGATGTATCATTGTCATTCCTATATGAACTGCGCTTTTGAACCTCTCAGTGCCTGTGACAAAAACAAGCTTTATACGCAGGTGGGTTTCAAACCCATAAACTCCTGCTTACTACTGCACACAAGTGTGTAAATACCGGCAATCGCGGACCTCCTATTGTCCCTCTTTTGTTTATACTTTAACTTTTTCGGAAGGCCTCCCTTATGTTTTGTACACGATTTTCATAGTGGGCGTTCCTTTAATCGTAGACCCTTTGTCTACGCCCTAACTCTTTTGTCCCTAGTCCATGATTGCCGGTATTTACTCACACAGACATCTTAACGCCTTGTGTCTGGCTGTTATTGATGGGGGGCTGGTATGCCAAGAATGGGCTGTGCAGCCAAGCGTAAACGCAAACAATAGGCACCACACCTAATAGAGTGGTCCTATTCATCGCATTTGCAGCCCCCCTTCAAAAGCTCGGTTTATCGACTGATGAAACTGTAGCCGGAGATCTGTAGATCAAATATTTTTCCCACCAAAATTTGTTCACTTCGGCTGCATCCACAACTCGTTGAAAGAGTACAGAGCAGCCAACCAGTACGGATTTTCCATAATTCGTACGGAAATTCACGAAAAATACTGAAGTATGAATTTTTGTTTATAAATACAGATTTTGTGAAATCCGACCCTGATAATGTTTTGTCATAAAAAATATGGAGACGGTCCATCCAGCACGTGGGTTTGTTAAACTCACCAGGCACACGGCGTGCCTCCTTTTTTGATGAGATCCATGCCAAATTTCATTCTCACTATTAAGAACCATTGCCGTTTCAGCGGTGCGGACTATGCTGCGTAAAAAAAATCAGATTTTCAGGTGAAGTCTAAATTTCATGAAAAATACAGTTCTGAGCAAAATACTGATTTGTTTGCTTTCTGAATACTGAAATGAGTTTTGAAAAGGTTGACAGCACTGAGATTAGAATCTTTTACTCCCTGCTACAAATTTGGTTGACCACTGAAACAGGGCAGTAGCACTGGGCCTGTCGGCAGATGACATGGTGGCTATTGAGCAGTTCACCGAGGGCCTCAAGACCAAGAAGAAGTCTGGTGGGATAGGGTTAGGGGACACGGTGACACAGTTAGTGATAGGGGAGCAGCAGATTGGCCCAGCAGATTCACTTAGGCTTAAGGTAAGACATGGCTGTATCTCTGGAAGACCAAACCCTGTTTTTTTCCCCTTTTATCAGGAAGGTGTGCGTAATCTTGCGTATTTCTGTTGCAAACCTGTAACGGTTTGTCTTTGTTAGTCAAAGAATCCACAAGTGAACAAAGAAAACTGGCAGTAGCGGGATTCGAACCTGCGGCTGCAGGTTCGAATCCCGCTCCTGCCAGTTTTCTTTGTTCAGTTTGAAGGTGTGTTTTTGTGTTTGTTTTTTCAGTTAATACCAAGTGGTGATGATTTTTCTTTTTAAAGTGCTTTTAATTATTTTGTGACGTTTTGTTTTTAATGTTTTCTTTTTAAGGGGGCGGAGTTTGGGAGTGGAGGTCTCATTGGATTTTAGCCATATGCACTGTTTCAGTAGCTAAAATTTGATACTTTAGTTTTACAAAACGAAAGTTAGTGGTAAACCATTGTAATTGTCCAAAAATTTGAATTTATCATGTATTTATTCAGTAAAGTAGAATGTGAGGCTGAAAAGGCACTGCTGAATGTTCTGCATTTTATATCAAATTTATATCAAACAATCTCAGATGGAATAAAGTGTAGTTAATAAAATGGAATGTATATCGCCTAAAGAGACGGGAGTGCATTTTGAATTCTGGTCCAATATCTGAAAATGACCTCATTGACCCCCTTCTGGGGTGCTGGTATGCCAAGATGGGCTTGTACAGCCAAGCGTAATACAAACAATAGGCAAACAATGGATTGAGTACACACAGGAATGCACATATAGATGACAACTGGCCAGGTTTTTTTGGTTAAACCTCGGTCATGGTTGCCATCTGTACTCAAAAGGTGAAAAAACCTGTCCCTGTCAAAAAGCCTGTCCCTGTCAAAAAGCCTGTGTGTTAATTGTGTGAAAACAGAGAAGGTCCAACAGTTAACCACAAAACACAGCATTTCCCATTTCGCCAAAAAAAAGTCGTAACGGTTGGGACCCCGTAATAACCTCTATCAGGCAAACCAACTGGAGCGGGAACTGGCCAAGGCAGACCAGGTGACGGAGCGTAACCGTAACCAGGTGGCTGAGATTGAAGCTCGCAACCACCGACTACAGGAAGAGAACAAACAGCTGGAGCTGAGCATGAAGGAGATACTGCAGGCACTGAAGGAGCAGGCTGGACAGGGCGGGGAGCTTCAGATACCAAACCTGGACAGACTAGTTGCGGTAAGACGTCTGTTCAATTAACCCTAAACCCTCCAGGGCATTTTGGCTAGAACCCTGCCAGACGCATCAGATTGCATACTTTGTCACATTGACTTGTGTGCAGAGTGCAGCAAAGTGGAGCTGTTAACACAGATGCACTGTGCTGCGTCTGGCAGGGTTAGGTTAATAAAGCCTAGTGTCTGCATTGTCGCAGTGAATGCCGACTGCACTCAAGATGGCACATCGCAGACAGATGGTTTATGATGTGATTCACCTGAAAAATAAGAGCAAAATGGTGTATCACACCTTTACTTGTGGTACTACACAGTTGTGGATTTTGGAAGATTCAGGAAGGTTTTAAGCAAAAAGCCCATTACTTGGGTTACTTTAATAGTAGATATTTTAGATAATTGATATTTTTTGGGGTTGTATGATTGTCAGCTTCTCGAGGCCAAAACTGCAGGTGGGAACTACGAGGCTCAGGTCGTCATAAAGGCGCAGCTGGATCAGCTGACGGGCCGGAACGAGGAACTCCGACGAGAGCTACGTGGGGCCAGAAATGAGTGTGAGAAGGCTGGTATTAACTTGGACAGGTCTAACAACAAGGTATGTTGGATGGCGACGTTGACCGTGCACGTCGGCGTCAATAATGTTGAAGGGTAGATTACAGATGTTAGATTGACAGTGATTCTTCAAGGTTCCAATTACATCAGGTTTTTTGTATTTTGTAACAGTGTTGTAGTTGAGTACATTTCCATACATTGAGTATGAGTATGGGTGCTTTTGCATGAGTACGAACGAGTATGAGTAACTTTAACCAGAGTAAGAGTGCGAGCACATGGACATTTTGTTCACGCAAAACATTACACACAAAAATAGTCGGAAAGGCAGCTTTGTCACTGCTAACAGTCTTGATTTGAGAACAAAATCTTTGTTGAAACATTTTTAAGGTAGAAAAACGCGTTGTAATCAAGTCAATCACAAGTCAATCACAAGTCAGATCACAAGTTACAGGGGATGAACAGTGACAAAGGAATGCTTTTGTCACAATTCATCTGAATGGCTTGTGACTTGGCTTGAGACTGGACTTATGATGTGACCCGTGACTGAATTGTGATGACTTGTTGACTTGATCAAAGAAAATAATTGAAGCTGAACCTCGCATCTTACGGATCATCTGCTGTTTTCATCTCCTGTTTCAGGTCGCCAGACTAGAGCAGGACCTGCAGGCTTTAAGGGAGGCGGGTCAGGGTGCCATCACCCTTCATCATATGCAACTACCCCAGGGGATGGCTGTGTCTAGTGCTGAGGTCATCAGCTCTCTCAACGAGCAGCTGATCCATGCACTGCAGGTATGTCTGTCTGGCTGGCAGGTGTGGTTCAGAAGTGAGGACTGGAAGGGGGTAGGGGCTTAGTAGAGAGCTGCCAGCTAGTATGGATTTTCTATAATTCACGAAAAATACGGAAGTATGAATTTTTGTTTATAAATACAGGTTTTATGAAATCCGACCATAATGTTTTGTCATGCATTTTATGCTATATACTGCGTATGTACTGGCTCAATATTGCAATCCCAACCGATCGGATGCAACTTTAGCTTTGAAAATTGAAAAATACGCAGAAGGTCCATCCAGTGCATTGGGTGCGTTAAACTCACCAGGCACATGGCGTGTCCCCCACCCTTTTTCCCCCCGTATTATCCATGTAAGTGTGCTGAATTTCATTCTCACTATTAAGAACCATTGCTGTCTCAGCGGTGTGGACTCTGCTGCACGAAAAAAAAAAAGTCAGATTTTCAGGTAAAGTTTAAATTTCATGAAAAAAAAACCAGGGATTTTTTGAGCAAAATACAAATTTTTTGCTTTCTCAATACTGAAATTAGTTTTTAAAAGTTGGCAGCTCTGAGCTAGGGGGCTGTACATTTCATGTTATGCCACGAGTCCATATTGGACCACCTAGATGTAGTCATGGCATGTGTATGCATGCACTATAATCACTTCAAGGCAGACCACACAAGGTAGCATTGTTTACATGCAGTGACAATTGTAAACATAAGAAGGAGTTACCTTTTGTGTTATTGAGACACAGAAGGGGAGGCTAGCTGTTTTATGTCGTCAGATTTGTTTGCTGTCCGCAGCAATGACTTTTAATCAAATGGTAACAGCGGACTATACAGGAATTGATAAAAGCAGCTCTGAAAAGTAACGTGATTATTATAAATGGCAGAAATAATTGCCGGTTTTATTGTAATATATCTCAACCCTAACTCCCTAGGTGGTGTGAAAAATCGTATTGAAATTGGAGGACCCAGGACTGTTAGGGTTAATCTACATAAAACTGCAGAATGACACAGATTTCTCTCAGCAATCAACATCCTCTTTAAGGTCCACACCAGTTGTCTCAAACTTGCTTCATTTTCAGGAACTCTCAAACAAGGAGGACCAGCTGAATCGCTGTGAGTCGTCCCTCGTCGTCTACCGTCGCCGTTTTGCTGTACTGCGTCACCAGCAGGGGCTGCTGTATCAAGAATACAAGGCCAAGCATGAAGAATGGGACAGCCAATCAGAGGGATGGGATAAGGATAAGCAGAAACTGCTAGACCAGATAGAGCAGCAGGAGGCCAAAGTTCAAGAATTCAATGTAAGATGTAGGCAAGAAGAATGTGGGAATCATTCAAAGGGATGGGACCAAGCTCAGTAGAACCTGGCATGCTATTTAGCGTCAACAAGCGTCAACAAGCGTCAATAAACCCGATCAGCGTCAACAAAGCGTCAACAAGCTCAAAATGCACTTTAAGCTTCAAAAAAGCTATACTTGTATTCAACAAACTCTCGCATCCCATATTATGTAAGAAATTGGGCGAATTTTATGACAACAAAATTACGATGAATGGGCGCCGCCATCTTTGTTTTCTCTTTTGCGCATGCGCGATTGCACCATGTCCCAGAAAAACAAGATGGCTGCCGGGAAAAAGCACCGTTGATGTCATACTTTTTCGCTTAAAAATCACACATTTTAAGATACTTTTAAATATCAATGATACTTTTAAATAATCATAGGAGCCCACTAAATATTGTGAATAACATGTTTAAGATTAACAGTGCTTTTATAAGTTGTTGACGCTTTGTTGACGCTTGTTGACGCTAAATAGCATGACCCATTTGAACCTGCTAGACTAGACAGAGCAACAAGAGACCAAAGTTTGGGAATTTAATGTTGGGCCGTGTCTGAATTACTTGGCTACGGCTTGAAATTATACACGAGTCTATGGGAAGGTCCTGCAGTCGCTACCATAGACATTGTGTAACATGCAGCCGTAGCCAAGCAATGCAGCCACAGCCTAAGATGTAGACAAGCGGAATGTGAGAATCATGGGATAGACTACAAGACTGGATAGAGCACTAGGAGAAGGTTTAAACTCGGGAGTCCAGTGTAAGATGTAGACAGAGAGAAGCAAAGAAGGCTACAGATATTTTAACCCTATGCATCCGGCTGTTATTGATGGGGTCCTGGTATGTTCAAGAATGGAGCTGTGCAGCCAAGCGTAAACACAAACAATAGGCACCACACTGAATAGAGTGGTCTTATTCAACGTACTTAATAGAGCCCCTTCTTTTGTGTGAATGAAAGCTTTGTTTGAAAAAGCTCCATCTATTCATGACACTACCATTCAAGAACAATATAGTTAAAACATGAATGGATTGAGTACGCGCAGGAATGCACCTATAGGCATCAACCGGCCAGGTGGTCTTTTTCAAACCGCGGCTATGGCCGTCCTCCGTATTCAAGAGGTAAAGGGATGAGTTAACCCATTGAACCCGGCTGACGTCTATATTCACGGTTTGAAAATTACCACCTGGCCGGTTGACGGCTATACCCGCATTCTCTGCATTTTCAATCCATTGTTGGGTTATTGTGTACGTTACGCTTGGCTGCACAAGCCTCTTGTGTCCGTTTTGCTTGGCTGCACAAGACGGTCTGGCATACCGGTGCCCCATTATAGTACCCGGGCACAAGGTGTTACAGGCAAAATAATTGATCTACATTCTCCACGTAACACTTAATCGATTGCATTTTGGTTGAACGTTTAGTGTGGATTACAAACTTTGCCACCCAGCATTAATGTTCCCTTGTGAAGAACCTTGGAAGCTGCTAGACTACATAGAGCAACAGTAGGTCAAAGTTCAGGAATTCAGTTAGTCTTGATACAAGACGTTGCTGTGTGATACTTGAACACTATGCACTTGTCATTGATAGAGGCAGCAACTAACTGGTACTAAGTCAGGAATCAGAAAAATTATGTTGTAATCTGTTTCTAACGGAGCTAGGAATAGAATAAAATAAAATATTAAAGTTTCAGTGTCAAATCAATTAAATTTGAAATTTGGAAAGTAATGGAGAAAAAGCATTTCCTTTGGGAAAATATTTCTTAAAGTTAATATTCAGCAGTAATCATCAGGCGGGGAATTATCGACAAAATAGATAAAATTACTCATAGGGAAAATGATATGATAAAAAGTTATATGAAGTTTTCGAAACCGCTGGTCAATTCTGCATTTTTTTTCTCCCAAGAATTGTTTGGGAATTGCTGAAGACTTCAGCTATTGAAATCCACACGTTGCATCTTTCAGAGACTGCTTGATACGCTCCAGCAGAGTGGTGATGAGCCCCAACGCCGCATCGCCGAGGCAACACGGAAGATCACCGTGCTGCGAGTCAATGAGAGAGCCCTCACAAGGCGATTCACGGCCAGTCAGGAGGTGGAGGGGACACTAAGGAAGGTATGCTGAACGGCAAGGGGACGAGTAGCAGTTTAAAATAATCTTGCATGGTGCTGAAATCACTCAGAAGAATGACGCTAGAAGCGTTTGACAGAGGGGAGACTTTTGAGACGCTGGTGGCACCAGACATACCAGACCTTTCAGTAGCGGGGGGTTTGGGGATCGGAAAACACACACACACACCCCCCCTCCTGCTCGTTGCCATTTTTGTTTTTTGAGGCTTGTAAGAGCCTACGCCTAAATAGCAAACCAGAAAAGAAAAGCAAAACCCTGTAAAGGTCTTATTTTGCATGTAGGAGTAAGAACAAAACAAACTGTTAAATGGCACCACCAAAGTTTGGAAAGTTTAGTCAACTTTTTGGGCAAATGTATAAAAAAGAATTCAGAAACTCGCCCCCCCCCCCAAAAAAAAAAGAAAAATAAAGTGTCCTGTGTGCATACCACCAGGCACATTTCAAATTTTTTTTTTAGATGTAAACACGCGACGTCAGAGAGCACATCGTCTATCCACTCTGTGAATCTTTATGGAAGTTTTGTTTTGTTCAAGATTTTTGTTCCACGTAAAATTATAGTTGGTGTGGTCAGACACTGTTTGATATACTTCATTCATGTGTTTCCACTGCAGTACACATGTAGCTCAATTGCCAACCAATTTAAGAAAACTCGTAGCTACCAAAAAAATGGCAGAACTTTTCTAATTCCCTGGTGACTTTTTGTTTGTTTATTTTGGTTGTCAGGAAGTCAACAAGCTTCGCAACGAGATGGTCCAGATGGAAACAGCCATAACAGAGCGACTGGGATATCTCCAGAGGCACAAGGTATATGTGATGCGATCAAGCAAAATCAGTCTGAAGTAGGCCCTGGTCAATTTTGGGATTTTTACATATTCATTTGTAGCGTACTTCAAGCTCCATATTAATAGTGAAAACCCCATGCGAATCAACCTTTGGTTAAAAAGTTTCAAATATTTGAACACCGGCACATTAAAAAGAAAGAAACTGAGAAAATCAAGTTTAAAGTTACAGTACTTTAATTGAGTAATTTTTAGCACATTTCTAATACATGTCATATTTTCATGTGAAAGAAGAATGTTTTTCCCTTCTGTTTTTGTAAAAGGTCAATTTTGATTTTTCCACCCCTACGGACACATGATTGAAACATCCCACTAGAGCAAAAACAGGCAACTCCACTGCCTTTTGGTGTTGACACACTAACACCTTTGCCAGCTTCTTATCTTTGTAATCCATTAGCCAAACAATTGCTTGTAATCCTTAAGTAAACACTTCCAGGTTGGGATTTGCTGGTACGTTCAAGCATAGAGCAAGGAATTATGGTTCAAGTTTATTATCGTTCTCAGCTTTCCAGCGGTCGTTTTTCATGATTCAAAGTTTTTTAAGTAGTTACACAGGATAGAAAATCTGAACTGAGGCATTTTTTTACAATAAAACTAAGAATTCTTGCAGATGTTTCTGTGTTCAATATAACTCATATAGCTAAGAACTTAAGTCAACAAAGGATTAACTGATAGTATCTTAAGTTTATTGACACAAGATAAACAATGTAAACAACATAAAATCTCAAAAAGGCAGTGCTCCTTTCCGAGTTAGGGCCTTCTAAAGCCCTGTCCGCACTGGACTTATTTTGGTAAAACTTAACGAGACGATGGGTACTTTTCCCATTTTAAGTCCAGTGCGGACAGCCTAGGACGTTTTCCTCTCAGTTACTTTTCCTGAGTCCAGCGGTTACTTCTACCGGCCAACTGCTGCCCAGGAAAACTGACCAGGTAACTTTTCCCGAGACGATAAGTCCAGTGCGGACAGTGCGAGTCGGTAAAAGCGGCTCAGGAAAGCGTACATCCGGCCCGAGCGCAAGGTCATGCTACACTGGGACACCACGCATGCGCTTTGCATTGCTTCACCGCGGTGCGGTGCACGTGGCAAGTTTCCAAATTCCAGTGCGTTGTTCCTTTTTTGTTTGCAATCATGGCAGATATTATTATTGATACAGTCAGAAGTTTGATTGGTGCTAATCGATGTAGTCCTATGTGTACAAATCAGCCCGAAAAATGAAAAGGCACGCGTGATTTGGGTCAATTGTGTCAATGTAGTAAGGTCACGCAAAGCGCCCTCATGAGTCCTTATATTGACAGCTCGGTTACTTCTCCCACGGTCTCGGTAAAATTTTCCCGTGTCGAAAGTCCAAGTGCGGACAGTGGTCACATTTGACCATTTTTCATTTTACCATCGTCTCGGTAAAACCTTCCAAAAAATAATTCCAGTGCGGACACGGCTTAACTCGGAAAGCTCTAGTGGGATGGGGACAGTATGCATATTTTGGCCCATATCTCAAAACAAGGATTGCCGAGTTCCAACTGATTTTGCTTGATCGCATCACATATGTTATAATCATTAATTTATCCTTATAACTCATGCCAAGTTAAGAAACATTAGACAGGAATATGGGGGAAAAGTGGGAAACAAGTAATTGTTGGATGAGCCACGTTTCTCTGCATTCTTATTACTTGTTTTGTAAATTTTTGATGTTTTTATCCTGCCTGAGGTTATTTTAAAGAAAGTGTGAGATTTATGTGTAATTACATCCTTGCCATTAACTTCCTTATTTTAGCTTGTCCGTACCGGAATATTTAATGTCTTTTTTTTTTTAAAGGTGGTTTTTTATGACGGGACTGGGTTTTTCTATATTTTTTGGATTAATTTGTATTGTGTATTCTATTGTAAAGTATTTTGTGTGTGTAGTTTCTTTTTTTACCCTGTATATGGTCTGTAATATGGTCTGGATTTAGTGTATAATCCTCTTTTTAATAAAAGAAGAGAAATTAAGAAAAAGTTTGAATTAGGGCTGTGCATCCGAATCGGGTACCCGAGTACGGGACCGCTAATTAACATATTACTTAGTCATTTCTTAAAAAGAAACTTTTTAAATGTCAATTGCAGAGTTGGAGTGGAGTCCCTGCAAGTCCTTTCACAAGTACTTTCGCAAGCCCAGTCAGAAGTCCTTTCATAAAGCCGGTCACAAGTAACTGGATGAACAATGACAAAGGAATGCCTTTGTCAAAGCTCATTTGAATAGCTTGTGATTGGGATTAGGACTGGAGGGCTTGTGATGGACTTGCAGGGACTCGCAGGGACTTGTGACGTACTCGACTACATCTCTGGTCATTTGTGTGGAATTTTTAAAATAGAAAACCAGGGTACATGGAAAAACAAAACAGATTAATGTTTATCACGCTTGCAATTTATACCGTAAAGCTATAGAGCTCATTGTACACACTTGCATCTTGCTGCATTGATGCACCAATGTGGTAGTATTAACGTGCGGACCTTTGCGAACAATATGAACAGCAGTTTCCAAGATAAAATTTTTGAGATTGGCTTTCTTTAACGCGTACCCGGGTACCCATGCTTTTTGTTTTCAGTCGGTACCTGATTCCACATCCCTAGTTTGAATTGAGAATGCTGAAATCAAATCCCGGCTTTGAAACGTATGTTTATCCAGTTCGTTTAACTGTAATGTGTCTAGGAAGCATCTCAGTTCAAGATCGCCGCTTTCCAACGAGCATTGGATGAAAGCGTCCCTGCGGCTGAGCTAGAGTCTTCAAACAGGCAGTACAATGAACTAGCAGCCAAGTATAGAGACCTGCTACAGACGGACAACCAGCTGGTGGCCAGGAACACACACATCGATCAACTGGAGGTGGGTCTATACTTTAATCCTTTTACAACAATTCTTTCCTACGACAATGGACATCAACCTTGGTACAGAGTTGGAGTCGAGTCCCTGCAAGTCCTTTCACAAGTACTTTCGCAAACCCAGTCAGAAGTCCTTTCATAAAGCCGGTCACAAGTAACTGGATGAACAATGACAAAGGAATGCCTTTGTCAAAGCTCATTTGAATAGCTTGTGATTGGGATTAGGACTGGAGGGCTTGTGATGGACTTGCAGGGACTTGCAGGGACTTGCAGGGACTTGCAGGGACTTGCAGGGACTTGCAGGGACTTGCAGGGACTTGCAGGGACTTGTGATGGACTCGACTACATCTCTGCCTTGGTACATAGAAGCTACTGTGCATTACCCAAGTAATGTAGGGGTAAGTGAGTTGATCTCACCAATGGTGGAAGTTACCCTGCCTGGGTCTATAGGTCTGAAAATTGGGATAATTTCTTTGGTATCTATTGAAGATTGATCCTCTATTTAGATATGAACCCAGGCAAATTGTAAGGGTGGTAGGGCTGGCAACCTAAAATGTGGCCAACCCCACCACCTCTGTTGAATACCTAGAGTGGTTTTAGCCTTGGATTAGTCGACTTCCATTTAAAAAAAAAACAATGAAAAATGAGTATTTCCGTACACCTATACACTCTAGCAATCCGAAGGTATACATTTCAGAGATATACAAGTAGCTTTTTTTTCTTTCTCCAGGACGTACAGATTCTTTGTGCAACTTGTCCGAATCAAGCTTTTCTCCATTGTACAACCTGCTGTCCATTATAAGAAATCATGATTCTGTTCCTTGGGATCTGTGATTCTTTTATTTTTTTCAAAGTGAACAAAGAAAACTGGCAGGAGCGGGATTTGAACCTGCGACCTCCGGAACACTGTACAGGCACTCTACCAACTGAGCTATCTTGCCCTATGTTGGCGGTCTCCCAAATTGTCAGTATCTTTGTTCAGTGGGCGCTGGTCAGAAGTCATAAACCCAGAATGCCTTATAGCCAGGGATCACGCCCCAACTTTACGATACAACCTTGGAAGCGAGATTCTTTCTTTTTTCCCGCCCCCATTTGCTACATAGCCTGTACCTAGAGTGGCTATTCAGCATTGTAAGGGGGGAAATAGGTAGTAAAACGGCCTTTTATGCCAACTTTACAGTCGGAGAATAAACGGCTGGAGAATGACGTGGATAGCATGAAGAGGGAACTAGCTACAGAGAAGGAGAAACTACACACTCTGGAGCAGGCTGTCGAAGAACTCGGAAAGATTGGAGGTAAACACAGTTGTACATAGTGTGTGATTGCTGCTGCTACTAATGTTGGTATAATCGCTATGTCAGGGATCCTTTCATATTGTCTGAAAGCGGTATCAATTGCGGTACTGCTATTTTTCGCAGTGTCAGTATGAACGTCCAGCTGGCTGATACAATGAGCTCGTTCTATACAGGTCAGTGCACACGGGCAGTTTCGTCACTGCGATATTCATGAGGAGTGTGTGGTCCTCTGGTTGTGAGTGCTATCCAACTGTGGCATCACTAATCCCCTGACTCTCTGGCTAATCCATCTCAGTGCACAATGGGGAATTAATTCATTGCAGCAAGACCTCCACTAATAGGGTTCTTTGTCCATGGTCTGACCGCTGCAAACTGGAAATCTTTGACAAGTTGACTGGGCTTTATAATGAGCTCCAAGCTCCAGTTTTGACCTCATGATTATTCAGTTATTCAACCCGCCTGGCTTCCCATTCATCAACTAGGTTTGAGGTATAAAGGAACGTGGCACCGCAAATAAAAACAGTGGTACCGCAATCGATACCGCCTCTGAACAATATAAAAATGCTCCCTTATCACCAGTGTAAATGATGTTGGAAAGATTCAACACTTTTCAGTCAGTTATTTCACAGTTCCTTTTAAAGCAACTTTTTAAACAAAATGAACACTAACAAGGTTTATCAAACAATTTTTTTTTCCGGCAGGTGTTGGGACAAAATCCAATGTAGGGACCAGCGAGCACCTGTCCCTGGCCAAACGTCTGACCACCATGGAGATGAAGGAACTAAACGAGAGACAGCGAGCAGAGCATGCAGTCAGGATGCAAGACCAATTACGCAAGACGCTGACTGAGATGGAGAACAGAAACCTGGAACTTGAACAGAAGTTTGCCAAGGTGAGCTAGACAGGGGTTGGACTTTGTAAGAAAGAAAAAAACAAACTTTTTATTCCCCACTGAAGGGGCATAATGTTTCTGTCATGTCCTTCCTTGTGTGGGTGTTTTTACAAATACAGCCTTGTGGGGTACTTACACAATGGGAACAATGGTACCCCACAAGTTGGTATTTGTGTAACAGTACCCCACAGGAGAAATTCTAAAGATTAGGGACAATGGGAGTACAATGCAAGTACCCCACAAACCCAAAGTATGAGTTAGTAAAGGGTGGGTTTGTTTTTGCATTCAATTGCCTTTTGACAATAGAGGTCAATAGGGTCCCCCGGTTGAGAAAGGTCCCCGTTTGAAAACCGTGTACAAAACCAATGAGGGCCCTTGCCAAAAAGTTAGTGTGAACAGGAGGACAATGTGTGTGGTATTCTACATAGATAAAAAGGGCTACTAACAGAGATTGTAGGGTTGCTTTATAACAGTTCATGGAATATTTACAAGATATTTATATCTTTGTTTCAGTTAACGAAATTGAATTTGGAAGCCCAGAAGATAGAGACGGAGTTAAGAGACGAGCTGACGACGTGCGTAACCAAGGCAGCCAGCGACATGGACAAGAGGCACATTGGGGGGCTTGAGAGGTCGGAGGCAACGCTGCGTCTAGAGAACGAGAAACTAAAGGTGGGTTTTCATTGTTTTGTTTTTATTGAAATCACCCAATACAAGGTTAAAAGCTACTCTAGATGAAGGGTTACGATCAGAGGTGGAAGGGTTGGCGACATTTTGAATTACAGACCCTACCACTCTTACGGTTTTCCTGGGCCCAGATCTAAATAGAGGATAAATCTTCAATGGGTACCAAAGAAATTATCCTAATTTTCCGACCTATAGACCCAGGCAGGGTAACTTCTACTGTCGGTGAGACCAACTCACCTCCCCCCAATATGGTAAGCTGTCTTGTTTTGCCTCACCCCCCCCCCTTCTCCTTTGCAACATTCCACAGGCCAAAGAACTTTGTTCTCAAATTTGTCAACAAAGAATAGTGGTGGACATCCATATCTAAAAGTTAGGGGGATTCGATAATCAAGATTTGTAAAAATAAAATAATCCCCCATAAGTTACTCTGTCAAAAATATTCTATGATTTCTGTGTTTTTTTCCACTGATGACGTCACAGCCAAAGAGAGGTATTTTTTTGTGGGCGGGGCACACCCCATGATTTTTGTTGTCCTAAGTCTTAATTACTAAAACACAAAAGTACATCAAAATCTTATTTCTTATGCATTAAATACTGTGCAAAAACCATTTATAGCATTTTGCCCATATTGGTGTGGGTGAACCCTTAACAAAAATGTTTAAAACAAATTTGTAAAAACTAGGCTGAGGTGTAAAATTGTCCAACTTGTTCAATGTTTGTAGGAGATGGTGGAGGTTGCATCCTTCCAGACCAAAGCGCTGGAGTCACGGCAGGTCTCCAGGGAGAAGGAGGTGCTGTCGCTACGGCAACAGCTTATCGACATTCAGACCCAGAGTAATGAGAAAGCAATCATAGGTACAAATACGTTCCTCATATGGGCCTTGGCCCATCGTCATTTGCACCATGCAATAGAATATTTATGACATGAAGATAAGATCAAGTATGATGAGTTATTGTATCAATCAAAATAATTCAGTTGACTGTATTTAATAGAAAAAATAGTGGTGCCCTCGTTGTGCTGATACATTTTTACTACAAACACCAACTGCGGTATTAACCCCTTGGGCACGGTATTTTACGGGAGACGTCGGGGTGTCGCGGCGGTTCTGGCAGCCAAGCGAACCGCTAGAATGTGTTTGTGCAGTCAAGCGTATCATAAACAATAATCCAACAATGGATTGAAACTGCACAAACAGCGGTTAGTGGCATCATCCGGCCTGGTGACACTGCTTTTTTTTTGCGCCCACAGGCGTCATCCGTACGCAAAGGGTTAACGTGCACTGCACAGTTCAGAGCAGTTGAGAATTGATCAAAACCCAATTGACTTGTTTTGACTGATACTGACTGGCGTATACGTTTTGTTCTACAGCTTTTGGGCATTTTGATCCTTTTTGACTGATAAAATCATAGAAGGGTTTTAAATATCAATTTTTTGTAATCATGTTTTATATAACAACACGCCCTAAAACCAATCACTTTTCTAGGTAAGCTCCATCACCACATTGTGGCCCTGCAGATCAGTGAGGGTACGGCCGTCCGTAAGCTGGAGTCTGCCAACGCCAAGATCAAGAAGTTTGAAGCTCGGGTCTTGCGTCTGGAACGGCAACTTGATGAGCGTGCTCAAAGCCTGTATCACTGCCAGGTGGACGCTAGGAACAAGGCCAGGCACCTCAAGAGAACTATCCAGGTCAGGCCACGCTGAAATGAAAGGGTGTGCCATAAAGGCCAGATTACAATATTTATCAATGAAATTACAGTAAGAAGATAGTTTTTGTTGGTGTTGTAGTTGAATCAAGAGTAAAATCCGAAGTGACCGATAGTCTCCGCTATTTGTTTTAAGATAAAAGTTAAAGTGAACCCTCTAGACAAATCCAATTCTGTATCTCTTTGTTAGTAAATTAAAAATCCTGTTACAAATATGGGGCCATTTGTTGATTGGCCACCTGCCTATGCACTGTATACAAGTAACAATGGATTTACTGCCAAGTAACAATGGATGTTCATTGTTAGCGCACCGTTTTTCTTTTGTTAGATGTTCATAGTGATTGTTCCTACTTGTGCATTATGGTGGCCTGTCCTTTGTGGCCATCTGTTCATTGCAGCCTCCTGTCTATTGTAACCACATCCGTTGTGACCACATTTCAGTCGTGACCGCATTTCCGTCGTGACCACATTTCCGTCGCGACCACATTTCCGTTGCGAACATATTTCCATCATGACCAAATTTCCGTCGCGACCAAATTTCCGTCGCGACCAAATTTCCGTCGCGACCACATTTCCGTCGCGACCACATTTCTGTCGCGACCACATCTCCGTCGTGACCACATTTTCGTAGCAACCACCTGTCCTAAGTGGCCAGCTGTCAGTAGTGGTCCTCTCTTCATTGGCTACCTGCTATTAAACTGTGGTCACCTTTCCACTTTGGCCACCTGTCCATTGTGGCCACCTATGTATGATTGCCACCTCTCTTTACTTGCAACCTGTTTATTCTGGCCACCTGTCAACAATGACCTCTTTTTCACTGTGGCTCCCAGTTCATTGTGAATGTCTGTGTATTGTAGCCAGCATTCCATTGTGGCTATTACTGAGATAACACGTTCATTCTATTCACCTGTTTGCATTTTTGCTAGTTCCTTCTTGGGACGACTTTCAAAGGTTTCATCATACTTTTTAAAACCTCCGCTCCCTCTGCAGGAGTTACGTCGTCAGTTTAGTGGAGCTGTACCACTCAGTGACCAGGAGAAATTTTCCAAAGCCATGCTGCAGCTTAAGACGGACAAGGAACAAATGCAGAGGGAAGTCAAAGTGGTAAGAACAAGTCGTGTTTTTAGATTAGTGTTAAAACCATTGGTGAGATTTCTCCAGTTTTTTTTCTGATTTCCGGACGATTTTTTGCTTCTAAAATTTTTTTTTTTTTTTTTTCATTTCAAAATGAGCCCTGCAACCTAAAACAGTCTTGTAAAAAAATGCATTTTTTGGTGCATTTTTCAGCAATGTCATATAAATTAAATGCCTCCGAATCTTTCATGGATTTTTCATTTTTCCTCAAATCTCAACCCAGTGGATTAGTGAATTCATATCCATTTTGTTATCAGATTTGTTACATTAGGAGAAACTGATAATTGTAAATATCATTAGCATGAAATGTAAATAATCTTCCTTTGTTGGTAATGTGAGCATGAGTTTGACACTAGAACTATCACACAAGAACTGGGGAAATTCGTAATACAGTAGGCCAATAGTTTGCACGGGAAGGCCATTTTTCGCCTTGTATCATAGAAAAAAGTCCACGTCAGTCAAATGGTAAATGTGCCATTTTGCACTAGAAGAGAAACTCTGCAAAAGTTCACTGCAAATTTCAGAAACCCCTAATAAAAGCAAGACAAATTACATTACAAAATTCCACAAGAGTTTGGCCTAAGCTGAATTATGGAAATACAAATTCATGTCTATATACACCACCAACAAAAATCCAACCATTGTACCATTCTATAGCTGAAGTATGAGAGAGAGAAGGTATCAGACCAGCTTGCCGAGTTGGAGCTAAAACACCACGGTTTGCAAGAACTGATGCAAACGCTACAGGATGGGAAGGGGGCAGTCAAGGTAGCAGAGTGGCATGCCAAGATGCAAGACTCTAGACTACAGCTGCTCAAACTGTCCAGGCAGATTGGACGTCTTCAGGAACAGGTGAGTGTAGATAAAGGTGAGGAGGGGAGTTGTGAGAGAAGAAGTTGGGGTGGGGTGGAAGGGTGCGATGGTAAAGGGGCAGTCAAGGTAGCAGAGTGGCATGCCAAGATGCAAGACTCTAGACTACAGCTGCTCAAACTGTCTAGGCAGATTGGACGTCTTCAGGAACAGGTGAGTGTAGATAAAGGTGAGGAGGGGAGTTGTGAGAGAAGAAGTTGGGGTGGGGTGGAAGGGTGCGATGGTAAAGGGGCAGTCAAGGTAGCAGAGTGGCATGCCAAGATGCAAGACTCTAGACTACAGCTGCTCAAACTGTCCAGGCAGATTGGACGTCTTCAGGAACAGGTGAGTGTAGATAAAGGTGAGGAGGGGAGTTGTGAGAGAAGAAGTTGGGGTGGGGTGGAAGGGTGCGATGGTAAAGGGGCAGTCAAGGTAGCAGAGTGGCATGCCAAGATGCAAGACTCTAGACTACAGCTGCTCAAACTGTCTAGGCAGATTGGACGTCTTCAGGAGCAGGTGAGTGTAGATAAAGGTGAGGAGGGGGGTTGTGAGAGAAGAAGTTGGGGTGGGGTGGAAGGGTGCGATGGTAAAGGGGCAGTCAAGGTAGCAGAGTGGCATGCCAAGATGCAAGACTCTAGACTACAGCTGCTCAAACTGTCTAGGCAGATTGGACGTCTTCAGGAACAGGTGAGTGTAGATAAAGGTGAGGAGGGGAGTTGTGAGAGAAGAAGTTGGGGTGGGGTGGAAGGGTGCGATGGTAAAGGGGCAGTCAAGGTAGCAGAGTGGCATGCCAAGATGCAAGACTCTAGACTACAGCTGCTCAAACTGTCCAGGCAGATTGGACGTCTTCAGGAACAGGTGAGTGTAGATAAAGGTGAGGAGGGGGGTTGTGAGAGAAGAAGTTGGGGTGGGGTGGAAGGGTGCGATGGTAAAGGGGCAGTCAAGGTAGCAGAGTGGCATGCCAAGATGCAAGACTCTAGACTACAGCTGCTCAAACTGTCCAGGCAGATTGGACGTCTTCAGGAACAGGTGAGTGTAGATAAAGGTGAGGAGGGGGGTTGTGAGAGAAGAAGTTGGGGTGGGGTGGAAGGGTGCGATGGTAAAGGGGCAGTCAAGGTAGCAGAGTGGCATGCCAAGATGCAAGACTCTAGACTACAGCTGCTCAAACTGTCTAGGCAGATTGGACGTCTTCAGGAACAGGTGAGTGTAGATAAAGGTGAGGAGGGGAGTTGTGAGAGAAGAAGTTGGGGTGGGGTGGAAGGGTGCGATGGTAAAGGGGCAGTCAAGGTAGCAGAGTGGCATGCCAAGATGCAAGACTCTAGACTACAGCTGCTCAAACTGTCTAGGCAGATTGGACGTCTTCAGGAACAGGTGAGTGTAGATAAAGGTGAGGAGGGGAGTTGTGAGAGAAGAAGTTGGGGTGGGGTGGAAGGGTGCGATGGTAAAGGGGCAGTCAAGGTAGCAGAGTGGCATGCCAAGATGCAAGACTCTAGACTACAGCTGCTCAAACTGTCTAGGCAGATTGGACGTCTTCAGGAACAGGTGAGTGTAGATAAAGGTGAGGAGGGGAGTTGTGAGAGAAGAAGTTGGGGTGGGGTGGAAGGGTGCGATGGTAAAGGGGCAGTCAAGGTAGCAGAGTGGCATGCCAAGATGCAAGACTCTAGACTACAGCTGCTCAAACTGTCTAGGCAGATTGGACGTCTTCAGGAACAGGTGAGTGTAGATAAAGGTGAGGAGGGGAGTTGTGAGAGAAGAAGTTGGGGTGGGGTGGAAGGGTGCGATGGTAAAGGGGCAGTCAAGGTAGCAGAGTGGCATGCCAAGATGCAAGACTCTAGACTACAGCTGCTCAAACTGTCCTAGGCAGATTGGACGTCTTCAGGAACAGGTGAGTGTAGATAAAGGTGAGGAGGGGGGTTGTGAGAGAAGAAGTTGGGGTGGGGTGGAAGGGTGCGATGGTAAAGGGGCAGTCAAGGTAGCAGAGTGGCATGCCAAGATGCAAGACTCTAGACTACAGCTGCTCAAACTGTCCAGGCAGATTGGACGTCTTCAGGAACAGGTGAGTGTAGATAAAGGTGAGGAGGGGGGTTGTGAGAGAAGAAGTTGGGGTGGGGTGGAAGGGTGCGATGGTAAAGGGGCAGTCAAGGTAGCAGAGTGGCATGCCAAGATGCAAGACTCTAGACTACAGCTGCTCAAACTGTCCAGGCAGATTGGACGTCTTCAGGAACAGGTGAGTGTAGATAAAGGTGAGGAGGGGGGTTGTGAGAGAAGAAGTTGGGGTGGGGTGGAAGGGTGCGATGGTAAAGGGGCAGTCAAGGTAGCAGAGTGGCATGCCAAGATGCAAGACTCTAGACTACAGCTGCTCAAACTGTCCAGGCAGATTGGACGTCTTCAGGAACAGGTGAGTGTAGATAAAGGTGAGGAGGGGGGTTGTGAGAGAAGAAGTTGGGGTGGGGTGGAAGGGTGCGATGGTAAAGGGGCAGTCAAGGTAGCAGAGTGGCATGCCAAGATGCAAGACTCTAGACTACAGCTGCTCAAACTGTCCAGGCAGATTGGACGTCT